>OX411880.1:42275881-42802122 GCA_948293265.1 Cheilosia impressa
CCTTCTCAAGGGCTTTCAACAGCTTTGCCAGCTGTATATCTACCGCAGTAGCTTCCGCAATTTCCTTCGCTGTAATTGGCATGGTTTCAATCTGATTTATCTCAAATAAATCCGATTCTTCGATATGTAGTTGGTTTTTATCAGTCTTTATTGGAAGCCTAGACATTGCGTCTGCATTACAGTTTTGTTCCGATCTTTTGTACCTAATTATATAATTAAAAGCTTGCAAAAATATAGCGTAATGTTGCATGCGCATAGCCGACATGTGTGGCAGACTCTTTTCGGCAGAGAAAATCTGTACCAACGGTTTGTGATCCGTAAACAGTATAAATTTTCGCCCATACAAAAATTGGTAAAATTTTTTTACCCCAAAAATAATTGCATAAGCTTCTTTGTCAATTTGTGACCATTTTCGCTGGGATTCTTGAAGTGTCTGAGAAGCGAATTGAACTGGTCTGTCAGTGCCATCAGGAAATATGTGAGACAGAACCGCCCCAATCCCCACTGGCGATGCATCAGTCGAAAGACAAAGTGGTTTTTAATTCGAGTAATGGACTAAAAAATTTTCCGATAGAATTTCTTCTTTTATCTTATTGAATGCGCACTCACACTCTGACGTCCACTGGAACTTGCTAGATTTCCTGAGAAACTTGTGCAACGGTTCCAATATATCGGATAGACTCCGAAAGAAACGACCATAATAATTTACCAGGCCAAGCAATGAACGTAGTTCTGATATGTTCGTGGGCCGTGGCGCATTAGAAATTGCTTCAATTTTGCTTTTCGTTTTATGAATGCCGTCCTTATCTATTTTATATCCGCAATACTCAACTATCTTTAAAGTATTCTGACTTATCTGCATTGATCCGCAAACCGAAAGAAAGTAATTTTTCGAACACTGCTTCTAATCTAGCTAAATGGGTATTAGAATCCGGCCCGGATACGCAAATATCATCAATAAATATTCCTACCCCCTTTATGCCTTTTAAAACGTTTTCTATCATCTTTTGCCATTCTTCGGGAGCACAACTTAAACCGTACAATAAACGTGTGCTTTTGTACAACCCAAGATGAGTGGATAGCGTAAGTTTAAGCTGATCTTCCTCTCTAACTCTCCATTGCAAATATGCCCTTCTCAGATCAATTTTTGAAAATTTAATGCCCCCACTCAAAACTTCAAACAGCTCATCAATTGTGGGCAACGGATGCTCATGCACAATCAAAAACTTATTTAAGGTGACTTTGAAGTCACCACAAATTCTGACTTTACCATTCGGTTTCCGAATCACCACAATTGGAGTAGCCCATTCACTATGACCAACCTTTACTAGTATACCCCTATCTACCAAATCGTTTAGCTCCTCTTCTACTGATTCCCGTAACGCAAATGGTATTGGTCTACTCTTCAAAAATATTGGTTTCGCCTCTGGCTTTAATTTAATCGCGACCGGTTTACCTTTTAGCTCCCCAGTATCATTATCAGACAATTTCTGATATCTAACTAATAACTGCGCCAGTTCGGGTGGAGAAATCCGATAGGTTTCTGACATAGGGCAATTAATTAATTTGTTATTTACCTTCTCTGAGAGACTTCCAATAGTGTCTCCTCCAATTTGCTTCGTAAGCAACTCAATCATAGGTAATCCTTTAAATGCTAGCAACCATTCTCTTCCGAATAGCGAGTTTTTGTCCGAGTCTACAATATAGAGTTTTAGTCTCTTCTTCTCAGATGATTCGTGGAGAGCAACAACAACTTCTGCGAAACCAAAAACATTTAATTCTGAATTATTATAAGTGCTCAACTCAATTTTAGATTTATGAATACAAATATGATTAAAATGCGTATTATATTCATTGATACTCATTACCGATACCCCAGCCCCACTGTCCAGCTCCATCGTAATCGGCTTGCTTTCAATCAGCACATTTATCCAAAATTTGTCGCAGCTTCCTTCCTTTTTGTTTAGTGAGTTTACGTAAACCATCGGTTCTTCTTCCTCATCTCCGCTACCATCCTTGTCTAGTTGGTTTATTGTTGTATAATGGTTGGATAAGTTCTTCTTCTTTTGTTTTTGTAGGCATACTCGCACCAGATGACCTCTACGGTTGCAATGACTGCACACTGTATTAACATGCGAGCAAGTGTTCGCAAAATGTGGCCCATCACATCCGAAGCATTTCACTTGCTTCTTCTCCGTCTTTTGCATGCATTCATTGTTGTTTTTGTTGGTCGCATGTTTTCCCATATTTGAGTTTGACTTCGTTTTATTGAAATAATTTTTAGGCTCAATTCTTGATCGATGGACGGTATTTATCGATGCACTTCTCACTGTTTCATTCAACTGCATAGAATTTTGTTGTGATACCTCCAAACTGGTAGCAATTTCTACTGCTCTCTCGAACGTTAAACCTTTTGTCTCGAGCAATCGATCCTTAATTCTCTTATCCCGTGTACCACATACTAACTGATTTCTGAGGGCAGTTTGCAAGTATGTTCCAAAATTGCAATTTTGCGTAGGACGGCAATGTATTCGCGGATAGATTCCCCCTCCACCTGTTCGCGGTGATGGAACTTATAATACTCGGCCACTTCTAATGGCTTTGGATTATAGTGTTCCCTTAGCACTTCACATAGTTCTGTATACGATTTACTTTCGGGGGTCTCTGGTGATATCCCGTCGCATAGAAGGTCGAAAGTACTTGGCCCAATGTAGTGAAGCAAGTAATTAACCTTGACCGCTTGATCTGAGATGCTAAAAATTGAAAAGGCCCCTTCAAGTCTTTGCAGCCACCGAGTAAATTTACTTTTGGTTTCGTCGAAGAACTCAATCGAAAAATTTGGGGGTACTCCCGCGTATTGCCTTGCAGCAACAGTTCCAGCTCTATTCCCAGTAACAGCATCACCAGCGACTCCAGCAGCATTATTCGATGTCATTTTGCAGAACAGCAGCAATTTTACAGCACAGCACAGCACCAGTAGCAATATACATATATATATATATATATTATTTTTTTTTTTCCGCAATGTATATTTGATTGCAAATCAGCACAACAAACTTTTTAATAATCGAAAACTTAATCACGTGACTATATGAACTTTTTTTTTTTTTTTTTTTTTTCAACACAGTTTTCGTTCAACTGTTAAATCCCATCCTCGTCGCCAATTGTTGTAGTTAAACAGTTAAACGCACTTGTTAACTAGGTGACATGCTTTATTGGAGTAACTCATCTTAGCCTTCATACGTTTTAAATACACTGCTTCGTTTAAACCTAAATATGTATACATAAGTGATCATATAAATAGAAAGAAATAAAACAGCGTTGCCTTTGCAACTAAAATGTAGTTATAAGAAGTAACAATACCATACCACCACCAGCACGGCTGTGCAGTCGATCTAAGGTATGCTTTTCCTTTCGAAGATCATGAAAGTAGTATGCATAGCCATCGGGACCCTCCAAATTAAATTTTTTTTCGTCTGAAAATACTACTCTCTGCCACTCCTTGTCCAGGTCATATTCGATCTGCAGAAATCGAGGCGTTGCGTCTTTCGAAGTTGATTGAGAGGAGTTTTTTTTTTTTTTTTTAATTTTTAGACGTTTTAAATGTTCAGCATTAGAAATAACTTTGCACAGTCCGCACGCATGCTTTTACACCGGTTTTTTCTTTAATTTTGGCTGTAGAGTCGTTCGAATTGGACGCGTGCCTAAAAATAATTCGCTTGTCAGCTGATGTAATCACAGATGATGGCCGTCCCTTTATATTCTTTCCATAGTTATGCTCATATTTGATGGATTGATTGGCCACATTCACTATAAGCCTTTATTTTGGCTATTTCGGACTCATTTAACTATTTTGCTTTTCCCATATTTACTAAATTTAATTGAAAATTATTCAAATTTAACTAAGAATAACTTTAATAAGAAAATTTCGACTACTTACACACAAAAATTAATAGTAAAGCGCAAAGGCGATTATCGGCTCTCGCAAGGAAAATACATTAATTTTTGTCACATTTGACAAAAAAAAGCAAAAACAAGTAAAAGTGTTATCATCGGCCTGGCCGATGCTTTGATACCCTCCTGTTGCAGCGCAACATGATACAGGGAGAAAGTATTGACACCCGCAATGCAATGGCCGTCGCATTCAAAAGCCGTCGGCAAAACACCAAAAAGACATTTTCATGTTTGCTAAAATTTGGGAATTCAGCAAATAGACCAGCACACATTCACGCAAAATCATTCATTGCCGAAATTGGGAGAGCATAAATTAAATCACCGCTCTAAACACCGAGAAAAATAGCATCGTGGAGGAGGTTGCACAACAAAGTCCATATAAAAAAAATGCGATGTTTCATCGTCTTAGATCCGCCCACTGAGCTGCACTCTTAGCGCCTGCTATCGGTGTGCATATATGCATGTATTACTGCAAACAGCTTACGTGGGAACTAGGTGCAGTGCCGGAAGAAGGGGCACAGCATTGAATTTGCTAATGCAAATGGAAACAAACCCGTAATTCCAATAGGTCAATGATCTGAGCAATGATCAAACGGCAAAACAGCTGAAACAGAGGTTTCATGCGAATGCGGAAAGGGCGATGGAATTCATTCCCAGTTACGCACTCAAGTCAGCAATAAAGCCATAATTTAAAAAATTAAAACTGAGTTTTAGTTTATTTCCTTCGTCTTTTTTATACCCTCCAGAGGAAGGTATATTCACTTTGCCAATACATTTGTAACGCCAAGAAGGAGTCACCGGAGACCTCATAAAGTATATATATTCTGAATCAGGATCACATTCTGAATCGATTTAGCCATGTCCGTCTGTCTGTCTGTCTGTTGAAAGCACGATAGCGCCCAAAGTAATTGACGTAGGTGAATGAAATTAAGTGAAAGGACTTCTTTTTATCGGCGTCAGGTTGGTATTGAAAAGGGGCTATGTCGGTCAAGTAGTTCTGGTACCTCCCATACAAAACCAATATTTGACCCATGTGCCTCTCTCTCTGTTGAAAGCCCGATAGCGCCCAAAGTAATTGACGTAGGTGACTGAAATTAAGTGAAAGGACTTCTTTTTATTGGCGTCAGGTTGGTACTGAAAATGGGCTATGTCGGTCAAGTAGTTCTGGTACCTCCCATACAAAACCAATATTGGACCCATGTGTCTCTGTCTGTTGAAAGCACGATAGCGCCCAAAGAAATTGACATAGGCGAATGAAACTTGGTGAAAGGACTTCTTTTTATCGGCGTCAGGTTGGTATTGAAAAGGGGCTATTTCGGTCAAGTACTTCTGGTACCTCTCATACAAAACCAATATTAGACCCATGTGTCCATCTTTCCGTTGAAAACACGATAGCGTCCAAAGGAATCAACCTAGGTGAAACTAATTCTTTTATCGTCGTTAGGTTGGTATTAAAAATGTGCTATATCGGTCAACTAGTTCTCGTATTTTGCATGACTTGTATGCAGTGGAGGGTATCAAGGCATCGGCCAGGCCGATGATAACACTTTTACTTGTTTTTGGGTAAAAATAGCCAAACCTGGGAAATTTTTTAAATTTATCTGAGGGGAAATATATTTTGAACGCTGATCTACGGTTCAATAGGTGTGAAGGGATAGATATAAGGTTATAATCCAATGATTTATAAAACACTAGCAGTTACCCGCGACTTCGTCCTCGTGGGACTCTATTCAAATGTACATTTTTAGAAAAATTGTTACTTAAATAGTGTTTATTTTTAAAGGATTTCTTTATAGACAATGTTTTTTGTTTTTTTATTGGGCGGCAGCGGCAGTAACATTACCAGACTTGAAGGTGAACTTACACGAGAGTAAGCTACGTAAAACTGACAGTGCGTAAAGCAATCTTCCCTTAAATCTATACCAGCGTATTTCAAAGATTGGACTTATTGATCGTCATGGCGAGGCACACTTTAAGGAGAAATTGTAATCTCTTAAAGTTAAAGGGGAGGTCATTAGGCATCAGAGGAATGCGCGGCACGAATACTTTTTCCCCTTGAGCAACCCCGGTCAATATAAAAGCTTCGACTAAATTTGTGTGCAAAACTTTGATTTGCAGTCTAGTACCATTACATAGTTTTGGTGGTTTTAGGTTACGAAGGAGCATTACGGGTGTGCCCTTCCGAAGAGTAAGACTATGTCTATGGTATGAAATACCCGATGCACAGTGTGACATTGCGCTAGTTTAGCGGGATTAAATTAATAACGCTCAGAAATAAATGTTTTTGCAAATTTTTTTTTACTTATTTTTACGAAAATTGCTTACAGAAAGGAATTTAATAAATTATATTAACATATCTTCACAAGTTTTGACAAAAAAATAACTAAAAGAACCGACAATTTGCACTTTTTTACTCGTTTGGTATGTCTAACAGTTGCAGAACTTCATGTTCAGTAAAACTTTTTTTTAGAATGCATCTTACACTTACCAAAAATGGATCGGAGGATATTAATAATCTATTCAGTAGGTCTGTGTTCGTGTCCACTTGCGAAGTTTTTCTGGTAAAAAGTTCCCTAAATTTTCTATTTTCCTTATTCCTGGCTTTTTGGGCTTCCTCCGAAAGTTGGCCGACTGGAAGAATACAGGTGGCAATTATTTGTTTTGAATGAAATAAGACCTTGTGTAAACTAATAATTGGCATATAATACCAGCTATATTTTTTTAGATACAGTTCCCTTGTTTCTGTTGCAAAGCTCTCGAAGGCATTTAGGTCAATTAAGAACCCTGACCCAAGAGCTTTTTGATTTCTTCGTCGATTCATGTAATTTCGGAAGTTTTTGCTTCATTTCTGAAGAATCGTCTAGCAGTGTTCCCATCAATAGTATTGCCTGACTGTTGAGTTGGCATATCAACCAATAAACCAGTTTCACTTCTAAATCTATCTTGGATTAATTTCTTTCTGGCTTTGACCTTTCCCTTACCGTCTTGATTCCTTACCTGCCACACTTTAACATCCAGCCTGTACGCGATATGAAGTATACATTCCATAAAGCGGATCCAAGAGTGAAGGGGACTTAATCCGAAGGACATTGCTTTAATAGGCCTGCAGTACCTTGTTTGATGATGGGGCTGAGTTTTGCCAAAGTACTTTTTTAGTTTCTCCTTTTAAGAAATACATCTGGATAGGCACCATCGAGATACTGAAAAGCTTTTCATTGAAATGAACACCCGATGAAAATTTTTGTTTATATGGCTGTTGTTGAGCACCATCACAACCCCATTTTATTATCAGGGATATTTCTTTCAAACCCGTTTAAAAATCATCAACAGAACTTAAGACGCCTTTCCGAGCTAAACATAATCGCTTAACGCTATGATTTACTAAGCCCTGTAAACCACATTCAGCAGAGGATTCGCTCACAGTTATGTTATCGGGATAGCACTTTGTTTTAGCCTCTTTAATATTGTGATAAGATGGCAGTAAATTGGGAACAGTTTTATTTATTTTCTGGCGTATTATTTCATACTAGTATCGCTTGTGGTCGAAAATCGACCATACCTTTTATAAGTACGAAATACTAAAAAACGTATCTACCACAATTATTTTCTTTATTGTATATGTATTTTTTTTTTTACAAACGAAAAGAGCGACATCTAGATATTGAAAAATACGTAAATGAGCTGCTCCATCGGAAACAGGTTCTAATTTAAGGTGGTTTATATTTGAATACGTTGCTATGGTAATATGGCGGCGAAAAATTGATTGTCACCAAAATCCTTTCAATTACTTGTTTTATATGGGGAATTTTCTAACTTAATTTTACCATCCTTAATGGCGGCAAATACCCACGATTTTTTGTTTGTGCACATATATGGCACAGTACCTTTCAAATAACATAAGTTTCATTCTCCTCATTTCATAATAAATACTTAAAAAGTGTACCGAAACTTTTGTGTTCACGTATTAATATAATGATTGATGAGTAGATAGCTGTTTGTCTGTTATCATAGCTAACGCTTCATTTGCAGACATAGTTGTTTCCAGTGTTTTCCTTATAATTGAACCTTATTAACCTTAAATGACAAAAAAAATTACTAAAATAAAAACAAAATACCTCTTTTCGAAGAGCATTTTGACAAATGCTTAGTTGCATTTTTCCTGCCTTTAATTATGGTTTAATTCATTTGCAGTAGCAATTTCGTTAGCGCTAAACGAATCTAAAAGGGTTTGCACCTTTCTCTTCTTACCTAGAGTAGACTGCACTGCGATCATTATATTAATACGTGAACACAAAAGTTTCGGTACACTTTTTAAGTATTTATTATGAAATAAGGAGAATGAAACTTATGTTATTTGAAAGGTACTGTGCCATAGATGTGCGCAAACAAAAAAATCGTGGGTATTTGCCGCCATTAAAGATGGTAAATTTAAGTTATGAATTCCCCATATAAAACAAGTAATTGAAAGGATTTTGGTGAAAATTAATTTTTCGCCGCCATATTACCATAGCAACATATTCAAATATAAGCCACCTTAGATTAGAACCTGTTCCAGATGGAGCAGCTCCTTTACGTATTTTTTCGATATCTAGATGTCGCTCTTTTCGTTTGTAAAAAAAAATACATACAATAAAAACGAAAATTATTGTGGTACGTTTTTTAGTATTACGTTCTTATAAAAGGTATGGTCGATTTTCGACCACAAGCGATACTAGTTATTATTAATTTCAGTCATACTCACTCGCATGCTCGTCGCACGCAACCCAAAGTCAAAATCCGATACGGAATGGAATATGGAACGCAAAACGTAACCATATTAAGAACGATTGTAAAGAATAACCGAACACACTGTGGCTATGGGTATGTAAAGGGTGATTTTTTAGCTGGTTTGGTTTTGGCAACACTGGTTTTGACAGCTGACGTGTGTTTAGTACCTTGTGTCACTGTCAAACAGCTTCAGTTTGGTTTGCAATTTAACCATGGATCGTCTTACAAATGAACAACGCTTGCAAATTATTGAATTTTACTATCAAAATTCGTGCTCGGTTCGAAATGTTCATCGCGCGCTGCTTCCATTTTATGATCGGCATTCTCGACCTTCTGAGCAGTCTATTCGGAAGAATATTCGGGCCGGTCAATTGGCCGCCTAGATCGTGCGATTTGACACCATTAGATTATTTTTTGTGGGGGTATGCCAAGGCTAATGTGTATAGGGACAAGCCCGCTTCGATTGACGCACTGGAAGCCAACATCCATGCATTCATTCGTGAGATACCGGCCGATATGTGTGAAAGAGTATGCCAAAATTGGACTCAGCGGATGGGCTACCTGAGACGCAGCCGCGGTCAACATTTGCATGAAATTATCTTTAAACATTAAATTCCAAGGTTCAAACTATCGATTCAAATAAATATTTCATTCATTTTTTCGAATTTTTTGTGTTTTTTTTTTTTTAAAAGTTCTAAACCTCTTAGAAAATCACCCTTTATATGTGTATCAATCTGTTATGCTTTCCATGGGTACGATATACTCAACGCACTTACCCCCAAGCAGAGCTGACAATCGAGAAATCAATTTAAATTTCTTCCTGATCAAATAGATCTGCCTTTAATTTCTTCTAGCTCTGCCTCTGGAAGGAGCAGAAAGATAAATGATGGCTTAGAATACTCGGGGAAGTATTGGCTAAAGAGCATTTTAAGCATTTTTGAATTGGTCAAGCCTTATGAATGTAATAGCAGGTTGAGTGAAGTAAGGTTAAATAAAAAAGTTTGCATCCTCTTTTTCAACCTTCTTAACTCGAATTTTGAAAAAAAAAAAAAAAAGCGAAATAGGTATTCGATGATTTTTTATTTTCTATAAACTTACAAATTTTCAAGTTTATACGACTAACGTATCGTGAGTAACAGAAAAACCTCTCTAAAAAGGGCAGGGAGGGTCGAATCAACAAAATCCCTTCTTAGTGAGCGTCTACACAGCTAGTGGAGCATATCCTGAAAGTTCCATGAACCTACAATTAGCGGTTTGGCTTGTACGATGTCTGTCAACTCAATCACGCTACTCTTTTATGTATGCAGATAAAAGCAAATTGCAAAGAAAATGAAAAAACAAGATAATTACTGCGCAAAACTTAATTTACTGAATTTTTTTCCAAAATCAAATACGTAACAAATAATTTAAAATTTTACGAATAAAATTCTATGAACGTTGCCAGCAACTTTGCCCTCAGCGAAAGTGGCACATATTTGTGTTTTACTAAACCGGAATTTTTTAAGTTTACCTATATGAAATTTGTCAATATGAATTTCAATGTAAAAATATAGCTTGGCTACAAGTAACGATATATCTATCGGTCGAAGTTGGGGGTCTCAGCATGATTTGTGTTGCGTCCCAACAAGACTAGCGCGCAGATGGAAGGATGAAAATGTGGAGTTGCAGAAAACTAGGCACTCGAATGTAGTGAAATCAAGCACACAAGATGCGCAGAACATTTCGAGGTCCTAGCCATTATGCAAACAACACAAAACAATAATTAACGATAAAAAACAAAACGCAAATACACTCCACGACACCACACAATCCGACAGAAAACGAGAACTGTCAAATTTGGGCAGCAAGACGAACACTGAATTATACAGATCTCACTCCAACACACGTCATCGGCATATGGGTCATGTAGTTGCAACTTCTAACCACTAGTCAAAGAAAATGCATAATGGCCGAATTGCATGTGAGCGAGATGCATCTACCAGCTCAGTGCGCTCTAACACCTACTCCGAAGATGGGGGGCATTGTTGAAGGAGTAAATGAAAGGGCATCAATTTATCTAAATTTATGTATTAGTAAGATCAAAGTGCTCTAACACAACAAAAAAGTAATATTGTATTCTGTGTATTGTAGGGTCATTAACCCCCGAACGCACAGCTGATCTTAGTATATAAGCAATCAGCAGCTTCAAGGGAGGTAAAAATTGTAAGGCAAAACCACTCTTTAATTAGCAGCAAAAAAGTAAAGTCAGTTCTTAAAACAGCCAACAGAGTTATAATCGTGTTTTATTTCCTCCTCAAATCAGTTCCTCTAACTGATTCACCACACCGCTTGAGAATCAGCTATTCCAAGCCTAACTATTTTTTTTCCCGCTCAACTCAGCGCGGAACATGATCCGGCTCGAAGGACCATGTTCCGCGCTGAGTTGAGCGGGAAAAAAAATAGTTAGGCTTGGAATAGCTGATTCTCAAGCGGTGTGGTGAATCAGTTAGAGGAACTGATTTGAGGAGGAAATAAAACACGATTATAACTCTGTTGGCTGTTTTAAGAACTGACTTTACTTTTTTGCTGCTAATTAAAGAGTGGTTTTGCCTTACAATTTTTACCTCCCTTGAAGCTGCTGATTGCTTATATACTAAGATCAGCTGTGCGTTCGGGGGTTAATGACCCTACAATACACAGAATACAATATTACTTTTTTGTTGTGTTAGAGCACTTTGATCTTACTAATACATAAATTTAGATAAATTGATGCCCTTTCATTTACTCCTTCAACAATGCCCCCCATCTTCGGAGTAGGTGTTAGAGCGCACTGAGCTGGTAGATGCATCTCGCTCACATGCAATTCGGCCATTATGCATTTTCTTTGACTAGTGGTTAGAAGTTGCAACTACATGACCCATATGCCGATGACGTGTGTTGGAGTGAGATCTGTATAATTCAGTGTTCGTCTTGCTGCCCAAATTTGACAGTTCTCGTTTTCTGTCGGATTGTGTGGTGTCGTGGAGTGTATTTGCGTTTTGTTTTTTATCGTTAATTATTGTTTTGTGTTGTTTGCATAATGGCTAGGACCTCGAAATGTTCTGCGCATCTTGTGTGCTTGATTTCACTACATTCGAGTGCCTAGTTTTCTGCAACTCCACATTTTCATCCTTCCATCTGCGCGCTAGTCTTGTTGGGACGCAACATGCTCCCGGCCCGGCAACGAGAAGTTCAAGGTCTCCGCGGTGTGTAGTGTTGTGTTGTGTTACTCCGGAGCCCGGATTTCTGCCTCACATGTTTTGGATTTGCTCTGGTTGATATTGGTGTTTTCATCCCCTTCTTCATTGGTTTGTGTCCCATGTTG
This sequence comes from Cheilosia impressa, assembly GCA_948293265.1. NCBI lineage: Eukaryota > Metazoa > Arthropoda > Insecta > Diptera > Syrphidae > Cheilosia > Cheilosia impressa. The sequence continues at coordinate 42,287,946 of OX411880.1, forward strand.
TTCGGGTGCCAGTGTTCCTTCGGTTGAGTTTTGGCCGAGAAAGATACAAATTTTGTATTAGTTTATTGTTTAAAATACATATTGAAATAATGTAAAAAGTTAGCTGCTAAAGGTTCCTATCCAAATTCACTTCTGTGGCAAGTATGTTGATCTTGCAAATGGGTCATTATTAAATGTTCACTTATAGTCTATTTTTTTTGATAATTTATTTATTTTCATTTATTTAAATATTGTCTATATGTTCGAATTGTTCGACGGTTTGGTTACCGGCAAGGGGGATAGTTTCGCGATCGGACGTTTAAGGACTCCGTTTTCTGTCCTTATGGTCACCACGCGCGTTAGACCATCTGCACCCGGATGCAGTTCGATTACGCGCGCGAGTAACCACGACGACGGCGGTAGGTTATTCTCCTTGACCAGGACTATGTCACCGATTTTGATGTTCGGCTGTTGCTGAAGCCACTTGGGCCGTTGTTGAAGTAGATGAAGGTAATTTGTGCTCCATTGCTTCCAGAACTCTTGTGTTAGTCGTTGTATGTACCTCCACCTATCGAGATTGTTTATGTTTTTGTCCATCAAATTCCTTTCAGGGAGTGTTATTAATGATGCTCCGATCAAAAAATGTCCTGGGGTAAGAACCGTGAGATCATTGGGGTCGGATGTCATCGGACACAATGGCCTTGAGTTGAGGCATGCCTCGATTTGTGCGAGCAAAGTTACGTATTCCTCAAATGTCAGCCTAGCTGCACCGATTGTTCTTTTAAGGTGATGTTTGATGGATTTTACGCCAGCTTCCCAGAGCCCTCCAAAATGTGGAGCTGCTGGTGGGTTAAAATGCCATTTGGTGTTTTGTGCTGCAAGGTTTGCAGCTACTTCAGCTGACCACTCACTAGAGATGTGTTTGCTGTCTTTATTCAGTTCGGTTGTTGCCCCTTTGAAGTTTGTGCCGCAATCACTGTACATGTTGGTACAGAGTCCTCTTCGTGCAACAAATCTCCTGAATGCAGCTATAAACGCTGCTGCAGTGAGGTCGCTCACTACTTCAATATGTATTGCCTTCGTTGACAAGCATATGAAGACAGCTATGTATCCTTTAGTCATCCTATTACATCTGCCCTTCCACATCTTCATTTCTATTGGTCCCGCGAAATCCACTCCAGTGTTCGTAAAGGGCCTTGAAATTAACACCCGTTCTGCCGGAAGACTTCCCATCAATTGTTGTTGCATTTTCGCGTTGTATCGGTGACATCGGATACAATTGTGGATGGTAGATTTGACCAGTCGCTTTAGATTGGTGATCCAATATTGGCTTCTGATCTCTGCCATCATCATCTGCTGTCCACCATGAAGTGTGCGTTGATGTGCATTGCTGACGATCAATCTGGCAAACTGATGTGAATCCTTCAAAATTATTGGGTGTTTTTGGCTGAAAGGGATTGTGGAGTTTGATAAGCGTCCTCCGACGCGTAAAATTCCTTCAGGGTCTAGAAATGGATTCAGGCTGAGAATATGGCTGCCTTTGCCAATATTCCCTTTATTTCTTAATAATTTTATTTCCTCTGGGAAAAGTTCACTTTGAACGAGTCTGATGAGCTGCCTTTGGGATGCATCTAGCTCATCTGGAGTTAAAGGGTAATTTTTCAAAGATCTTCTGTTTCCCTTGTCTTTGAGATATGCGAAGTATCTTCGCCATATAGCTGTACTTCGTACCAATCGATTGAAGTCGGAATATCGTTGAACGTAATCGTTGTTGATGAGTGTGACTTGACATATGACCTGTGCGAAGTTTGCATGTATTTTTGTTAAGTTTTCCTTGTAGAACGATGAGTTTGTTTCCTCTCTTTTCCTTTCTTTTTTCGTTTCCAGATCTGTCTCACATGTAGTCTGCTCTGGATATTGGCTTACGTCAAACGTCTTAAGGAACTTCGGTCCATGCCACCACATGTAACTATGGATGAGTTCCTGTGGTAACAATCCTCGTGATCCTATGTCTGCTGGGTTTTCCTTGGTGCCCACGTGTCGCCAGATGTTGGTGTCTGTAAGCGTTTGAATTTCGCTTACTCGATTGGCTACAAAAGTTGTGCGAATTGAGGGATTTCCTCTGATCCACGCCAGTGTTATTGTGGAATCCGACCATGCAAATGTTTTGGCGTCTTCGAATTGCATTGCCCTCTTTACTCGATGTAAAAGTTTTGCTAGTAGCAATGCTGCGCATAACTCTAGCCGTGGTAGTGATACACACTTAACGGCTGTTGGAGCAACTCTCGTTTTTGCTGCCAACAGATGAATGTGCTCCCCCGTTCCGTTGATAATGCGAGCGTATATAACAGCCGCATAAGCCCTTTCTGAGGCATCGCTGAACCCGTGAAATTGTACCTCTGATGAATTGGTGTATTCGATCCACCGAGGTATCTCGAGGTCGTGCAGAGTAATTAGACCTCTTCGCAGCTCTACCCACTGATTTTCAATTTCTTGTGAAATTGGAGAATCCCATCCATATTCCTTTAACCACAGTTGCTGAAGAATCAATTTGGCCTTTATCACGCATGGTGCGATCCATCCAAGCGGATCGAACAGACGCGCAATATCTGCGAGTACGGATCTCTTTGTGTATTCTCGAACTTCAGGTAAATTGATTTTAAATGCAAATGTATCTTTTGCTGGATGCCATTGAATACCAAGTGTTTTAATGGCGTCTGGAGCGTCGAAATTCAGAGGTAGATTTATTTCCCTTTCGCTTTCAGGAACCTGCTGTAAGACCTTTGCGGAATTGCTGGCCCATTTTCGCAGAGGGAACCCGGCTGATTTGAGGACCTTCAGAATGTCGTCTTGTAGATTGATGGCCTCGGCTTCTTCGTTCGTACCGTAGATGAGATCATCGACGTAGAATCCTTCAGTCAGTACCTTAGTGACGTACGGGTACTCGTGTTCCACATCTGACGCTAGCTGAAGTAAAGTGCGCACCGCTAAATACGGCGCCGATGCGGTTCCAAATGTGACCGTATTCAACGCATATGTTTTTATTGGCTCGTTCTGAGTCTGTCTCCATAAGATGAGTTGGTATGGAGTATCTTCGGTTGCCATCCATATTTGCCGATACATCATGCTTATGTCTGCCGCAAACGCTACCTTGAACTGTCTCCATTTCGTGATGAGATCGATGATGTCGGGTTGCAACCGTGGCCCCACCATTAGGCAGTCGTTTAGCGACAAACCATTGGATGTTTTGCATGAAGCATCAAATACTACACGCAACTTTGTGGTACTGCTTGATTCCTTTAGGACCGCGTGATGAGGCATGTAGTAGTGTTCGCCTAGTTCCATCGATGATGATACCTTTTTCATCTGACCTAAATTCAAGTACTCTTGTACGCACTTTGTATACGCTTCCTGTAGTTTTTGGTTCGACAAGAGTTTTCTTTCTATTTGAAAGAATCTTGCCATGGCTGCCTTCTTCGAATTTCCCAGGATTGGGCGAATTCCGTTTTTGAAGGGGAGTCGTACTTCGTACCTCCCATCTTCCTTTCGTTGAACTGTGTCAGAGTAATGTAGTTGACATTTTTGCTCCTCCGGTGACAGCTTCCGGTCATCAAGATTTTCTTCAACTTCCCAGAATTGCCTAAGTTGTGCATCTAAGGAGTTAAAGTTATTTTGAATGGTAAAACAGGTCACATTTGGTGAGTTATTCGTTTTTCCTGTAAGGATCCATCCAAATTCTGTCCGTTGTGCAACAGGAGCACCCTTCTGTCCTTTCACCAAGCCTTCTAAAATTATCGAAGAGTACACATCCGCGCCTAACAGAAGATCAATCTTCCCTGGAATATTATAGGCCGGATCAGCCAATGGCAGATTGGATAGGTGATCCCACTCTCCTTGCAGGGGGTAGGTTGGCAGTGTTGCTGTTAGCACAGGTAAAACAAATGCTGTGACATCGAGTGAGAAAACGGCGTTCTTAAACGAGTGCAAGCTAAAAGATACTTGATATTTGGAGCTACCAGTTGGATTTTTGCCAAGACCTGTGATTTTAGCTGATACATTTTCTCTTTTGAGATTGAGAAGCTGAGTAGCGTTCTCCGTGATAAATGTGGCTTCTGAACCAGTATCTATGAACGCCCTAAGTGTACACTGCTTACCATTTGATGCATACACCTTAACGAGTGCAGTCGCCAGTAAAGTTTTTGAATGCATCTGATTGAAATGGGTCCTAAATTGTTGAGAAGTGCTTGGTTGATCACTCGAGACATTAAAGGGGGTCGGTTGACTTATCGGATTTTGCACATAATGAGATTGAGCATTGTATTGAATTGTGCTTTGATTGTTGAACTGAGACTGGGGATATTGTTGGTGATTTTGGTTTGCATTTGGTCCAACCTGTGTCTCAAAGTGGAGCAAAGTATGGTGCTTGTAACCGCATTTTTGACACCTATTGCTGCTAGTACAGGCCGCGGCATGATGGTCATACCCTAAACAATTTCCACAAACTCCATTTTTCTTTGTGACATCAGCTCTGGTCTTGACGTCCATTTGTAAAAATCGTTTGCAATGTCTCATACCATGAGACGCCTTGCAAAGTCGACATCGAAACTGTTTGGTTTGTTGCTGAGAGCTTAATTGACAGGCAGCAGAAGTGGTTTTACGAAACGAATTCGACTGCATCGCTTGTCTCTGTGGCCCATTCAGTTCAGAAATGTTTTCAAGAGAACTAAAACGACCTTCGATGAATGACATAAAAGTTTTCCATTCAGGAAGATGCTTTGAAGTGCCCAGCTTTTCTTCCCAATCTCGTTGGGTCTGCGATGGCAGTTTATTAAAAATTATATAAATGAGAATGGTGTCCCATTGTTCAATAGCAATTTCGAGGTTGCTAAGTGCATGAACGCATTCGATGCTGGTATCATGCAGCGATTTTAAACCAGAAGCGGATTCAGTGGTTAATTTGCTCTGCTCTATTAACCTCCTCAGTTGAGTATTTACCAGTTTGCGCTTGTTCTGATACCTATCTGTGAGGATAGTCCAAGCTGAAGAAAAACTCTTGGATTCTATTGGAAGGTGCTGGATTAATCGAGCAGCTTCCCCACAGACAGAGGTTTTCAGATACTGAAGTTTTTGTATATCTGGTAGTTCGGTGTTTTTTCGGATCAAACTATCGAATAAATTAAAAAATTCAGACCATTCTTCGTATTTTCCCGAGAACGGATTTATATGAATTCTTTGGAGACGGATGTCAGAGCTAGCAGATCTCGTGGTGTTTAATCGAGACATATCTACAGAGGCATTGTGCTCTTCCAAGAAATGGTCAAGCTCCTCATGCAACTGTCCACTAAAGGTGAAATAAATTTTCTTTATCTTTGAGAAAATTTCATCTTGAATGTATTTTTCTTTAAGTGGATCAGCAACATTTGCGATTATGCTAGAATGTTCTTTTTTCGCCCGTTTGAACATTTCATCGATATCGGTTAAACGCCCGGATAAGTACCCCTTTAATTTTCGCGACGTTTCATCGTTTTTAAATTCTTCGAAATCTAGTTTAATTTCGTTTAAAATGTCTTCTTGGATTTCAATCGATTTTACTAATTTGGACATTTTAAAAATCTATCACAACACTTTATTTGAAATTATTTGCAGATGAGATGGCTTTGAATTTTTGTTTGTTAATTTTATGGTATTTATTGTAATGAATATTCCAAAAGTAAGAGATAAGGAAAAATTCCTACCTTTCTTCTGCTTTTGTCGCAGATATAACCGCTATTCACCGGTTGACTCTTCAAGCGGTTGCTTTGTGAAGACCGTTCCTTTGTGACCGCTTCTTGTCCGCATTCACCGGTACTTCCACTGGTAACTGATAGATCCGTTGTATGAACTTCACTGTTGAATTGCAGATTTGTTGGGTACTGTGGCCGATAGACTGTCCGTCGGAGATCGGAAAGGTATATTTGCACTGGATAAACTATCCAGCTATACTTAACCCACAGTACACTTTGTTAAAAAAAATCGTTGGGTGCTGTGGCCGATAAACTGTCGGAAACGTATATTTGCACTGGATTATATAATATGATCCAGCTATACTTGACCCACAGCACACTTAAAAATTCGTTGGGTGTTGTGGCCGATAGTCAGATATCGGAAACGTACTTTGCACTGGATACCTGAAGGCTAACCAGCTATACTTAGCCCACAACACACTTTTGAAAAAAAAAATAACGTATAAAATGTTGGCGCGCACTTTTACACTTTTACTAGAAAGGCAGTAGTCTTTCTAAATTGTTCCTTTATTTAAAAGGACTCGAAGGACCATGTTCCGCGCTGAGTTGAGCGGAAAAAAAAATAGTTAGGCTTGGAATAGCTGATTCTCAAGCGGTGTGGTGAATCAGTTAGAGGAACTGATTTGAGGAGGAAATAAAACACGATTATAACTCTGTTGGCTGTTTTAAGAACTGACTTTACTTTTTTGCTGCTAATTAAAGAGTGGTTTTGCCTTACAATTTTTACCTCCCTTGAAGCTGCTGATTGCTTATATACTAAGATCAGCTGTGCGTTCGGGGGTTAATGACCCTACAATACACAGAATACAATATTACTTTTTTGTTGTGTTAGAGCACTTTGATCTTACTAATACATAAATTTAGATAAATTGATGCCCTTTCATTTACTCCTTCAACAATGCCCCCCATCTTCGGAGTAGGTGTTAGAGCGCACTGAGCTGGTAGATGCATCTCGCTCACATGCAATTCGGCCATTATGCATTTTCTTTGACTAGTGGTTAGAAGTTGCAACTACATGACCCATATGCCGATGACGTGTGTTGGAGTGAGATCTGTATAATTCAGTGTTCGTCTTGCTGCCCAAATTTGACAGTTCTCGTTTTCTGTCGGATTGTGTGGTGTCGTGGAGTGTATTTGCGTTTTGTTTTTTATCGTTAATTATTGTTTTGTGTTGTTTGCATAATGGCTAGGACCTCGAAATGTTCTGCGCATCTTGTGTGCTTGATTTCACTACATTCGAGTGCCTAGTTTTCTGCAACTCCACATTTTCATCCTTCCATCTGCGCGCTAGTCTTGTTGGGACGCAACAATTTGTCTATGGTCAACTCTTTCGTATACCTATTGCAGCCAAATGTAGTTGTTGCTTCATATGATCTAGGTATCTGAACGTCCCCACTGTCCTTTTTAAGTTTGTGGAATTTTTTAAATGGAGACCCAACTCTATTTAGTTTTTTATTTCAGAAACGAAACAATACCCATCGTGCTGCTGCTGAAACATTTTGCAATTTTCGGACTTGTCTTCATTAGTTTAAACAGCCAGCGTTTGTTTCCTTATTTTGATTGGTACGGGATCTGTCGTAAATCCTTTTTTTCACATAAAACGAATAAAAATGTTGATTAATTTTTATTGTGTGTTTAATGTAAATTTTGTGATAAAAGGAGGCATCATTTCCTTCACCTACATTTTTAAAAAAAGCTTTCGACCATAATTATTTTTCTCGAATAGAATTTGACATCGAAATTGATAACTAGAAACAAGGCCTACTGAGACCCCCAACTCGCAATTCTCTTGCCGCTGGGCCCCTCAATTTTTCTCAAATTCGCCATCAAAAACATGCAAAAATGTTCCCAGCCGCGGTAACAGTGGGGAAATGTGAAAGAGTTTCACATTACTGAATGCTATTAGTTAGTGTTTACACATAAACGCTATCCCAGGTCACTTCAGGGCAATGCGACAAATATGCATATGTAGCAACACGAGCATTGCACTGAAGTGACCCAGTAAACAAATCAACACATGTAAGGTAACCTCAGTGCATTGCCACACTAGATTTGCCTATCAGCAAATGACAGTGCACTTAGGTAACCCAATTAATCAATAATAATTGTTAAGCATTTTTTAGGTATAAAAACCCAATCAAGTAACAATAAAGACACAGTCCACTACCAACTACCACTGATTTATCATTGTGGTCCTTCGAGCCGGATATGAACCAGCGACCAGCAATGATAATTCAGTGGTAGTTGGTAGTGGACTGTGTCTTTATTGTTACTTGATTGGGTTTTTATACCTAAAAAATGCCTAACTATTATTATTGATTAATTGGGTTACCTAAGTGCACTGTCATTTGCTGATAGGCAAATCTAGTGTGGCAATGCACTGAGGTTACCTTACATGTGTTGATTTGTTTACTGGGTCACTTCAGTGCAATGCTCGTGTTGCTACATATGCATATTTGTCGCATTGCCCTGAAGTGACCTGGGATAGTGTTTATGTGTAAACATTTTCCGGGCCCTCAGATGATGTCGTCTGTTGTGCATGTCTCCTTGGGTGATAGTGTACTTAGGTTAAACCTTCGTGGAGTAGCGGTCGGTTGATTGTTGTCGATGGTCATAGATGATGATTGGATCTGTTGGCCTTGGTTGGACTTGGTCGACGTAATTTGTCGCTTTCGTAACAGGCGATGTCTATAGACTGCTAGAAGAAGAATCATGGTTACTGTTAGCGTGAGTGATCCCGTAGCAGCGTGATGACCTATTGTCTTCCATACGTGTGGTTGCGTAGTCTGCAGTTGATTTTCGTCTTGGATTATTGTTGTGAAGCGGTCAGTTGTTTTCAAAATGGCTTCCTGACTTAATAAGGACGATCGTGTTGCATCTGTGCTCTTAAGTTGAGACACGTTAAAGCTTAATGGATGGTGATACGTTGCTTTTATAAAGGTTGTATCCGTAATTTCAGTGGTCAGTATGCTCTTTTTTGTTTTGATTACACAACCGTTGTCTATCTGTATTATTCCGGTGTCTCTTAGCTCTACATCCTTATATATGCCGTTACATATAACTGCGGCTGCCGCTGGCTTGTTGGTGATAAATAGCCAGGTATTCATTTGGTAAACGTGTTTTCATATTATTTTGGAAATCTTGATCTCCTGGTATATGCATTAAATTTTTTCTTGCCTCTTGTAAAGGGTGATTTTTTAAGAGGTTTAGAACTTTTAAAAAAAAAAAAACACAAAAAATTCGAAAAAATGAATGAAATATTTATTTGAATCGATAGTTTGAACCTTGCAATTTAATGTTTAAAGATAATTTCATGCAAATGTTGACCGCGGCTGCGTCTCAGGTAGCCCATCCGCTGAGTCCAATTTTGGCATACTCTTTCACACATATCGGCCGGTATCTCACGAATGAATGCATGGATGTTGGCTTCCAGTGCGTCAATCGAAGCGGGCTTGTCCCTATACACATTAGCCTTGGCATACCCCCACAAAAAATAATCTAATGGTGTCAAATCGCACGATCTAGGCGGCCAATTGACCGGCCCGAATATTCTTCCGAATAGACTGCTCAGAAGGTCGAGAATGCCGATCATAAAATGGAAGCAGCGCGCGATGAACATTTCGAACCGAGCACGAATTTTGTAAGTAAAATTCAATAATTTGCAAGCGTTGTTCATTTGTAAGACGATCCATGGTTAAATTGCAAACCAAACTGAAGCTGTTTGACAGTGACACAAGGTACTAAACACACGTCAGCTGTCAAAACCAGTGTTGCCAAAACCAAACCAGCTAAAAAATCACCCTTTATATCTCATCGATGATGCAGTTTGGGTTCGTGTCTATTCGGCTTACCACTGTTGGTGCACACAAAAAGCTGTGTTTCTCTTGATTAATGCATTGTAGAAACTCTCTCTCAGACAACTCAAAGTAGGTCTGGCTATTGTAATCCGTGGCTATGATTGTGTTGATGATGGCCGGAGCTACGTATGAGTCGTTGTCCAGTCTTTTTGGTATGGGAGTGATGTTGACCAAGTTATATGTTGCGGACGAGGTCAACGGGAGGAACCAGTGGGCACTTATATGTGTTCGGTTTCTGTTTGTTACCATTCTGCGTTCGGGCTTGGGTAATATTCTAATATTCGGTGGGAGCGCCTTTGCAGCTGTTTGTATAACCGCCATGAATTCGCCTGGTGTAATACTTTCCAGTACTTCTGCTCTCTGTAGTATCACCTTCATAAGTGTATTGTATCTGGCCTCCAGTTCTTCTAGTATTCCGGTAGCAATGTTATACGCAATGAAAAATTTAACGTCAATTCGGTTTACATTGATTTTTTCTGAGAACCAACCTTCTACTTTGGTTATTTCTGTCGTCGCCTGGTTTAGTTTGTTAGTGAATGCGTTAAGCTTCTGCTGGGTTGTGCTTTCGAGATCGCGCATTTGAGCCGTGGTTGTGAGCATTAGCGTTGTCTGATGTTGACTTGTTTGCAACAAATTCCGTTGGTTCTCATTAAGAGTTTTTATGTCGGTATACACTTCATCGTTTACACCGAAGACTTCTTGTAGAATGTTTCCGAAAATTCCCCTTCTTCTTCTCGCATGGGCGGGGTTCTGAATTGTTGCTAGGGCTCTGAGAATCGTAGACTGTTTTTCCCGGAGATGTCGTATGAGCATGGTGCAGTGAACTTCTTCATCACGTTGTTTTGCTTGATCACATGTTTTACTCATTTGTGCTACTATGTTATTGATGTCTTCTATGTCCTTAGTGGTGTTGATCGCATAGTTGACTTCCATTCGTAGCGTGCCTCTTTGTATCATGGCTTCACCCATATGCTCGATGTATAGTCCCGGAGATGGGTGTGTTATGCTGTACTCAGTTTTGCCAACTTTGGCTAGAAAAAGTAGTAGAAGAGTACACAATAACCTGGACCGTTGCTCGTGCCTCCTTGTACGATAATCTGCTATGGTTATGCGGCCTTGGCCTGACGGCGTTCGTATGTCTTCTAATTTTCGCTGTTTTCCACTGGGTATAAGGCTGCTATACCCAACTACTGGATTGATGCGTCTTTTCCTTGTTACCTTGTTTGTTTTGGCTGTTCTTCTTGTCTCAGAGTCTCTAATGTGGTATGCTTGCGTGACTGCTGCGCGCGCTTCTTCAGCTTCGCTCTCCTCAATCGGGAGTTTACAGATTTTTGTTATAGGTCGCGTCATCATCGAATCTCCTTTGCATCGAACATCAACTACTCTAACCTTGTTATCGGGTCCTGGATGTGTTTTTGTAATTCGCCCTAAGAGCCATTTGGCTGGGGGAAGGTTTTCATCTTTTATGAGAACTAATTCTCCGACTTTGATGTTGATGAATGGATTTTCCCATTTGATGCGTTGTTGTAGTTGATGAAGATATTCTGACGACCATGTTTTCCAAATGTCTCTGGTCAATTTGTCCACCAATCTCCAGCGTTTGAGTGGATTGACGCCCTTGTTGTGGTTTTGAGGTTGCGGTGGGCTTACAGGTGCTGTACCCATTAGAAAGTGGCCCGGAGTGAGTGCGTTGTAGTCCCGTGGGTCGGCTGACAATGCACTCAGAGGTCGGGAGTTGAGACATGCCTCTATTTGGTAGAGGATTGTGCTCAGTTCCTCAAAGGTTAGCGCGACCTCTCCAACTACTCTTTTCAAATGGTGCTTGATAGATTTAACTGCAGATTCCCATATACCTCCAAAGTGAGGGGCTGCAGGTGGATTGAAGTGCCATTGTACACCGTCTGTGGCGAAGAGTTTCGCTACATGGTGCTCGGAATTTTCAATTGTTTTCCGTAGGTCTTCAGTTAGTGTTCTCCGGGCCCCAACAAAATTCGTGCCACAATCGCTGTACATGTGAGCACATAATCCTCGCCGTGCCGTGAATCGCTTGAACGCAGCTGGAAAGGTGTCGGTTGTCATGTCACTTACAGCCTCGACATGCACTGCCTTCGTTGCCATACATATAAAGAGGGCTATATATCCTTTGTATGCGGAGAGTCCTCTTGTTCTAGATGTCCGAATTTTTATTGGACCCGCATCGCATAGTCTACCCCAGTATGGGTGAATGGTCTGGACGGGGCAACCCGAGGAGCTGGTAGAGATCCCATCTGTTGTTTCATTGTTACTGCCTTGAATCGGGTGCAAATGACACATTGGTGAATGTGACGTCGTATAGTATTTCGCCCGTCAATGATCCAATATTGTCTCCGTATGAAAGCTAGTGTAGCTTGATTTCCACTGTGTAGCGTCTTCAGGTGGGCGTCTCTCACTATTAGTGTAGTTAAATGACTTTTTCGTGGTAGTATGATCGGATGTTTTTCATCGTATGTGAGGAATGATTGTTGTAGTCTGCCACCCATGCGTAGAATTGCGCTGCTGTCTAGAAACGGCATGAGTGGTCTGATTTTATTTTTCGGCTGGAGGGGTCTGATTTGCTTCAGCCTACTGATTTCTTCATGAAATTCTGCTGCTTGCGTTATGCGTATGACTTGCTGTTTGGCCTGGGTTAATTCTTCAGGAGCTAGACACATGGATTTGTAGATTATGTTTGCATGTTTACATTTGTTTATGAACCGATTACAGTATGCCACGACCCTCAAGAGTCGATTAAGGACTGAAAATCGTTGTATTATTGACTGATCATTTTCTGCTGTGGCTTCTTTTTGGTATTCTCTGGTTTCAATGTTTTGTACTGTAGATGTTATGACTTGGATTTTACTTTCGTGTTCCGTGTGTTTTATCCATGCTGGGCCATTCCACCAGAGTGGGTGGTTTCTCAATTCGTCGGGGTGTATTCCTCTTGACGCGCAATCGGCTGGGTTCTCGTTAGTCTTCACGTAGTTCCACTGATCGGGTTTGGTTACTTGTTGTATTTCAGCGATCCTGTTCGTCACGAACTTCTCCCATTTCTGAGGGTCGCCTTTGATCCATGCCAAAACTATTTGCGAGTCTGTCCATAGATGAGTGGCGGATATTGGAATGGCCATTGCGTTGACAGCATGAACCAATGCTTTGGTTAAAAGCAGCGCAGCGCATAGTTCTAGTTTTGGAATTGTCCTTTGCGGTTTTATTGGTGCTACCTTTGATTTTGCCGTTAATAGCCGGATGACAACTTCGCCTTCGGAAGTTGTTACCTTACTGTAGATAACTGCTGCATATGCTCTTTCACTTGCGTCACAAAACCCGTATAGCTCGATTTTTGCTTGTTTCGCATCTGTGCAGATCCATCTCGGTATGGTGATTTCTTGTAGTGTGGGCAATGCTTCTCTGAACTTGATCCATTTTTGCATGAGGTTGTTGGGAATTGGGTCGTCCCATGCTAGTTCTTCTTTTCATAGTGCCTGTAGCATCGTTTTTGCAGTGATTATAACTGGTGTTAACCATCCCAGTGGATCAAATATTTTGGCTATTTCTGATAAGAGTAGTCTCTTTGTTACCTTGATGTTGGATGGTTGGACGATTACTTTTATTTGAAATTGATCAATTCGTGGAGACCAATAAATTCCTAAAGTCTTAATTGTTTCGTCGTCGGTTATCTCAAGGATGCCCTTTTCTCTTTTGCTGGGTGGTATTGACTTTAATAGGTCAGCGCTATTGCTCGTCCATTTTCTCAGCACGAGACCTCCGGACTCCATTAGTTGGCATAATTCATGTTGTAGTATTTTTGCCTCGTGAAGAGTATCCGCTCCGGACATCATGTCGTCGACATAAAACTCTTCTTGAACTATCCTGGCAGCCTTCGGATAGTTCTTTGCTTCATCTTTGGCGAGTTGGTGCATAGTTTTAATTGCCAGATATGGCGCAGATGAGGTACCATATGTTACTGTGGTTAGTGCAAATTCTTGAATGGGTTGCTCCGGGGATGCTCTCCATAGTACTCGTTGATATTTTTGATCTCGCTGATCGATTTTTATTTGCCGGTACATTTTTTCTACATCGGCCGTAAATACGTACTTGTATTTTCGCCAACGAAGCAGTATTGATGATAGGTCTGCTTGTAAGCGAGGGCCAATGAGCATGTTGTCATTTAGGCTAACACCATTGTCTGTCTTGGATGACGCGTCAAACACCACGCGTAATTTTGTAGTTGTACTATCTGCCTTTATTACTGCTTGGTGAGGCATGTAGTATGTTTCTTCCTCCGGTTGCGGACTCTCAACAGGTTTCATGTGTCCCAAGGTGATATACTCCTGCATAAATTTTCTGTATTCCTCTGCCAATTTTTTGTCTACCTTGAACCTTTTCTCCATTTGCAGTAATCTTGCAGCAGCTCGTCTCCTTGAGTTACCCAGAGGTTGTTTGTTTTCCTTGAATGGGATCCTGACAGTGTAGGTTAGGTTAGGTTAGGTGAAACGGGTGGGCAGAGCAGGGAGAACCCTGCACTACCCCACTTAGGTCCTCGTGGACCCTTTGTGATGCCCTTGTTGGGGTCAACCGTTGGTGTTGTATCGGCGTTTCTCAACCCCCCTCCTCGTGACTAATAGATACCGTCCAACCATCCCGATGTCCTCAAAAACCTGCAAAGATCAGACAGTGAGATATCAGAGAGTTCTTGTAGGTCATGGAAGAAGTAGCTTCCAAGTGTTCTGTTCCTCAAGTGACACAGACTCGGGCAGTGACAGAGGAAGTGAGGTGTGTCCTCGTGGACCTCCTCGTCTCCACAGCCTCTACATATATCGTCATCTTTGAGATTTAGTTTCATTGCGTGGTTTCTTAGGAAGTTATGACCAGTTAGAGCCCCTACTAACTTAGATAGCGATGACCTGTCAAACTGTAGTAGTCTGTTGGTCCGGCTTCTATTATATTCTGGCCAAAGCTTCCGTGATATTTCACAGGTAGTGAGTTCTTTCCACCTGTTGTTGGTTTTCATTCGAATTTTGTTCTCCACTCGCTCTCTGAGATTGCAAAGTGGGGGCTTGATTGACTGAAGTGCTCTGTCGAGATCCATTACGGACCCCTTTCTCGCCAGTTCATCCGCCATCTCATTGCCGGTTTTGTCTCTGTGTCCAGGGACCCAGCAGAGATTTGTGGTATGCTGCGAGCAAAGAACCTTGAGCTCTTCGCGGCAGCAGTGAACTAGTTTGGATTTTATTTCATTAGCAGAAACTGCTTTTATAGCCGCTTGGCTGTCAATGAAGATGGTAATATCGGTACGGGGTATTGCCAACATTGACGCCTTACGGGCCGCTTCAGCGATAGCCAAAACCTCAGCCTGGAAGACACTACTGCTATCAGGTAGTCTGATGGAGCAATGTATATTTAATTCCTCAGAGAATATGCCGGCACCGGTTCCACAGTCCATCTTTGAGCCATCTGTGTAGATGGATATTGATTTACTTTTTGTGGGTTCATTTGTATTCCATTCTTCCCTACTCGGGAAGGAGCAGGTGAATGGTCTGTCAAAGTCCAGATGGGGAGACATATAGTCAGAAGTGACAACGTTCCCTACGTATTTGCCCAATATCTGTGCATGCCCAAAATTACAAGGCTTCCAAACGTTAGTTTGACTGATCCTTAAGGCACTTTTAGCAGCAGATTCTTCCATGTATAGGTCTAGAGGTGTCAGGTTAAGAATTGCCTCTAGTCCAGCTGTAGGTGTGGTTCTCATTGCGCTGGTTGATCCTATGCAAGCTATTCTTTGAATTTTGGTCATTGACTTAAGATTGGTCGCTTTGCTTGCGGCTTGCCACCAGACTACACTGCCATACGTCAGAATTGGTCGCACGATCGCAGTGTACATCCAAAGGATGATTTTGGGGTTTGGTCCCCAACTTCTACCAAAGATGCGATTGCATGCGTAGAAAGCGTTCGCTGCTTTCTTGATTCTTTCGTTGACATTCAGCTTCCAATTAAGTTTCCTGTCAAGGATAATTCCCAGATACCTCGCACTATCTGCCATCCTAAGGGGTACCCCCTCCAGAGTTGGTGGCTCGAATTGCGGAATTATTCTTTTATTCGTGAACAAGACAAGCTCGGTTTTCTGCGGATTGACCCCAAGACCGCATTGCTTTGTCCACGTACTTAACACCCTAAGTGAGTTTCCTAACAGGTCGCTAATGGTAGGTAGAAACTTACCCCTTGTGAGTATAACTACATCATCTGCATATGCAGTTACCTTGACTCCCATGTTGTTGAATTTCATAAGTATCTCGTTAATGACAAGAACCCAGAGTAAGGGGGAGATGACTCCTCCTTGTGGGGTGCCTCTCGAAGCAGTTACTCGGAGGTCAGTGTCACCTAATTTCGCGTTGATATTCCTTTCACTGAGCAAGCTCAAGATCACATTAGTGAGAGATTGATCAACATTCGAGTTCTGAAGTGCTCTCTTTACTGCGCAGATTTTGACATTATTGAAGGCTCCTTCAATGTCTAGGAACGCAGCTAATGCATATTCCTGACAGTGTAGGTCCCATCCTTATTCCGCCTATGAGTCTTATTGTAATGGTTGTCTTCAACTTCTCCCATCTCTGTTTGTGGTTCCTCAATTTCCCAGAATTTACGCAGTTGTTTGTCTAGCGTGCTTAGGTCCAGTTTGGATATCATTGCTACCACCTTTAATTTGTTCTGAGGTGTTGGCACTCTTCCAGAGATGATCCATCCCAATTCCGTGTTTTGTGCAAGAATGCCTTTTGCTGTTTTTCGTATGCCTTCACGTACAATGTATGTGTATACATCGGCTCCTATGATCATGTCAATTGGTCCGGGTTGATTGAACGTTTGGTCTGCTAACACACAGTTCTTCCATGGTATTGTACTACTGACATGTGCGTTCGGAAGTTGTTTAGTTAGCTTTGTTAGGATCAGTGCTTCAACGTCGGTCTTGAATGAAGATGGAAACTGTGGTTGAATTTGTACTTGTACCTTTCCTAGAGATGTAGCGGCGTTCGTTGCTCCCACTCCAGATACCTTGGCATACGTCTTTGTCCTTGGGAGTGATAGTAGTTGAGCAGCATGCTCTGTTATAAAGGATACCTGCGACCCTGTGTCGATTAGAGCGCGTAGTAATTCCTGTTTTCCATTTAGCGATGTTGCTTTGATGACCGCTGTGGCTAGCAGTACATCCGTGCTTTGTTCAGCAACCGTATTCTGAACTTGAAGTGGCATATTTTGCCCCTGCGATTCTGGGTGAATCAGAGTATGGTGTAGTTTTCGGCACTTGGCACATGTGCGCCGGCTATGGCATGTTAGGTCTGTCGTGTGTTTTAAGCAGTTGTGGCATAAGTTCAGCCGCCTTACTGCATTAACACGTTGTTGAATGTTTAGTGTCAAAAATGCATCGCAGGTGTAGATGTTGTGCGCCTTTTGGCAGTAGAGGCATTTTTGCTCAGCCGTTGTAGCGTAGTTTCGCACTATAGGACCTTTTGGGTGAGTTTTGTGTGTCGGATGGTCGCGCCTCTTGTTTTACCCTACGGCTTCTAGCGCCTGAAACCTAGTTGTTGGGAAGCTGTAAATAGAATTGTTCGAAGCTTGGAATCTGCTTTGTTTGGGGAAGCGATTGTTCGTAAAGCTTTAATGACTCATAGTCGAGCTTTTGAATCATAAGATGAACCACTATGGGTGCCCATGATGACGTGTCAATGCCTAGGTTCGCAATTCCATGTAGACATTCTTTTGTAGTGTCGTGCATTCTTTTTAGTAGACTACTTGATTCTGCCTCCATTTTTGGTAGAGTGAGTAGTGTTTGTAAATGTGTAGAGAGTATTCTTCTTTTATTTTCATACCTTTCCTTTATTAACTTCCAAGCCACGTTATAGTTATGGCTGCTGACCTCCAGGTGGCTTAAAAGTTTGGCGGCTTCTCCCCTCAGGTTGCTTTTAAGGTATCTCATCTTTTCTACATCAGACAACCTTCTGTTTGTATGGATTAGCTGATTGAATAGGTCTTCGAACTCTACCCACGTATTGAACTTTCCTTCGAACGTGGGTATTTGAAGGCGTGGAAGTCTAATCTCGTTTTCCACTTGTGCGCCTCGCTCTAGGGTTCCTATTTCTCGAAGTGAAATCACTGCCTCCGAATACGCCCTTCGGAGATCCTCTACTTGGTTAGTTAGTAACTCTGAATCGCTGTGGTTTTCTTCATACATGAGTACTTCTTCGTATATTGCCTCAATCTTTTTCCATTCCTCAGTCAAGCTGTTAGTTTGGAATTCAATGATGGCATTGCTTATATCGCCACTCAAATTCACAAGTTCCAACTGTTTGGAAAATGATGTAATGCGAATTTGAGCTCGCTTCCGCCTCAGTGAATGTGGGTCAGTGTGTGAACCACTCGCTCCCATTGCTGATGGGTAATTTTTGGGCGTGTATGTTGGTTTGTCACAGTTTTCTGCTGGCGCGTCAGTTTTTCGTTCGGTTATTACCTTGAGCTGTTCTGATCGCTCCAATGCAGTTGTGTATGACGTAAGTTTCTGATTTATTTTGCTTACTACTTGCTCTACTTGGTTGAAGAATTTCGTAGTGAAGTAGTCGTGGTCGGGTTGGTCAAGTTTTTCCATCTCTGCATGTAGTTGAAGGAAAATCTCCCAGAGATTGTTCACTTCTTCTGTCTTCCTTAGTATGAACTCTTGCGTCCTTCTTGATATTGGTTCCTTTCCAATCTGCTCCAGCAACTTGGTGATGGCGGCGTCGGGTTGGTCAAGTTTTTCAATCTCTGCATGTAGTTGAAGGAAAATCTCCCAGAGATTGTTCACTTCTTCTGTCTTCCTTAGTATGAACTCTTGCGTCCTTCTTGATATTGGTTCCTTTCCAATCTGCTCCAGCAACTTGGTGATGGCGGCGCCGATCTCTTCCTGCTGGTTGGTCAGATTCTCCATAGTACGATGCGTCTGGTGGGCACTGTATGGTGAGTGAACAGGAACTTTATTGGGTTGAACTCGGGTGGTTTGTTGTCGGCTCGAAGGACCAATGATAAATCAGTGGTAGTTGGTAGTGGACTGTGTCTTTATTGTTACTTGATTGGGTTTTTATACCTAAAAAATGCTTAACTATTATTATTGATTAATTGGGTTACCTAAGTGCACTGTCATTTGCTGATAGGCAAATCTAGTGTGGCAATGCACTGAGGTTACCTTACATGTGTTGATTTGTTTACTGGGTCACTTCAGTGCAATGCTCGTGTTGCTACATATGCATATTTGTCGCATTGCCCTGAAGTGACCTGGGATAGTGTTTATGTGTAAACAGTTAGTTATATTGTTAAAAGGCGAATAATTTGATTTGTTTGGGTAATAAAACTATCTAAAGGAGATGTTTTATATAATAGAAACATATTAGGACAAACCAATAATGAAGAAAATTTTCTCAAGATGTTGTTATTTGTTTATTTTATATGTTTGTTAATTTTTCATTAAAATTTTAAGCAAATGCACACTTATTCCTAAAAAAATTCAATCCACCGTAACGCAATAATTTCAAATTTAACAGATAAAATTCTTTTTAAATATGCGCGAGATATTTAAATATGTAATTGTTATTTATTAACAAGTATATTATATTACATTAACACTTATAATAATGTTGGAGAGTTAAGTCTGGCAAGTGATGCGTGCGGGTTGACGTCTCTGAACTCACTGGCTGTAATGCCAAATTGTCAGCTGTCATACACAACACCCCTTAACACCCAGATGCATTGTAGAACTGTGTTGCCTGCCTATTACGACGAGATCGGTGGGGTGTCGCAGGTGCCTGTAACAATGGAAGCACAGTATCAGTTGGGTTCTCCAGTAACGACCGTTTGTGTTGTCCAGAAGTACACTGCTCAGTTTCTGGGGATGATGTATGTACACTGGCTTCTGATTCGACATCGGCGGAAGAATCCACACTGGAATCGTAGGGTGGTGAAGATGGTAGACGGCTACGTAGCTGATCTTGATGACTATAACTACCCTAGAGTCATTTAGATGGACGCTGTAGGAAATGGGTCCAGTTTGGTCAGAGACCAGACCCTCAATCAATTTTGGCCCAGCAGCATAATTTCGGCTACCTGTAATGAAACATTTGGCACATATTATCTCGTCTGGGTTTATTTTGTCGAAATATGTCCTCAGCCGGCGATTGAGTAGCAGCTCTGTTTTTGTTGTGACCCATCTTTTTCAGGAAGTTCTTGGTGCTTTGTACCATGCGCTCCGCTTGGCCGTTTGTAGCCGGATGAAAAGGGGCGGAACGAATATGGCGGATTAAGTTGTTGTCCATGACGATCTTGAACTCATCAGATGTAAAAGCTGTCCCGTTGTCTGATACGATTTCGTCTGGAAGTCCATGGGAGGCGAAGAGTTGAGGAATGATTCCCAATGATGTGTTGTAGTATGTGGTTCCTCATTTCTGTTCTGCTGGCACGCCGTGCATCTCTCCACGACGAGTTCAATTTCGGCATCTATGTTAGGCCACCATACATAGCTGCGCGCCATGGCCTTCAATTTGACGATTCCAGGGTGTGGCGCATGAAGGGCGTTCAAGATTGCATCTCGGGCCAAAGGAGGAACGACAGCACGATTTCCCCAGACTAAAACTCCTCTATTAGCCGAAAGTTCATTTCGACGGGAATAATACACATACAAGTTGCTTGAGGGCTCGATTTTTGTGTTGAGCCACCCCCTTAACACCCAGTTCAATATTTTAGAGAGCTGTGGATCCTTTGAAGTCTGCTGCGCCAACATCTGCGGTCTTATTTGATTCATCTTCGGTCGATATTGGACAGCGGCTTAAGAAATCCGAGTTGCTTATTTTGGCTCCCGCGAGATGTACTAGTTTGAAGTCGTAAGCACTGAGAAAAAATGAACGGCGAAGCATTTGATTCGATATGACGTTGGGGACTGCTTTTGTTGTAGTGAATATCCCCAAGAGTGGGCGATGGGCATCAATTTTGAAAACCAAGAACTCCACTGCTGTTACGCCAAATTGACACTTTTCCTTGCGCAGACGAATTCCAGCCTTATCAAAACGGCATAACACCTCTTTTAGCCTCATTGCCAGCTGCTCTTTTGACTGACCCATAATGACGATGTCATCAAAGTATGGCAAGACCCCTGGGATATTTTGAAGGATGTTTTCAATGCAGCTCTGGAATATTCCCGGAGCTGAGGAGATGCCAAATTGAAGCCTGGTTACCTTAAAAGCACCCTTATGCGTGGATATTGTTTGTAGCATAGCTGAGCGCTCATCGACAACCAGCTGCTGGTACGCTTGTGCCAAATTGATTTTGGCAAAAATGGATCCACCTTCAATTGACGCCAATAGCGTGCTGACTGGTGGAATTTGATGGCAATGTGGTTTAATTGCTCTATTTAATGTTGATTTGTAGTCCCCACATATCCGGATGGATCCATCCTTCTTTACTACTGGGACTGTAGGAGTAGCCCATTCGGAGTATTCGACAGGCTCCAGAATGCCTTGACTGCAAAGCCGTTCGAGTTCCTCCTCGTATAGAGCCTTGATGGCGAACGGTATTCACCGTGGTGGAAGCCTTACGGGCGGCGTCGCTGAATCGATTTGTAACGATACTGGTGGTCCGGTGTAGCAACCGAGTTCGGGTGAAAATAAGTGCTTAAAATTTTCCAGTATTGATGCGATGCAGGTTCCGCTGTTGACGGTATGAATGCCTTCGGTGCGTATACCCAGCGCGTCGAACCAGTTGCATCCAACCAAATCTTAGCCACCGCCAGAGATGATAATTAGGTCAATTTAACGACGGTTGTAATGAATTGACACATCGACAACCCCCTTCACTGGAATGGGGTTGTGCTGATAGTCGTTTAAGGTCAAATCACACTTGGACAAATGTGAAACTCCTTTTGGCCAGATATGGTTGAACGTGGCTTCCTCCATGATGGTCACAGGTGACCCCGAATCCACTTCAAAAGTTCAAGTATGGCCGTTGATGACGACAGAAATCGATTTCTTTTGGTTGACCAATGGCAAAATTTGGTTGACAGTAGACTCTCCACGAGGCGATCTCCGTTATGGCGCACCTTGACGTGCTGCTGTTGGACTCGGTGTAGTTGTTGTTGAAAATTTTGAAACATTAGCGCTACGACAGACGCGTTGTAGATGGCCCATTAGGCCACAGGAATGGCACACAGTTTCACGATATGGACATTGCTTTCGAAAATGCTGAACACCGCACCCAGCACATGACCCGTGGATTCTAGAAGTGTCACGCTGTTGTGGATAGGAGCGACTCGCTCTGACGTCATGGATAGATTCGCTGTGCATCTCGTGGTGGTGGTTCTATTCGTTGGGGTGCCTCATAGCCAAGGCACTAATTGCTGCAGCTTCACTTGTTATGGCGCGCTCCATGACGCGTTGTACGGTTAGATCGCTCTCCGCTAGAAAACTCTTCCGTAGGCTTTCATCCTTCATCCCGCACACAAATCGGTCGCGCAGCATACGGTCCAGCGCTGCCCCAAAGTTACAACCCACTGCCAACGTACGTAGCTCGGCCATATAGTTGCTAACAGACTCGTCCGGATGTTGATCACGTTTGTGGAAGTGATAATAAGCAGCGATTTCCGAGAGGCGTGGAGACAAATGGTCGGTTAGTATCTTATTAATTTCCACTAAATTCAACGCACTCACCTGTTTGAGGAACGCCAATGATGTCAAGAGATCGTAAAGCGGCGCGCCAGCCAAGGTGAGAATAGCCGCTTTTTTACGTTCTTCCTCTTTGACATCATTAGCCAAAAGAAATAAATTGAAACGCTCCATGTACGAAGTCCACTTGTTTGGATGACCCAAGTCGAAAGGTTCTAGGTTACCAACTGCAGCCATGATAATTATTCGTATAGTTTCACAAACACTCAATGTCTCCGCCTCTGCGATAATTCTTTCCGATTTGACAATGATTGCGGCACTATTTTAACAGTTTCTCCTTTGTCTTCCATGCACTCTCAGCACAAGAACAATACAAGATGCGAGCTAACTTTCACAACTGTTCCCATGTATAAATCGTACGGTGCGACGTGAAGTGTTGTTGTTGTCTTGTACTCGTTTCTATAGCCGAAACTTTTGTATGTACAACTAGCCGAGGCTATTCTATGTTTGGGAATATTTGGAAGATTACCCGCGCACATTAATGTGTAAAATTAATCTATTTAATATCCTTAACAGGATCCCATCCTCGTCGCCAGTTATAAATATGCGCGAGATATTTAAATAATTGTAATTTATTAACAAGTATATTATATAATATTAACACTTATAATAATGTTGGAAAGTTAAGTCTGGCAAGTGATGCGGGCGGGTTGACGTCTCTGAACTCACTGGCTGTAATGGCAAATTGTCAGCTGTCACATACACAACAATTCTATAAACTAGAACACTGCCAACAGCTTTGCCCACAGCGGAAGTGGCTCATATTTTTGCGACTCTGTTGGTGACTGTATTAACATGACATTTGTCAATACGAATTTCTATGTAACAATACTAGAGCACCAAATCGTAACCACTCCGTTAAAATATAGCTTGTTGGCAAGTAACGGGAAATCGGCCGAAGTTGGTGGTCTCAGTATTGTGTCTGCTGATATAGGGTAAGGTCGGGAGGATTTTACAGGCAGGAGAAATTTACATCTGCACTTTCTGATAAACTATTGCTTTTGTGTCCATTTCATCCAACTTTTATGGTAAGCAATCCAACTGCAATATTTCAATTATGTAGCTTTTGACATTAAAAGTGCAATGTAGTGCACCTTTATTCGTTTTTAAATCACTAATAAACAATAGTTTATCCTGAGCCACATTACAAAAGTTTTTTTTTGTATTAATCCCAAGAGTAATGAAGAAGCAGGATTGGACATTCTTACTGAAGATTGAATTGACAAAGTGTCAAATCCTCTTTTATGAGTCTAAATGAAAATTATGTGGTAAAACAACTTCTTGCTCTTTTTTGGAATGTAAAAATGAAAAATTCAAACCGCAACATCGATAAAAACAAGATCTGACAATGCTATTAAAGTCATTCAAAGCAAAACAGAGTCGATAAGCAGTTTCGTGGGAGATTGTTACTATCCGATGGAGCATTCAGACACAAACTACAGGTCCATTGTACTGCCAAACAGACACCTTACATTACTGTACTTAGTTTTCCCGTCTTTCGAAGAAATATGAGAAGGAGCTTCAGTGATAAAGAGCTTAGATGTTCGGCACTCACCACATCAGCCCCAAAGATCCGCCACCTGATGCGAGCAAAGGCGGGACAGCTACAGAGGAAGTGCTCCGCTGTATCATCGTCCTCTCCACAAGTAGGACAGATAGTGGTGTTGCTCAAGCCCAGCACATTTAAGTGTTTGGCAAAAGCTTGGAGGCCCGAAAGGACGCCCACAAGCAGTCTGCAGTCGATTCTCCTAAGAGATAGAAGGAAAGACGCGGACCTTTTGCAGATGTCCGGACGCAGTCGTTTGGTCTGCCTACACCCAGCACAGTCACGCCACCGACGCTGGTGTTCACGAGAAACCCAAGTATCAATGGATGACCTAACCACAGAAGCAGGCAGACCCAACGCAGGTTCAGGTCCTGAGAAAGCCTCTTCTGAACCCGGTCTGGCAAGCGATCTCATTTCCCTGGATACCAGTGTGACCTGGGACCCAAACAAGATTCACGGTGTTGAGCCTTCCGACTAAGTTCAGAGAAAGCTTGAGTTCAAGCACTAACTTGGACGAGGTAAGAGGGTTAAGCAACGCTTTTAATGCAGCTTGGCTATCACTGTAAACGCATATGCTTCTAGCCCTCCACCTGTTTGTCACAATGTAGCGCATAGCCATAAGGATAGCGAAAATCTCCGCTTGGAAGACCGACGCATGGTTACCTAAGGGGTAGTGCAGTCTAATGTTCTCGCAAAGACACCAGAACCAGACCCTTGTCCGGTTCTGGAACCATCCGTGAATACACCATGGCATTCTTTCCCAGGCTCAGAGTCTGACCGAAGCTATTTCGTTTCCTGAGGAAAGTTGACAAGGTAGTTTTGTCGCAGTAGGATTTCTGGGGTCATTGCGTCAGACGGCATGTCCATAAGACAGGGGTCAAAGTGTAGTACCCCGCACCACCTGTTCATCTGCGTTTCACCTATTCCCATACACTTCCTATTTGCCAACCACAACTGCTTGCAGAACCATATTACCATATTACCGCATACCAAAAATGCATGCTCTTCAATATTTCCAACAAGTCGCCTCACTAGGTCAATGTCAAAGCATATCACACATATCGCCGACAGAACCCATAAACAATTTGAGTAATCGCCACAGAACCCATAAACAATATGAGTAATGGGACAGCAAGGGAACTCCACTTCAGTTCTGTACACATATGCTGATGTCGCACTATGTGTAACTAAGGCGAAGTGTGAATGACATGCTGGTAATTCTGACGCACATATGCTGATAATGCACTATGCGCAGCTAGGGCAAAACGCCAATGACTTGTTGCGACATCGATGGTATTTTGGGTTGCGAAGGTATGAAGGACTGCATCAGCATGGTTGAGCAACGCATTTCCCAGAAGTGCGAAAGAATGTATGTTGGAGGGGAACGCAAATGAACATGGATGAACTAGGAAAGTAGTATAAAAGGACTGAGAATTTTGGAAGCAAGGTAGAGTTAAGAATAACACCAAACAAGATAGACTGCAGCCCAGCTTAAGACAGCGGGTCTATTCTTAATAATAATAATAACAATTATATAAACAATAAAGCAAACTAACTACAGAGTCGCAGCCCAGCTTAAGACAGCGGGCTCTGTAACAAAACTAAACAAACATTTTTTTTATTTGTAAACTCTCCGTTTGGTACTCTTCTCCCGGTAACGCGGGAAAGCACGGTACCAAATCGTAACATTTGGTGGCAGCGGTGGGATTCCACGAAAAAAGGGATCCACTCTACCAAAGAACGAGTCTACTTTGCACTCGATGCGTACTGGGGCTATACACCAGCAGTAAAAAGTGAAAGTGAAAGTCCCGAAGATCGTAAGACCTGGCGAATTCTCTACGCGAGACGCCGGAGGCAAACAGTTGGGCAAGTGTTAAAAGACCAGGTGTAACACACAACTTTAGGGCGTGAAGCCTACCTGGCAATTCAACATCAGAAACAGCAGCAGCAATTCAACATCGGAAACAGCAGCAATACGAGCAGAAACAGCAGCAGCAATTCAACATCGGAAATAACCGCAGCAATAAATATATATATATCGTAAGCTATAATCATAGAAACAAAAATATTTTTTTTTTAAAACAAACACAACATAATAGTGTATCATAGTGGTTTTTGATTCAATTCCTACACGCCATACTCACAAAACACAAAATTTTCCCAACATTTCACTTACAAATTCTTTCCAACATTACTACCCGAAACCAAGCTAAGAGAATTCAGCTTTTTGAACAACTCCCCTTTTTCCCACATTCCCTGGAAGAAATCGAGTGTTCAGAATCTGACGCCATCATGTCAGAATATAAAGTTAGTCTAAACGACATCTATAACATTATCCCAGCCTTCAGCGGAAATCCTGAAGAGCTCAACAAATTCATAGCGTGTGGCAATATATTGTTCACCTCAATAAAAACAGAGGCAGAACACAAACTTTTCTTGGAGGTCGTGAAAACGAGACTCCAGGGACCGGCATTCGAGCTGGTCCAACTAAAGTCATTCACCAACTGGAGTGAACTAGTCTCGGAACTAGAGAGGCAATTTAAAGAGCAAAAGTCTCGTTCCTCGGCACAAAATGAGCTGCTAAACGCGAAGCAAAGACTGACGGAAAGTGTAAAGGAATTTGGTGATCGCATTAATCGATTGCTAACCTCCTTGAACTCCGCTACCTTTGCCAGCACTAGCAACGAAGCCGTACGGAACTTCCTAGCCAACGAAAACGACCGGTTAGCAATACAGGTTTTCGAAGACGGTCTTCGAAACCAAAATTTAAAATTTATGGTCCAAGCGCACGGGGAACTCGACCTAAGGAAGGCCATCGCGTACGCAGAAGAACATTCAGTTCGACTCGAGCGTACTGCAGAAGCCAACCTTAGGGATAACAAAAAATACCCAGCTAAGTCTTCCTCCTCTAAGCCCATCTGCCAAATCTGTAACAGGGTTGGACACACATCCACCACCTGTTACAAGAATCAGAATCTAGTCTCCACTCCACGAATTATCTGCCAAACCTGCAACAAGATAGGACACACGTCCGCAACCTGTTACAGAAACTCGAACCTCCCCAATTTCATTCCCCAACAAATAAAAAGAGAAGTGCAATATTTAAGATGTACATATTGCAACAAACTCAACCACCACCAAAACGAATGTAGGACACGTTTGGCTGAAATTGAAGCTGCTTCACAAACTACACACCAACAACCCAACCCCTCACAGATACACCCTAACAGAAACAATTTTAATAATTCCCCTCGAAATACACGCCGCGATGTCAGACATTATAGCACGTCAATCGAAAATAACGCGGGAAACGGATCGACTCGGGGAGATGGTGTCGACAATCATCCCCGAGTACAAGTACAAGCCGATGTCCACAGAACCCTAAATTAAATTTTAAAATATACGTACCATTTTGCCCCAAACGTTCGGAGCCGGTGGTACAAATAAAACTCTATCCCTCAGAAAACAAAAATGCTACATTCTTGATTGACACAGGCGCCGATATCAGCCTCATAAAAACAACAAGATTCGAAACTAACATATCCAGTAGAAACAAATGCACAGTATCCTCAATATCAGGAGAAACATTCTCTACAATGGGAGAAATTACAGGAACTTTGGAATTCCAAACGGAAGATCACTTGATTCTTCTGGAACATCCGTTCCAAGTGATACCCAAGCATTTAAGTTTAGCATATGATGGTATACTCGGTAACGATTTTTTAACAAAATTTAATTGTTACATAGATTATGAAGATAGGGAGATAGAGATAAAAACAAACGGTATGGTTACTACTGAACAATATAAAAAAGACTCAGCAATAGTCAATAAGCCTGAGCAAACAGATAAATATCCAGCAAAGCGTAAGCCTGAGGAGAAAAGTGCCTCTGCAGAAAATAAGACTGCGATAAAAATAAATCCAGCAAAGCGTAAGCCTGAGGAGAAAAGTGCCTCTGCAGAAAATAAGACTGCGATAAAAATAAATCCAGCTAAACGTAAGACTAAGGCAAAAGAAAACTTAGCAGACAGTAAGACTGAGGTAATGAAACTAAATAAACAAACTAAAAATGAGAAGGAGACCACTATTTTATTGAAGCTCCGAACACAGCAAGTAGTAGAGATTCCATTTAGAGAGAAAGAAGTAATGGAAGAAATAATAATAAAGAAGGAAGAAATTCTACCAGGTATATACATAGGTGAAACCTTAACCCAACAAAAAAATTGTAGAATCAACATATTAATGATGAATACCTTGGACACTGACCAAGAAGTAAACATAAACAGTATCAAACCAAAATGGGAAAAATTGAATAAATTTGAAGTAGTCAAGGCAGACGGATTAAGAGATCCGGTAAAGAATCGATTGAAGAAATTGGAATCACTCTTAGAATTCCAACATTGCAACACTGAAGAAAAGAAGTCTGTTCTCGACATTTGTCGAGAATACAATGAATTATTCTACATAGAAGGCGACCACCTTACTCATACCAATACTACACACCACAAAATAATAACGGACGAAGGAAAACCACCCCTGTATATTAAACCATATCGCCTCCCAGACAGCACTAAGGAGGAAATACACAAACAGGTAAATGAAATGTTACAAGATGGTGTGGTGCAACCAAGCTATAGTCCTTGGAATTCACCTCTACTATTAGTTCCAAAAAAAACAGGTCCAGATGGTACTAAACGCTGGAGAGTTGTTGTCGATTTTAGAAAATTGAACGAAGCAACTATTGGAGATGCTTATCCTTTACCCAACATCACAGATATTCTGGATCAATTGGGAAGAGCAAAATATTTTAGTACCCTCGACTTAGCCAAAGGTTTCCACCAAATTCTTATGGACAAAGCAGATAAACACAAAACGGCATTTAGTACTCCGTTTGGACACTACGAATACAATCGTATGCCCTTCGGTCTAAAAAATGCTCCTGCCACATTTCAGAGACTTATGAACAACGTTCTAATGGGACTTCAAGGAATTGAATGTTTTGTTTACGTAGACGATATAGTCATCTACGGATATGATTTAAACGATCACAATACTCGTCTTATAAAAGTGTTCAGCCGCCTTCGAGAACATAATCTAAAGCTTCAGCCAGAAAAATGCCAATTCATCAGAAAAGAACTAATATATTTGGGACACATAATCACAGAAAACGGCATAAAACCAGATCCAGAGAAGATAAAAACAGTCACCACTTATCCACAACCGACAAATGTAAAAGGTATAAAATCATTCCTAGGGTTTGTCGGGTATTACAGAAGATTTATCTCTGACTTCGCCAAAACAGCAAAACCTTTAACTAACCTTTTGAAGAAAAATGTCACTTTCAAATGGGACGCCTTTTGCGATGAAGCATTTAGAACCTTAAAGCAAAAGATCGTTAATCCTCCTATATTAGCTTACCCTGATTTCAGTCAAG
Source organism: Cheilosia impressa (assembly GCA_948293265.1). Taxonomy (NCBI): domain Eukaryota; kingdom Metazoa; phylum Arthropoda; class Insecta; order Diptera; family Syrphidae; genus Cheilosia; species Cheilosia impressa. The sequence goes on from OX411880.1 coordinate 42,317,290, forward strand.
AATTCGTAGTAACAACAGACGCAAGTGACTTAGCATTAGGAGCAGTCTTATCACAGGGAACTATAGGACAGGATAAACCAATTTGTTTCGCCAGCAGAACACTTAACAGCGCAGAAACACGATATACAACAACAGAAAAGGAATTATTAGCCATCGTCTTCGCAGTCAAACAGTTTCGACCATACATCTACAATACTAAATTTACTATATACACCGATCACCGGCCGTTACAGTGGTTAATGAACCTAAAAGATCCGACTTCACGACTAGCACGGTGGAGAATTTTGTTAGAAGAATATCAGTATAAAATCATTTATAAATCAGGAAAATACAACACTAACGCAGATGCATTGAGTCGAATACCTAGCAATCAGAGTAACAACGTCATGGCAATTACGCGTAATCAAAAGAAAATACTGGAAGAAAATAGTTCGCCACAAAGTAAACAAGACGAGATACAAACAATTTCCAGTTTTTCCTTAATAGAAAAGAAAGGTACGGTTTATCAGGACAAAAATCTAAAATTTCAAGCAATTATACTGCCTTTAGTAAAATCTTCAGAAGAAAAATATCTTCAAGACTTAATACCAAACTTTGTTAAACCAGACGTAGCAAACATTTCGGAAACCGAATTCGGATATGTAATTACATTACCAATACCATTTAGAAGTCACAAAGACGAATTAGTAACTGAAAAATGTTTCATCAAATTAAGGGATATCATAAATAAGAACCGAATAAAATTAATCGGTATCACAATCCCAAATCTAGGTAACAACATAAAAAATGCCGTCAAAATATTAATAGAAAAGGTTTTTGACAAAAACGATATTCAGATAATCCTATATAGTAACGACAGAGTCACCTTAAACGACCAAGAAAGTATCAAAAAGATTATATTTGAATACCATGATTCACCCTTTGGGGGACATCAAGGAGTCACTCGAACACTCAGGAGAATTAAGTCCAAATACTTCTGGCCCACAATGGCAAAGGACATAACTGAGTACATTCGAAAATGTGCCTCCTGTCAGGTTAATAAGAGCAGGCGAAATCCGCCCATACCCATGAAGATCACGACCACTAGTTCAAAACCATTTGAACGGATCGCGTTAGATATAGTTGGACCCTTACCAGCGAGTTATGATGATCATAAATACCTTCTAACCTTCCAAGACGATCTTACCAAATACTCTGAAGCATATGCTCTCTCCAATACTGAAGCTTCAACCATAGCAAGAGTTTTCGTCGAAAACATAGTTTGTCGACACGGCATTCCGTTCTCACTACTAACAGACCAAGGTGCAAATTTTCTAAGCAAAATGTTTTTAGAAGTGTGTTCGTTAATGAAAATAAAAAAACTAAACACAACACCATATCACCCGCAAACGAACGGAGCGCTAGAACGCAGCCACAAAACTTTGACTGAGTATTTACGACATTACGTCAACCATGATCCACTTACATGGGATACCTGGATACCCTATGCGATGTTCGTATATAACACGACTCCCCATTCAAGTACAGGCTTTACGCCATATGAATTGCTCTACGGTTACCCAGCAAACGTACCTAGCAAATTCGCACAACAACCAAACATTTCATATAATTATGATAATTATGCGAATGAGTTGAAAGCACGATTGCAACACGGATACCAAGCAGCGAAGGAAATACTGAACAAGAAAAAGGAAAGCTCTAAAAAATACTTCGACGCAAAAACCAACACCAAAATATTTAACGTAGGTGATAAGGTCTTACTCAAAAATAACGCTAGAAAAAACAAGCTATCCCCATTATGGGAAGGTCCATTCGAAGTCATTAAAATAGTATCCAACGAAAACACTATAATTAAAGTTAAAAACAAACCCAAATTAATACACAACAATAACCTACAGTCTTACTACGAATAAATACACTCACCACGTTCACACGTACAATTTTACCTCAAACAACTACTTACATTTACACACCCAGATAGGCTTACCTATAATGTCAAGTCCAAAAAAAAAAAAAAATCTCCTCAATCCTCTTCTTTCAAAAGATGGAGTCGACATACTACGAGCCAGATTCAGAATGGAGACTGTCTAATACGGTAACCCAAAGGGAACTCCGGTTACGTCGTGGAACTATTAAGATTGGCAGAGGATACCCAAACGACATAGAATTAGATACTCCACTTGTGTCCCCTGGTCAATCAGCAATACACATAGATCTCAACGATCAAAGAGTGCACATAGCAGACTACCATGTCTCACGTGGAACATACATAAATGGAGAAAGACTCACCCCTTGCACTATACGGGAGCTTCATTTCGGGGATACAATAGGCTTTGGAGTATGGGAAGAAGATTTCGAAATAGACTTCTGCCCGACCTATGTCCTGAAAGGTCCCCTCCCACGACGCTGGAACCCCATAACACGTACTCCACCACACCAAATCGAATATGACAACGATTCAAACGATGGGTACGAATCCTCGGACACGGTAGTATGGGACCCACTTAATGATTAAAAAAAAAAAAAAAAATAAAAAATTTTTGTATATATATATAACATATAGATAACAATAAAGTTCTTACCGAACATTTTAATACACCACACGCAACACACTCACTCATACACAAAGATACACACTTCACACAAAAAAAAAAAAAAAAAAAAAAAAAATAGTCACCTCACCAACCTTCTCATTACTTAAATTTCCAGAACATGGATATACGCCTATTCATAATAGTATTACCAACCATTATTAATGCAACTCTCCAAGTAAATCAAATACAAGAAAACCCAGGGATATATTTCGAAGAACTAGGAAAAGCAGAACTCTTTTCTAATGAATGGAAACTGATAGTCTACTATGATCTCGAAAAACTCACGCAAGCCTTAGTTCATGCAGATCACTACGTAAATGAAATCAACTCACTATGTAAACAACTAACAGGTATAGCAAACTTCGAACTCATATGCGACAGCTCAGTAACCGAAATAACCCACTTAATGGAAGATATTAAATTAAAGTACAGTATTCTGCAACCAAAAAATAGGAAAAGGAGAGCATTAATAAATATGGTAGGCACATTAAGCAAGTCACTGTTTGGAACATTGGATGACGACGACGCTAAATATTATGACCGTCAAATAGATAAATTGCAAACAAATGAAAAACACCTACTAAAACTAATAAAAAACCAAACACTAATCATAGAAACTACAGCAAACATATTCAAGAAAACTGAAAGTACCATGGAAGACCAATTAAAGGCAATAAATTCAAAATTTGACAATGTTAAGTACATGCTCGAAAATCTAATCAATCAAACTTCCGACCAATCCACTCTTATAAAAATGGAATCCCTTACATCATTAGTCACACTTCTAATAATTAGATACGAAAATACGATTTCAGACATTCTGGACATACTCACCAACGCTAAAAACGGCACACCTCACCCGTCTATAATTACCCCCGACCAGTTAAACTTGGTATTAATAAACATTAAACAACAACTACCCAGCGATACAAAGCTTTCATCCCTTATAGACAATAATAATATTCTCCTCCTATACCAGATTAGTAAAATGAGTGCCACAATAATAGAACAAAAAGTAATCTATGAATTTCTAATCCCTCTTCCATCTATCGAAAATTATCACATTTACAAAGTAATTCCATTACCCACTCGCTTCATGACAAACTTCGTATTTATACAACCAGCTATGAAATACATACTCATCGATTATAGGAAAGAACACTACTATAATATCGACGAGGAAGAATTAAAACAATGCAAAACCCAGAAAAATCAATTCTTATGCGAAATAGCTCACCCTTTATTCAACACAAACACTAACAATCCTCCATGTGAAATTCAAATACTACAACGTACCAACACATACCCGGCCAATTGCGACATAAGAGAATCGAATATCCCAACAGTATGGATACAACTATCACATACTAACACGTGGTTGTTCTCATCCATCAACGAATACTCTTTTGACGAAATTTGTCAAGATACACTTACGACGTATTCCCTAAAAAACACAGCCACTTTACAACTCTCTGGAGATTGTTACCTTAAAACAAAAGAGCTAACAATCCGAGCAAACAAAGAAAAAAGCACATACATCCATAACACCTTTATACCATCCCTTAACATTTCCACTATTTTAACAAACTATACTAGTAGATCATGGAACGAAACAAACAAAACCACATTCGTTAAATTTTCAAGTCAAGACGACTTAAAATCACTCTCTGAAAGCATAAATTTTATGAAAAATGTAGAAGATAACCCCCTCATATCGCTAGACAAGCATAATATCCATCATTACGCATCTACCTACATTATCTTTGCTCTAATTCTAACACTATTTTGTTACAAACAATACACCAAGTACAAGTTCAAACACGACTCTGTTACACCTAAATCCACTCCCGAAATCAAAAACAATCCCAAAACAATTAATGACAATGAAACCCCTACTATTACACTTGGAAATTAATAAACTTAAAATTGCAAAAGAAAAAAAATATTTTTGTTCAATTAATTTAAGTATAAAAAAAAAAAAATTTTAATAAATATATGTGAGAAAATATTTACAATATTTTGTTTAAGAAAATACAATATTTTATTTCAAGTATGTAATAACAAAAAAAAAAATAATAAAAAATTTTTTGTGTTTACAATATTTCGTTTAAGCAATAATTAAGAAAACTTTGTTACAACATCTCCTTAAAATAAAAAAAAAAAAAAAAAAAAAAAACTATGTTATAGAAAATAAGCCAATAGAAAGTAATTGTAAATTGTTTCCAAAAATTCTCCTAAGTCACCTCTCTGAAAGAAAATTGATCCTTTCACTCCCAATTTTCTTTTTCTAAGGGGGGAAGGATGTAGTACCCCGCACCACCTGTTCATCTGCGTTTCACCTATTCCCATACACTTCCTATTTGCCAACCACAACTGCTTGCAGAACCATATTACCATATTACCGCATACCAAAAATGCATGCTCTTCAATATTTCCAACAAGTCGCCTCACTAGGTCAATGTCAAAGCATATCACACATATCGCCGACAGAACCCATAAACAATTTGAGTAATCGCCACAGAACCCATAAACAATATGAGTAATGGGACAGCAAGGGAACTCCACTTCAGTTCTGTACACATATGCTGATGTCGCACTATGTGTAACTAAGGCGAAGTGTGAATGACATGCTGGTAATTCTGACGCACATATGCTGATAATGCACTATGCGCAGCTAGGGCAAAACGCCAATGACTTGTTGCGACATCGATGGTATTTTGGGTTGCGAAGGTATGAAGGACTGCATCAGCATGGTTGAGCAACGCATTTCCCAGAAGTGCGAAAGAATGTATGTTGGAGGGGAACGCAAATGAACATGGATGAACTAGGAAAGTAGTATAAAAGGACTGAGAATTTTGGAAGCAAGGTAGAGTTAAGAATAACACCAAACAAGATAGACTGCAGCCCAGCTTAAGACAGCGGGTCTATTCTTAATAATAATAATAACAATTATATAAACAATAAAGCAAACTAACTACAGAGTCGCAGCCCAGCTTAAGACAGCGGGCTCTGTAACAAAACTAAACAAACATTTTTTTTATTTGTAAACTCTCCGTTTGGTACTCTTCTCCCGGTAACGCGGGAAAGCACGGTACCAAATCGTAACAAAAGGACAATTCTCGCACAAGTTCCTCAAAATTCCAATGCGCGTGGTACCAAAAGCCGCCTCTCTTTAACCGAGAAATGGTTTTCAGCGTACACTCCATGATAAAAATATCAAGAGGGGGGAGGTTCATCATAGCATCTAGAGCAGAGCCCGGAGTGCTAGGGAAGGCCCCTGTGCAACCAAGACAAACCGTTCTTTGAAGTTTGTCAAGGGAGGCAGTAACACGTTTCCGCGAAAGCCTGTTCCACCATACAACCGATGCATATGAGAGAAGTGGTCTTATCATTGCCGTATAGATCCAAAGGACTATTTTAGGAGATAAGCCCTATGTCTTGCCAAAAGCGCCTTTGCACTGGAAGAAAGTTGACAGCGCTTTATCGGTTTTTGATTCAACATGCTTGGACCAAAGAAGCTTTCTATCGAGGATTACTCCCTGATATTTGACTTCATCGGATATCGGGATAGTGACGCCTTTTAGCACAAGCTGAGTCAGACCAGTGATCTTTCTCCTTCTCGTGAAGAGAACAACCGTAGTTTTAAGAGGATTCACTGAAAGCCCATTTCTTGTGCACCAATCATCGATTAGGCCCAAAGAGCAGACGGTCCTTAGGTCTGAACCGACAGACATAACGGCGACATCATCCGCATAGGCTTGTGTGTAGGTTCCAGGAAGATTGAGAGCCGTTAGCAGAGAGTCCACTACCATACACCATAAGAGGGGAGACAGAACACCACCTTGAGGGCAGCCTCTGTTCACCCCAGTCATGACGCATTTGCCACAATCCGCCTCGGCAACCAACGTGCTGTACATTAGCATTGCTTTAATCCACAAAACCAATGTTTCATCTATACCATGATGTCTGGCTGCATTGCACATGCTTTCAAAAGTCGCATTATCAAAAGCACCCTCGATATCGACGAAAATACCCAGCGCGTACTCCTTCCGATCAAGAGCACTTTCAGTCCAACCAACAAGGTTTTGAAGCGCAGTTTCACAGGATTTTCCACACTGATAGGCATGTTGCATCAAAGATAGAGGATGCGATCGAAGAGCAACATTGCGCACGTGCAGCTCAACCAGCCTCTCCAAGCTTTTCAGCAGTAAGAAAGACAGACTTATGGGTCTGAAACTTTTACCCATCTTTGGTATAAACACGACTTTAACCATACGCCAAGGAGAAGGTATGTAGGCCAAGGCTAAGCTAGCCGGATAAATTCCATCCGAACCCGGTGACTTGAAACTCTCAAAAGATGCAATTGCATATTTGATAGCTTCATCCGTCACCACTCTGGGTGCAACATACCAAATACGCCGAGTGGTGTTTGTTAGTTCAGAAGTGACCACCATAGGCGGTACCACTGAAGAGCACGTAATGACCTGATTTCCCGGGAAGTGAGTCTCCAGCAGGAGACTAAAAGTCTCCGCCTTTGTCTCAGTGTAGGTACCATCTGTACCATCGGTACCATATTAACAAGCCTACTGGTTGCACTTAGTGAAGCGACCTCCTCACAAAATTTCCTATAAGAGTCGGTTTTCGATTTACGAATTAGTTTCTTAAATTCTTTTTGTTTCGATCGATACAGATTCCAGTCTTCTACTCAGTTGGTTTTTAAAGACCTATTCGACCAGTTCGGTTTTCCACCAAGGTTTTCCACAGGAGTTTTTTGAAACTGGACACGCTAGTTCAAAACAACGGATAATGACGCTGCTCTGATCCTGATCTCAGTTTGAGTGGAGCTTTAACAGAATTGCCAAGCTCCTCCTCAAACCGAGCCCAATTTGTTTTCCTCGGATTTCTCCTCTCCAGCGAAGGTGAAACTTCACAGTAGATTTGAAATTCGATGTATCTGTAATCTGACAAAGTGCTATCTGGCGATACTCTCGAATTTATGATAGTCTTGCAATGCCTATTGGACAGGGTAACATCAATTACTTGCTGTCTCCTGGCCGTAACAAATGTAGGTCGACAACCTACATTGTTGATGGTGATGTCAGACGATAGGATTAAGTCCAGAAGACGATCTCCTCGTATATTACAATTGCTGCTGCCCAAAACAGTGTTTTGAGCATTAGCATCGCAACATAAGATAAGACCTATCTTTTTGGACTCGCAGTACTCTACGAGCTCAACAACAGCCTTTGGTGGTGGAGGAGTTAAAGAGTCGTAGGAAAAGTAAGCCGATGCAATGACAAAGGTTTCCCAATTTCCGTTAGCATGGTAAGTAATAGTTGCAGCAACCAGATCCCGGCAACAGAACCGTTTGATTGTAACTGCCGTGAGGGATTTCGATACAACAAGACATGTCCTAGGTCTCTCGGACAGCTTATCGTAAAGAACGTTGTGCGAACCGCTTAACTCACCAAGGCCACAGATGCGATTTTTCCACACCCACGGTTCTTGGATGGATGTTATGCAGTTCTTTGTTTTACATACCGCAAGCCTACTACTTAAAAGACCAGTAGCAGCCTTGCAGTGTTGTAGGTTTATCTGAGTAAACAAAATGGTTGTAGACTCTGGGTTATGTCCTCTATTTGCACTATTTGGCATTGAAATGGATATGAATCCTACCAAGATGCAGATAGGGACGCATGTTGTACCTAGACTTAATGATCTCGGCAGAAACCATGTCTATGCTCACAACCAGAGAGCTACCATCTTCATCGTGACGAGACCAGGGTTCTGGGCATTCAGAAGCTTAAGCACATCCGCCGATTTCTCCAGTTTGCAGGGATCCAGCAGACGGCACGCGTAAGCTTGGGTGGCTTGTAGACCTCAAAAATTGTGGTCCCAAGAATCATATAAATTCGAAGTACTTTGAGTGACCAAAAAGAATAAAATAGAACTTTTCTTTTTTTCTTTAACGTTTATTGTTCAACATCCCAAAGCTCACTGAAATCAGTGCTTCACTACCTTAACATGTAAACTTACATAAAAAAAAACTATTATATACATTAGAATAGAGAAAGTATGACAAATAGGAAAAATTCCATAACCGGTTCTTATTTATTTGTGCATGGTAACAATGCATCTTCGGCGTCATGTGTCCATCGTCGCTGGGAGCTGTGTGTGTGTCGTGTTTTTGTACACTCGCTGCATTATTTTTGCGGTACGGGATATAAGCGTCATGTGTCTATCGTAGATGGGAGCTATGTTTTGTTTTTGTACACTCGCTACATTATTTTTGCGGTGTGGGATATCAGCGTCATGTGTCTACCATTCATACTGTACGGTACACATGTTTTCGGCATTGTAATGTATATACACTCTTAGCATAATGTATACGTAGCGCATGTTGTTTGGCTATAACAATTAGATGGTTGAACCATTGTATTAAATGAATAGTGTTGCAAGTTGTTGCTATGCTTAGCATGTGACTCCTCCCGCCCTTGTATGGACTCAACGTTGTTAGAGAGACGTTTATGTTCATAAAGTTTGAATAAACACATATTTATAAATAATTCATTGATTGTTGATGCAATAATGCACTCTGGCGTATGTGGGTTATTTCTTCGGCAGTTGGAAAATTGCTACGTTTATGTTTCCTATGCACAAATATTAGTATTAGGACATTGTATTTTGGTTTTTCTTAAAACTATTATACATTAGTATGTAAGAACTTAAACTTTTTTTCTTTTATCATTAGTTGTAATTACATTTTTCCAATATATATGTATATATAAATATAAATAAATAAACAAGAACATTCAGTCACTTATACGTTTTTATTGATAATTATAGGATAAATGTATTTATATTAATGGTAAGCGTTATTAAGCTTTTTTAGCTTTTATTTTTCTTACTGTACTCTCGGCCTGTGTATTTTCTATCAAATTGTATATTTTGTAAAGGATTCTGGTATTGGTATCTTTTTTTAACAATTTGCCTATCGCGTTTTAGCCCAAAGTTATCCCTAAAGTAAGTTTTGTTTTTTTCTCTAACGTCTTTAATTACATATCTTGGTAAATGTTTAATATTATGGAAGCCTAAATTTTTCACTAATTCTCGACTTCTGAATTCTTTAGGTTGCACGCGACTTTTATTAATTCTACTCATTTGATTTTCCTTATTTGCGTGAATACGTTTTTTTGAGATCTTCCCACTCCGGTTGGGATAAAGTCGAATGCAAAAGGTCATTTGGCCTATATTTCGTTATGGAATGGATGGAGTTATTATATATTTCGACGGCCTTAAAAGCTAGTATCCTATCTTCAATGCCTTTATTTTCTTTATTAAGTTTAAGCCATCGTATGTGCTCGTTCAAGGTTAAATGAAATCTCTCTATCACAGAGTTGCCTGTATGCGTGTTTGGAGATGTAAAATGGTACATAATATTCATACTATTGAAATAATTTTTAATATAGGCTGTATTGAATTCGTTATCAGCTACTATTTTGACCGGTTTTCCTAAAATTGCAAACCTTTGCTTTAATAGATCAACTATAGTAATTGAATTCCTATCTAATAATGGATGGATTGACACATGTTTGGTAAGCTTATCAATGCATGTTAAAAACATTGTATTTTTATTCAAAAACCATATGTCTATATGCACTATTTCGTTTGGCATATTAGGTGTTTCAGAAAGCATTAACATAGGTTTGATAGGATTCCTATCATACTTACATAATATGCAATTGTTAATATATTTATGGATTTCTAGTTTTAAGTTTGGAAAATAGAAGATGTCTTTTAATTCTAGGTATGTTTCTTCTATACCTCTGTGATTTAAATCCAGATGTTTTTTTTCAATAATTTCTAGCAATCTTTCCGTATTGGTAATATCTTTTAAGAGTTTCATACATCTTAAAATTTTCATATTTGTTGAATTTGAAAAATATTTAACAATTGTCTTTATGGAACTCCTTAAAAATAAGATCGTCTGGACAGTAAACTCCTACAATACCTTTAATAGGCAAAAGTTCTCTTAATATATTTAGGACATAATCTTCATTATATTCTGCTAACGTAATAATTGATCTCCTTTTTCGTTTATACAAAATTTTATTTGTATAACTTCCTGAGTTCCATTTCTGAATAAGTAATTGATTTTTATATATGTTTAAAGTCTATGCAATTCATTTCTAGACGGCTTAGAAAATCAGCGACACAATTTTCTTTTCCTTTGATATATTCAATATCAAAGTCAAACTCGTTGAGTTTAATCTTCCAATGCTGTAGCTTGCAATTTGGTTCCTTTAATGAATGCAGCCATACCAAAGGCCGGTGATCCGTTTGAATTTGAAATCTTTGTCCATAGAGATATGGTCTAAAGTATTTACTTGGTAGCCCAAACTATTGAGAGGAGTTCTTTTTCTATAACACTATAGTTTTTTTCATGGGCATTCAAAGTCCTCGAGGCAAAGGCTATTGGGTGTTTATTTTGCGATAATACTGCTCCTAATGACGCATTACTAGCATCAGTTGTTAAGGTAAATGGTTTTTCAAAATCAGGGTATGCCAAAATGGGGCACATACATATGAGTTCTTTAAGCTTGTTAAAGGATTCAATGTATACTGCCTGTCCATTGAATTAATTAATTTTTTTTTTGGCATTTAGTCAAAGGTAGGGCTACCTTAGAGTAGTCCTTAATGAATTTACGGTAGAAACCCGTAATGCCCAAAAATGACTTTATCTGCTTCACTGTTTGAGGTACTTTAATTTGTTTAATAATTGCGATTTTATTTGGATTCGGTTTAATACCTTTGTCGGAAATGATGTGTCCTAAATATTCCGTCTCGTGTTTTAGGAAGTGACATTTATCGACCTGTACTTTCAGATTATATTCAAGAAGTCTTTTAAATATTTTATTAAGAGAGTCGATATGCTCTTGGAGTGATGTCGAAAAGATGAGTATGTCATCTAAATATACGACGCAAATTTTAATAATATAATCATGTAGAACTTCATTCATCATTCTCTGAAATGATGCGGGGGCGTTTTTAAGCCCAAACGGCGTACGCGTAAATTCGTAGTGGCCGTCTGCAGTTGAAAAAGCTGTTTTGTGCCTCTCTTTTTCATCAATAGGGATTTGGTGAAATCCTTTAGCAAGGTCGAGTGTTGAAAAATATAGCGCATTTCCTAATTTGGAGAACATATCCTCCATATTAGGAATTGGGAATTTGTCCTCTGTTGTTATATCGTTTAATTTTCGATAGTCGACAACAATGCGCCACTTTTGCTATCACTTTTTTTTGGAACAACCCAAATCGGAGCGTTGTACGGGCTGGTGGAATTTACAATTATTCCAGACTCAAGCATTTCGGAAATTTGCTTATTAACCTCTTTTTTGTGCGCTTCAGGATATCTGTATGTTTTAGAAAATACAGGAATATCGCTTTTTGTTGGTATTTTGTGGGTATATTTAACTACTGAAGACAAATGCTCACCGTCAATGTAAAAAACTTTCCTAAATTTATGTATTATATAGTTGACGTTAGACATTTTATTTCTTCTTCGTTTAGGTTTTCTAACTTTAGCTTATCTGTTATTTTATTAAGATTTGGATTTTCAAAATTTATTTCTATTCTATTACTACTAAAATTATTGATCTCTTCTTGAGTTAACTGATTTTGTGAATTTGTAAAAACTAAAGGCAAGATAGCATCATTTGTAATGAGCTGTGAATTTTGAAGTTCGATTTTAGCTTGCAATGGCCGCAAAATATTACATCCTATTATTCCATCAAAGTCGCTGTTTAAATCGGTTTCAAGCAACTCAATGTTCACTAATGGTTTATTAAACTCTTTAAACAATGGGATTGTTATTTTAGAATCGCAACCAATTCTTGAATTAATTGCTTTGAGTTTCAACGATTTACTTAGTTGCGTTTTCAAAGATGAATGAAATAAACCCTCTTGAATCAGTGAGGTGCTTGCACCTGAGTCTATTAATAATTTAATAGGAATTGATTTTGTTCTAACAATTATGCAGGGAAGAGTTCGGGTGTAGCTGTTTGAAAATTTTCTATTTGGGAACCATTTTGATTTTGTGGCATAGTAGACAAATTATTGCCTTGCTGTATATGTTCAACTTCCATAATTTCACTTTGACGATTATTTCTAATAAATTCCGAATTATTTTCCTGAAAATTTCTATTATAGTTGGGTTGTCGAAAGTTTCAAGAGTTATTATTTCTCCTAAAATTTCCAGAATTATTTTGGCGAAAGTTCCTGGGATTATTTGTATAAGAATTTTGAAAATTTCCTGAGTTATTTTGATGAACAAATTCTGGATTACCCAAATTATTAAAGGCCCCAGTACTATTTTGTAAACTATTTCCTAAATTTTGAACAATGGAATTCTGAAAGTTACCTAAATTAGGCTGCACTATGTTTTGGCCATAAGATATATTTCCATTATTTCTTGAAATATGTTGTCCTACATTACTTACTTACTTAAGGTGGCGCTACAGTTCGGGGTGGACCTGGGCCTCAACCAACAAGCGTCTCCAGCCAGCACGATCTTTGGCCAGCTGTCTCCAGTTTCGCACGCTAAGTTGGTTAAGGTCCCCTTCCACTTGCGCGCGCCACCTCAGTCGTTGGACCTTCACTCTTCTGGCCACGTCGATGTCGCTGTACAGCCCGTACAGTTCGTCGTTGTATCTCCTCCTCCATTCACCGTCTATGCAGACGGGACCGAAAATTACTCGAAGAATTTTCCTCTCGAAGTAACCAAGTGTAGCCTCATCCGATTTTGATAAAGTCCATGCCTCTGCACCATAATGTAGGACTGGGATGATCAAGGTCTTATAAAGGGTCAATTTAGTTGTTCGAGAGAGGGCTTTGCTACTCAATTGCTTTCTTAGCCCAAAGAAACAGCGATTGGCAAGAGTTATTCTTCGTTTAATCTCAGCGCTGGTGTCATTGTCTGAAGTCATAGCGGAGCCTAGGTAGACAAAGTCCTTTACCACCTCAAAGTTATATCTGTCTATGGTGACATTTTGTCCAAGACGTCGGTGTTGGGTGTCCTTTCTTGATGACAGCATATACTTTGTCTTGCCCTCATTGACCGCCAAACCCATCTTTGCCGCTTCCGTCTCAATGCTCACGAACGCGCCAGTGACATCACGTTGCGTTCTGCCGATTATGTCGATGTCGTCGGCGTAAGCGAGCAGGTGGACGGACTTTTGGAAGATAGTGCCTCTGGTGTTAGCGTTTGAGTTTTGCACTATTCTTTCAAGAACGATGTTAAAGAAGTCACATGACAGCGCATCGCCTTGTCTAAATCCTTTTTTGACATCGAAGGTCTCGGTAAGTTCTTTACCGACCTTAATGGAGCAGCGTGCATTCTCCATTGTCATCCTGCACAAACGGACGAGTTTGGCAGGGATGCCAAAACTAGACATTGCTCTGTATAGCTCGTCTCTATAAATGCTGTCATAGGCGGCCTTAAAATCGATAAAAAGGTGGTGGGTATCGATTTGGACTTCCTGGGTTTTCTCCAAGATCTGCCGCAGTGTGAATATTTGGTCAACGGTAGACTTTCCTGGCCTGAAGCCACACTGATAGGGACCAATCAGGTTGTTGACGAAAGGCTTCAGGCGTTCACACAACACGGCAGATAAGATCTTGTAGGCGATGTTAAGAAGACTTATACCTCTGTAGTTGGCGCAGTTCAGAGGGTCTCCTTTCCTGAGGATCGGGCAAACAATGCTGAGGTTCCATTCATCGGGCATACTTTTCTCCAACCATATCTTAGAGATGAGTTGGTGCATGCTCCTTACCAAGTCATCGCCTGCCGCTTTGAACAGCTCGGCGGCTAGGCCATCTGCTCCTGCGGCTTTGTTGGGCTTAAGCTTAGATATGGCTATCTTCACTTCGTCCAGGTCGGGTGGACGGAATTGTTGGTCTTCATCGTCCAGGTTGAATGGTTCATTCTGCCTGACAGCGGGATTTTGTTCATCATCGCCGTTAAACAGTCTGCAAAAGTAGTTCTTCCATACCCTCAGCATCGACTGCTATTCTACTACGATGTTCCCTTGTTCGTCCTTGCAGGCTTCGGTTCGGGCTCTGTAGCCTTGGGAGGTTCTTTTTACCCTTTGGTAAAATTTCCGAACCTCATTCCTGCAGTAGCATCTCTCTATTTCCTCGATCGCGCGCTTCTCATGCTCTTTCTTTTTTTTCCTCAGAAGCCGGTGTTCGTCTCTTCTCTTCTGCACGTAGAGCTCACGGGCAGCTCTTGTCCTCCTTTGCAGCGCCGCTTTGTATGCCTCTTGTTTCGCTGCGTGTGCTTGCCGGCATTCGTCGTCGAACCAGGGGTTTCTTTGCGGTGGTCGGGTGAAACCCAGCACATCAGAGGCGGCGTCTCTAATGGCTATTTGGCAATGGTGCCACTGGTCTTCAATATTTGATGCTGGCTGCATAGGACATCTTGAGAGATTTAGAGAGACTCGATCGGAAAAGGCTCTGGAGATCTCTTGCGATTGTAGCCGTCCGACGTCAAACTTCCTCACAGTATTTACTTGTCTTGGCAGTGTTCGGGATATCCGCAGTCATACCTTGGCTACAACAAGGTAGTGGTCCGAGTCAATGTTGGCCCCTCGGAACGTTCGGACATCCATAATACTGGAGGAGTGCCTTGCGTCGATCGCAATGTGGTTAATCTGGTTGACGGTTGATTGGTCCGGAGATCTCCATGTGCCTTTGTGAATATCGAGATGCGGGAACCGCGTACTTGCTACGACTAAATCAGCCTAAATCCGTTATCGGAGGTGGTGTCGTGTAGGCTGTACCTTCCGAGAGTACTACCAAAGATCGCCTCTCTTCCTATCTTTACATTAAAATCAGCTAGGACAATTTTAATGTCATAGTTGGGGCACTGCTCGTACGTCTTGTCTAAGAGCTCGTAGAACCTCTCTTTGGTGTCGTCATCTTTCTCCTCCGTGGGGCCATGGGCGCATATTAGGCTAATGATAACCTTGATGCGGATTGTCGCAAGGCGCTCATTCACACAGCTGAAACTTAAGACTTCTTGCCTAAGTCTGCCGCCAACGACGAATCCACAACCAAATAGCAGTCGCCATAATAGATATTGCAGTTGTTCATCCTCTTCTTGCCCGGTCCATCCCATCGCACTTCTTGGATGGCGGTTAGGTCTGCTTTATAGCAGTTCAGGACCTCCGCTAGCTGTTCGGCTGCACGTGGTCTGTTAAGGGACCTAACATTCCACGTGCAGATCCGAAATTCGTTGTCCTTTATTCGTTTGCTAGGTTCGTCAACAGTAAATTCATCCGTATCCGAGGCTTGTTGTTGTTTCGGAACTGGGTTTGGTTTTCCGCAGTCGGGCAGTTACCCCGGCGTACAACCCCCAACCTGGAGGGCCAGGCCCTTTGTTGGACCCCTTGGACGAAAGGGGCCGGATTCCTCCGGTGTTAGTAACCCACTTCGGGGATGTGAGAGCTGCCGTTGTCCCATAAAGGGTTCATCCGCCACCACCTCTGTTTCAGGACCCTGACTAGTCCTGAAAAAATCCTCACTGACCTCAGCTCCAAATATGTCGAAGTAGCTCAAGCAAGGTAGCTGTCATCCCGACTGTTGACGACACCGTTGGTTCAGTCTAATGAATTCATCCGCCGTACGTCCTCTTTCTGAGGGGCTCATATAAGACTTCTGAGACTCGATCAGGCAGTCATTCCGACAGAGCATTATAGTGTTGCTATTTTCTTCGTGTTCAACACTCGCGCTTATAAGTTCAGCAAGTCTTACCCGGATGGGCAGACCAGTACCCGGTGGTTACCACTGGGAGGTAAAATAAGCACAATTGATATGCATGAAAAGTTGCAACAGCTGGGCACCGCCAAGTTGATGCCAATGAGTGTCTACCCGATCCATACATACCCAACCTACATTTCCTACTCCTATTTTCAATGTCTATGAAGTTATGATTAGAAAAGTTTTTTAAGTCAAAATTACTACCTGATATGTTTCGGTAATTGTTTTGGTTATTATAGCTTCTTCTTAATTCAGTATAAAAGTTATCTGTATCGATTAATATGGATTTAGCTTCCGTAAGAGATGAAGGGTTTCTAGCATTAAGTATGAGTTTGGGATTGTTTGGCAATTTATTTATAAACAATTTTAGTACCATTTTTTCTTTTTGACTACTATCATACCAAACAGGTGTGTAATTACTAAGGCTAGTTTTAATATTTAGCTTTGTCAAAAGGGTTGTAATATTTTCATATAATTGCTCAACCGATTTATTAAAACTCAACAATTTTATTTGGTTAATAATATTTTCAAAGCTTTCGCTTATGTTACAATTTAATTTAAGCACAGATTTGATTCCTTCCCAATGTATCGGATTATTATTATTAATTAATACATCATGGCCTTTAATTTTTTGTCTTATTCTTATGTCTATTATATTTTTAAAAGTTTCATTTAAATTAGTAGTAAATAAATATATATAATCGATATGCTTAATAAATAAATCAAGATGTTATGGTTGTCCAGTAAAATCCGGAACTCCACTTACTAGTTCGTACTCAAAGATTTAAGTTAGTATTTTTGTTTCTTTATATTTTTTTTTGTTCTGTACACTTGTATATGTTTTAGTTCTGATTTGTGATTCACCACTGTCAATTACAAAAATATGTTTATTGTATGATTCATTAATTGTTGCTTGTTTTTCTGTTATTTTGAATATATGTGTTGTAAATTTTACGCCAACTTCACTTTAATAAATATTATTAGCAAAATGTCTCATTTATAAATTTTTAACTTTTCACTTAAATTTGCGGTTTTTTTTTCCAACTGCGCCAATCATATAAATTCGAAGTACTTTGAGTGACCAAAGAGAATAAAATAGAACTTTTCTTTTTTTCTTTAACGTTTATTGTTCAACATCCCAAAGCTCACTGAAATCAGTGCTTCACTACCTTAACATGTAAACTTACATAAAAAAAACTATTATATACATTAGAATAGAGAAAGTGTGACAAATAGGAAAAATACCATAACCGGTTCTTATTTATTTCTGCATGGTAACAATGCATCTTCGGCGTCATGTGTCCATCGTCGCTGGGAGGTGTGTTGTGTTTTTGTACACTCGCTGCATTATTTTTGCGGGGCTCCAGGAAATAACCCCCCAACGAAATAACCCCCCAAATAGAAAATGAAATAACCCCCCAAATTTGGGGAATAATTTCACTGCGAAATTATACCCCAAATCGAACATGAAATAAGTCCCCAAAATGGTATGAAATAAGTCCCCAAAACGGTATGAAATAAGTTCCCAAATAAGTAAGAAATAAGTCCAGGATTTTTTGATTATTTTTATATTTTTATTACATTAAAGGAAGTAAATGTATATTATATAATAGGTTTCTATACTAATATATGTAGTAACTATGTACATTTCTTAATGTATCTATATATGTATATAGTTTTATGTATATACATACATACAAGAATAGACTCTTTTACCTCGCTTCTGCAATAAGGACAATTAAGGTTTGGACGTCGACGACGACGACCTACTAGTTTAGCGTTTGGATATATGCCTTTTAAGGCTGTTCGCATGCCACCTTCCTAGTCCGTTCTAAATAAGGATGGGGTCATCTTAAAAATATTTTGTTAGATGTATTCAAATACGTTGGTGTAGCTTCTCCTCGATTTATGTGTCATCAAAACAAAGAAAAGTGGAAATATCTGTAGTGTTTATTGTTTTGAAAACAATTTTAAATAATTTAATCTTATGTACTGGTTACTTCTTTATTTTATATCAGACCCGTGGCCTGGCGCGGGCGCCCTCAAGGCGGCGGGTTGCGCCGGGTCGCGCGGCGGGTAGCGGCGTATCTCGCAAACAAAATGTCTTAAATGACGCTCAGATATGCAGCTTTTGTTGTTTATCATATCAATAGCAACAATTATAGTCACTGTTAAGCATCAATGAAAATTTAATTTTGCACAAAAATATGAAAGTTAAATAAGTCCCCAATTTTGCGGACTTATTTCATAGTTGAATTTGGGGACTTATTTCACTGTGAAATAACTCCCCAATTTGAAGTATGAAATTAGTCCCCAAAAACCCATGAAATAAATCCCCAATTTTGGGGGTTTATTTCATATGAAATAAATCCCTACCTCCATACAAATTTTGGGGGGTTATTTCATTTTCCATTTGGGGGACTATTTCGTTGGGGGGCTATTTCCTGCAGCCTTTTTGCGGTACGGGATATAAGCGTCATGTGTCTATCGTAGATGGGAGCTATGTTTTGTTTTTGTACACTCGCTACATTATTTTTGCGGTGTGGGATATCAGCGTCATGTGTCTACCATTCATACTGTACGGTACACATGTTTTTGGCATTGTAATGTATATACACTCTTAGCATAATGTATACGTAGCGCATGTTGTTTGGCTATAACAATTAGATGGTTGAACCATTGTATTAAATGAATAGTGTTGCAAGTTGTTGCTATGCTTATCATGTGACTCAAGGGGAGGGATCGTCGGCACCATACTGCTAACCCATACAGAGGTTTGCTGCGAGGAGGTCTGCACCATGAAGGTTCCATCCTTACACTTACAGCCCTCTACCTGGATACAAGCACTCGTTGCCGCGACAAGCTCCAAAAGATGGGCTTTGCAGTGTTTACACTCTGCATCACTCATGCTATTATCATTGCCTGCTTTCTCTATACGAACTGCTAAAGAAGAAACAGCAGCATGCTTATAGGACAGCCTACTATCTCGTACCTTAGCTGTTCTGCATTTAAAAGAAGCACACATCTTCTTTCTTTTTGGTTCGGCAGAAGAGGAGGCAGCGCACAGTCCAAGGGGTTGGTTAGCTTCAGTTTGTGAGACCTTCACCGACCTGTTCCTTTTCAAAGGCACCGCCGAAGAGCTGAGAGACGTGCTTGCGCCTTCAGCCGGTAAGGCTTCTTTGCGCTGCAGATCCAACAGCTTCTTCCGTTTCCTCTTCCGCTGTCCCTTAGACAAACGCCGCTCAGAGCCCGCCTTTTCAGGAGCCCGTTCAACCATAGAGGTATCCCGAGTCAGGCCGTCAGTGGCAGTGCAGTGGGCAGCAGCTTGTCCCGTGCTCAATTTGTCGAGGAAATCGGACATAGAGCCGCTTGTGGGTACGGGTATGAATGTTGGGGCCTCCAGAATCCGTGCCCCGGCCGTAGTCGAGAAGACTACGGGTGGATTTTGGCTATTGCCATTACCACCTGGAGTAGACCTCCATTCATAGCATTGTTGAGTGTTAACCACTGGCTCCTGTGGGTTAGAATACACTAACAGTTTGATTTTTACTGAGGATAGGCTAAAAAGCTGTTACCTCAAACCATTCTTCTTTACCCGGGCTTTGGACCGGCATGCTACTTTCGTAACAAGGCGGAGTTAAGCAGTTGGTATTAAACGTACCACTTGAATATTCAGACTTGAAAAAAAAAAAAATAGGTAGGCCAACAAATTAACACTAAATTCCGTACAAAATATTCGAAAAAAACAAGTTCGTGGTAGGAGGAATGTGTCGTATATATTGATGCTGATCTATAGATTATCGTCCATTAGCTCGATTGTGATGAACTTGTATCCCCATTTTTTTTTTTATTAAATTCGCCTTCAATTGTGATTTAATGGGAACGTCATTAGAAAGAATTAAGATGTCGCCCACGTAGAGAGCAACTTATAACTTCTTCTCTCCTGGAGGTCTTAAAATAAATGCATGGATCCAATTTTGATTTGTGCATTTCGAATTCCAAAAGTGCTGAATCCAGTTTTATATTCCATAGCCCGCTGGTTCGCTTCAAGCCATAAAGTGACTTCTTCAATTTACGCACATGCCCAGAGTCACAATCAAAACCTGTGGGTTGCTTTATATAAATTTCCTCAGTGACACCACGTTAAAGAAAAGCCGACACAGCATCCATTTGGTCTATTTCCAAATCGATTTGGACGGCCATAGCCAATAAAACACGAATCGACGTACAATGGACTACGGGCGAGTAGGTCTCGTCATAGCAAGGCCTTTTCTTTGGGCACATCATTTAGTGTCAATCGCCTTAGGCTAAATTCCAATAGTGAATCACATGTGGGAACGGAACCTGGCACACACGCCGACCGCTGATAGGTGTCGGCAAAATGCCGGTGAGCAGCGTAGTGGAGTACGTGATAAATACACGCTTAGATACGCACCGATTTTTTGCTGACCATTCCAGCAACAACTCGTTTAGGATTCATTATTATAAAACAATAACCTCGTGTCACGATCACGACAACAAAGCAACTGATTGTTAGACCGGTAAAAATCCGGTGAGTTTGCTAGCACTCTGCTATCTGTAAAATGTCGGCCGGTATGTGTGCAATTAGCCTTAAAGTTGGCTGGTAGCGGAACCAATTCCCACGTTTCATTTTTTATTAAGGCATCGTACTCTTCCTTCATTGCTGTGCGCCATGACTCAGGTTCTGGACGTGACATCGCTTCTTCCAAACTAGAGGCATCGCACGTCATACCACGGGCAACGAATGAGAAAGGCCTGGTTTTACTATTGGTTTCGGAACTCTTGATGATTTTCTCACTTCTGCAACTCACTTCACTAAAACCAGGAGGTGATGGATAGTCATCATCAGAATCTTCAACAATGGTACCGCTGTCCTCGGAGTAAAACGTCTCATTCTCATCAGAGTTTTCTGTTCCCTCTAAATTGACCTCTTCAATACTGGCTTTGTCTTCTGCAGTCGGAACGGCGGCAAAAATATCGTCTCCCACAGAATCTGAGGGTAAACATACAATATCAGTGATAGCGTTAGAATTAATTACCTGATTCTGCATCGGATTATCCTTTTCCATAAAAAAAAACATCGCGGCTGATGTACATTTTCTTTGTCCTCGGGTCAAATACGCTTTTGAGCATTGTATATAGAGACTATAGTACTATCATCAACACGAAAATTTTCTTAGCCGGACAACCCGTTGGATGACGTTGCTGTCTTGTCAAGTTTCTTGTAGAACCAAAGTAGAGAGGAATAACCACACTTGTGATTGGTGAACCGAAGCAGTTGGTTGGTGATGGTGGCTGGTGTGTAGGTAGCAAATAAAGGGATAAAAACATCATTTGGGTTTCTTTTCTCTGTTACTCGCACAATGAGGTTCTATCCTTTCATGCATGAGTAGTTTCTTTGAAAAGGAATTGATGACAAATTTCTGATTTGGAATTTCGATCGTATATGAAAGGCAAATCTGGATATTTGTGCTTATGAAAGAAAACGATTATGTTCACGTTCCTTTTCATGAAGAGACGACTTTTGATCTTTTTGTCGTACTTCTTTCAGTTATGAATTCACGGCTAACAATTTAATGATATTATCGATTTGAAATAGTATCTACAATTAATGAACCCCAATTGCGGATGTGAATCTCATATTCCATATATGCGAAAGGAGATAAAACTGACGGCCTTGATCTACAGGTGGTTTTGGTCTTGCGAATTTTAGGGTGGATGGACTGATGATCTTTCATTTTCTATCCTAGTATAAATAGGTATATTAAGCATTAGTGATCTGTTTTGCAATTGTCATACCTATATAATCATAATTGCATAGGTATTCAAAAAAGAAATACCTATGTGTTGTAGAGAATCTAGCGACAACTTTAATAAGTTGTACAGTATTGTTTTGATGTCAGTTCGTTTAAAAGCAAAAGTTGGAATAAAAACCTTTGCATGGGGATCTACATTAAAAACGACAACGAAGCAAATGGTCTTACGTTATTCCAATGGTATATATAAGCAATTCAGGATAAAATTCGGAACTTATTTTAGATATGTTATTTAAAACACCAGCAAGATTGGATTATTCAAGATTGTTATGACACACTGTCGCACAAACTGGGTAGGCAATTTGTTTTCAAGTTTAATTATTTTGGTATTATTTTTGAGCACACACTCCTACTGGGTAATAATTCTTCTATCGTATTGTTTTTTTTTTAATTCTATAGAGTTATTCAAATTAAACTCAAATTAAAATACGTATAACATACTCTCGCAGAAAATAGGTAACAACTTCATTTGATAGACTCTTATCAGCAAGTGAATGCTTACCGATATACTCTGAGGTTGAAAAATTAAACAAACATCAACACCTAACTGAAAATAAGATCTGCCTGAAAAGTACTAACAACAAATTTCTCAACTCCTTGTATGCATGTGCAATTTGTTTACATTTTGTGTCAATCCGCTCCTGAAATATTGTTCAAGAGACACATTATAGTCTAAGAGAGAATCAAAGAAAACCGCTTAATTTTGTTGTACTTTAATTTATGAGAATTGTGGACTATGACCCACCATAGTGAGCCATAAGACCACAGTCAGTGAGTCAAAAGTCCACAAGAATTTTGTGTGGACTTTTGGCTCACCTAGGTCAAAAGTCTATTGTGAATATTTGGCCTGTGGACTTATGACCATGCGCCCTCATTTCTTGTTATACCCTCCACAGGAAGGTATATTCACTTTGCCAATACATTTGTAACGCCAAGAAGGAGTCACCAGAGACCTCATAAAGTATATACATATATTCTGAATCAGGATCACATTCTGAATCGATTTAGCCATGTCTGTCTGTCTGTCTGTCTGTTTGTCTGTTGAAAGCACGATAGCGCCCAAAGTAATCTACGTAGGTGAATGAAATTTGGTGAAAGGACTTCTTTTATCGGCGTCAGGTTGGTATTGAAAAGGAGCTATGTCGGTCAAGTAGTTCTGGTACCTCCCATACAAAACCAATATTAGACCCATATGTCCCTCTTTCCGTTGAAAACACGATAGCGTACAAAGGAATCAACCTAGGTGAATGAAGTTTTGTGAAAGGAATTCTTTTATCGTCGTTAGTTTTGTATTAAAAATGGGCTATGTCGGTCAAGTAGTTCTCGTATTTTGCATGACTTGTATGCAGTGGAGGATATCAAAGCATCGGCCAGGCTGATGTTTTTGTTTTATTTTAATTATTAAGACTCACTAACACAGATTTCAAATTTGAACAGGAATTCTTTGACAAATTCTTTTGTAGGCTACATCTGCACCAAGGTTTTTTGGCTAGTCATTCGTTTATTGGAACTAAAAACTGGTTTGTGTTCTCCAGACCCTAAAAGTTTTATTTTTCCATGAATTTCAATATGAATGGATAGGTCCGAACTTCAAAAGTTAGCTGACATTGAATTTCAAATAATTATGTATTTTTATATATGTATATGAAAACGTTTATCGTTCAATTTTAATAAAAAGAAAAAATTGATCTTGCATTCAGTTCTCCCAATTTATTATGTATAGCCATTTTATTATTTATAGCAGTAGATACATTTACAGGTATATTTATTTGAAGATAAAAGCAGCCAACTACTTGAAATGCTCGCGTTCACAAAAGACATAATATATGTTAGGAAAAAGTACTACAGTCTGGGCTGTATAAGAACAACTTCCTTCAAGGAGGAGGAGGTGAGAATGCCCCTTTCTCATCGGTCCGCATTACTCCAGACAAACTAACAAACTGGAATTGAAATTCAAATACTGTTTTCGAAACGTTTTCAATTTAAGGTCTAATCAGACATCTGTTGCCTGATATTCATAAATATCTAGTAGATGGCGCAAATCTTATTATAAAATATTATCTAACATATATATAATGTAATATGGATATTAACTATTTTTCTTTATCCAAGATTTATAGCAAACAAAAAATAACACTACAAACGGACAATAATATTAAGAAATCTGGCATTATTCTAATTTGAATGGATGTAGTTGCAGCAGGTGCATACTCTATTAATTTAAATGTCAGCAAAATGCTTTCATTTAAGTATAGGGAATTTTTAACTTAATTTTACCAGCCTGAATGGGGACGTGTACCCACAGTTCTTAGTTTGTGCACATCTATGGTACCTTCCGAATGATAAAGGTTTGATTCTCCTCAATTCAAAATAAATACATAAAAAGTGAACGGAAGCTTTTGATGTTCCCGTATAAGTATAATGATGATAATCGGCCTTACTAATAATAAAACACTAATGTCGACGATTAGCTGGTTGCCAGCTTTAGTAAAAATGTACAGCATTAGTGAAACGGTACCAATAAGCAATTAGACCTCCACATTTGCTAGTGCGACAACTTTCTTAGAAACTATTAAATTTTTTGTCATCGCTAAATTCAAATTTCATAATTTGTTTTCGTGAAAAACAAGGTCAATGGTTTATTTCACAACAAGGATTTTATTCTAAAAATAGGAATATTTAAATTGCAAATTAATTTGCCCAATAGATTTCTTTTAAACTCTTTTTGAAGCTTATTATAAGCAAAAAAACAAAACAGAAAATAGGAAATGCACAAAATATCAGCTGATCTGTCAAACTTCCAGACTAAAGTTGATTATTGGTAAGGCCGAATGATTACAACAGTTTGAAACATGCAAATCTACTAACTTATCTGAGAAATCGAGCCGGATATGTTTGATGAATCCAAAAAAAGAATAGATTTTTTGCTCTTCGTTTAAATACAGAAATCCAAAATGTCGCATATAAGATATTGTCAAGTATACTGTGACAGCAGCAAAGAAACATAATCAGCCCAACTCAGTGCGGTTTTAGGTTAGGAAAGTCAACCAAATATTCACCAATTTTGCAAATTGCATGCTAACCATCATTTTGGACAGCTCTCGCATGGTGATTGCTATCGTATCTATATTAGTGCTAAAATCTGTTTTGCCGAAAAGTTAAGATTTTACAAGATATTTACAAAAAAACTGTCATCACTGCATTAAGTACGCTCCTTTTCTGTGTGTGTTCTCTTAATCGATTCCCATAGGAACTTTCAATGCATACTCAACTCAGCGTTCCCTCCCGTGCTACTATTGTAGTGTCTTCTAGTTTTTGAGTACATTTTTGCTAACTGAGGACGGTACTCAGTTTCTTTGGATTAACCGCGTACTACTTTGTGTAAATTCATATCAATAACTCAGTTCTTATTTTTCCAAAATTGTTTGTAGCAACAGACTTAAACTACAAGATACACTTCTCTAATTCAAATTCTCGCTTAGGATAACCTCTATTTTCAATTTTTTTCCTGAACAACTGTGAAGTGAAGTCTCAAGTTGTTTTAGATGTGGCTTTTCAGATTTTGATCTGAGATGTCTGCATTAAGTACCTATGAATGTTATTGGTTTTTATTTGTATTGAGTTGGCCGCAAATAATAAATAATCTATACATATAATAAAACTGTAGCTGTTTTCATGTGTACACGGTTGGCGTGAAAACTACTGCACAGATTTCGATGAAATTTTTTTTGAAATGTCCCTTAAGTTCTGGACATAGGCTATTCATTTCATTGCTATGCCTATTTTTTTTTGGAGCGTTTTTGACCAAAATGTGTTTTTTTTCTGACTTTACTGCTTTTTTATCGCTTTTACTCAAACAATTCTTAATCAATGCCAACAAAACAAAATACCAACAAGAGCCAAAACTTTCGTAATTATTTTAAGCCATCAATCAGCTTTCTGTGTTATCTAGAAGCTAAGCTACAACCCAAAATCTAACACGAAAAAACTAAATTTATTTTCTCAAATCGAAAATTATCAGCAACCGTTGTTCTTGACCGCTGTTCTGCTTTGGGGTGGGTGGGTGGCGCACATCGCACAACAGCGTTGCCAGACGGTTAATATGTTTCCCCCCAGACAAATCTGAAAAACCCCCAGATTTAGCTATTTTCAAGAAAAAAACCCCCAAAATTTTTTTTTTTCAAAAAATTTATTTAAAAAGCAAAAAGTTAATTCAACACAAAGAAAATTTTTTTTTAATTTTTGTAGGTATGTATCTATGTATAGGTATTTAAAAAGAATTCAGGTTTCAAGATAAGAATAATATAAGAAATAAGTAAAAATAATCAATTTTCAGAAAAAAGTCCTAAAATAATGTTATCGTCGTCTTCATTTTTGTTTTAGTGAAAAAAAAAAAAAAAAAGTTGAACGCAGTTACAAAATAAAACCCCCAGATTTCCCCCTAAACAATTTTTCCCCCCAGATTTCCCCCCATCGGCCAAAAAACCCCTAGATCTGGGGGGAAAACCCCCAAACTGGCAACGCTGTCGCACAAGCACATACATGTCAAGAAAAACTGCGTGAAGTTTTCTCCGATTAAGTGAAACGAAAGAGTGAGTATGGATGTAATCAATGGCGACAATGTTTTTCTGAGGAAATGCGCAGATGGCCAATGACGCGCGATAATGGGCGTATATTGAGTTTAAGGTTTTTGGTTTTGGGGGTTGTGATACTACCTACATTGATATCTACAGTAAAGAATTGAAGAATTCAAGAACTGAAGATATTTTTAAAGCGCCTAAATGGGCTTAAATAGCAAAAAGTTGTGTCACGCTCTCGAAAAAAGTTTCAAATCGCAACTTTAGTCGCATAATGGTCATGCTGAATTGCAATTCACAGCAGAGATAGAAAAACTAAGAGAGAATTTTATTTTCAAAATTAGCGGGGGAATTGGATAGGAACGCTAAAGCTGACGGGCTTTTAATACTTAGTTTATAAATAAAACATTTGGGATCCACTTAACTGCGAAAGTAAGATTGTTACCTTTGGAATGTTACCTTTTAACGACCGCAAAACCAATTTTTATCAATTTTGGTATAGGGATAGATGGGACCCCTGAAAATGACATTCGCTACTTTTTGTCGTGAAAACAAAACGTGAAGGGGATGAAGAATTGGATGCAAGTTTAAATGACGACCCAAGGCGCTGTTGTTGATATAAATATTTTAATTGAGTTACTCGAACTACTAATTGTTCGCAGACGAAGTCGCGGGTACCAGCTAGTTTAATATAAAACAAGTAAAAGTGTTATCATCGGCCTGGACGACGCTTTGATACCCTCCACTGCATACAAGTCATGCAAAATATGAGAACTACTTGACCGACATAGCCCATTTTTAATACCAACCTAACGACGATAAAAGAAGTCCTTTCACAAGACTTCATTCACCTAGATTGATTCCTTTGGGCGCTATCGTGCTTTCAACGGACAGAGAGACACATGGGTCCAATATTGGTTTTGTATGGGAGGTACCGGAACTACTTGACCGACTTAGCCCCTTTTCGTTACAAACCTGACGCCGATAAAAAGAAGTCCTTTCACCAAATTTCATTCACCTACGTCAATTACTTTGTTCGCTATCGTGCTTTCGACAGACAGACAGACAGACAGACGGACATGGCTAAATCGATTCCGAATGTAATCCTGATTCAGAATATATATACTTTATGAGGTCTCCGGTGACTCCTTCTTGGCGTTACAAATGTATTGGCAAAGTGAATATACCTTCCTGTGGAGGGTATAAAAATCGTTTCCATACACGCAAAATTAATAATTCAGATAAAGAAGCTATCCTTCCAACGATAAAAAAAATTCATAATCACCAGCTGTTTGTCATACATATTGGTATTAGTGAAAATATGTGAAAATTTGAGAAAAATTTAAGATTTCTGAAAAGTGCCTCCGATAAAAAGAAATTGATTCGGTGCGGAAGTGACACTCACACTTGGCCAGTTTTTTTTACATGATTATCGTTAATAAAACTTTTGTTTTTGTTTAGTGGATGTATGTTACAAAAAGTGTTTAACTGTAAACAGATATACGAAATGCTAATTGACGTTAAACATCGTACTACGTGTTTCACATAATTCTAGCCACTTGCCTGTCAGTTTTCGAAATGTGTCGTGCTAAGTTTACTCTGCATTATGGACATACGAGCAATGTGTTAATATAAGCAAATTAAGCTTCATGACAAAATTATTTCAATATAAAAAATAAAAGTTAAATAGTTATGGCAAGTCCAAACGGCTAATTAAGAAGATAATTTATGACAGTAACTGTCATAAGATACAATTATGTCGTTTTCACACCAAAGAGAACTGAAAATGTTAAAAGTAATGGCGTTTTTAACTCTACTTCAGAAACAAATTTAAACCTGCGACCCCTAGCTTAGTAGTCCAAAACACTAACCAGTAAACCACAGCGCCGACAATTAGGCAATTAAATAAATTAGGTTAATTTATTTATTAAAAAAAACTCCAATTTTAGATTGGTTTAGTCGAAAACATTTTTTCCATGTATTATGGCTTTATAAGTAAGAGCAAATATTCCCATTAATTATGGAACACAACGTGGTTCATCACTCCAATTTTCCAGGACCTTGTTGATGGTTTCGGGGTGAAGCTTAAGGATTGCTTGGATTTGCTTAAGTGCTTGAATCGATTACGGATTGTTGGCATAACATCGGTCCAAAGGGGTCAAATCGTAGCCCCGAGGCGGCTAATTGACATAGACACGGGTGATAACATGATTTGGGAATTTGTTATGCAAAAGATCGATTGATCGATTGACATGGGCTATGCGGCATGGCGCGCCATCCTTTATGAACCAGAAGACGTCAATTTCAGTAAAAAAAACCGACTCATGTCGTTCCGCGGAGGTATGATACTGACATTCTATCAAAATTTCGAGCGGGAAACAGCTGTTATATTAAATACTTACTTACTTACTTAACGGGCTCCCGACCCGTGAAGAGTCTCTGCCTGAGACACTGTAGCCTTCCATCCTCTGCGATTACGGGCACGCTGCTTCCAGTTGTCCAAACCAAGTGTTCTGGCATCCGCGATGGCTTGGTCTTTGAAACGGGGGTTCGGTCTTCCTTGTCGTCTCGAACCTGGCGACTTGGATTCGAAGATCCTCTTAGCTGGAGCATTATTGTCCATTCGCTCGATGTGGCCAAACCAATTCCCTCGCTGCCCTTGTTTTGCGCTGCAGCATCTTCTGTCACCTTTTTCCTGCGTACGCATTCATCATCATACCACGGGCTCTTTCTCTGGGGTGGCTGGTACCGTAAGGTGGTTTCGGCTATCTCTTTGATGATGTCGCGATACTGGGACCACTGGGTGTTGGCATCTGTGGTAGGTGAATACACTGTGGAGAGTTTCTCACTCCGGCGCTCTTTGTAGACTCTGGCTACTCCAGTTGTGCTAAGGCGTCCAACGTTGAATTTCTTCTTCTGGGCGGAATGCAGCTTCTTCTCGTTGGATAGGGGGGGGGGGGGAGGAGTGTTGTTTTCTCACTAAGACACCTCCTCTGGTACCAGACGGCAGCGGTGGAGTTCCCTAGATGGAGCCAACGGTGGCGTCTACAGTTCCAGTCAGGTCGAACTATTTAGTGTAATCCCTATAGAGCTGCTCTGACATATTCGGATACCAGGTCTATAGGGATTTCCAATACCGAGCCAGGGTGTTGGAGAAATGTTGGTTTCGGATGAACCCTTAATGGGCCAACGGCAGCGCTCACATCCCAAAGTGGGTTACTGGCACCGGAATAACCGGCCTGCTGTCCTAAGGTCAAGGGCCTGGCCCTCCAGGTTGGGGGTTGTGCCGTCGGGGTAACTTCCCGACCATGTAAAAAAAAACACTAGTTATGGGAGAGACACCTAAAGCCTCGGATAACGATTTCCCTCAAACGGCAACCAGACCCGGAACGTCAACGGACAACGATTTGAGAGTATGTACCTGGAACGTGCGAACGCTGTACACCCCAGGTGCTACTCAAAAACTTGAGTCTGTCCTCACGCGGTACAAGGCAGATATTACCGCGATCCAGGAGATACGATGGATAGGATCAGGTATGATGAAAAGGAAAAATTGCGATATTTATTACAGCTGCCATAAAAGATTGCATGTATTAGGATGCGGATTCGTCGTGGGAAATCGGCTTACGACAAAAGTCATTGACTTTAAGCCGATAAGTGATCGCCTAGCTGTGATCCGCATCAAAGCTACTTTCCAAAACATAAGCCTAATATGTGCACACGCCCCTACCGACGAGGCTGAAGACCCTATCAAGGAGGAGTTTTATGACCCCCTGGATGGAGCCTACGGAGCCTGTCCGGAGTACGATGTCAAAGTTGTGCTCGGGGACTTCAATGCTAAAATCGGAAAGGAAAACATCTTTGGCGGGTTAGTTGATAAGCACAGAATCCACGAAACGACCACAGACAACGGTTACCGACTAACTGACTTCGCGGCAGCTCGTAATACAGTGATAAGTAGCACTAGGTTTCCAAGGCTAGGGATCCACAGCAACCAAATCGACCATGTGCTAATCGACGCGAGGCACGCATCCAACATCCTCAACATGCACACATTCCGCGGGGCAAACGTCGACTCTGACCATTTTCTTGTTGCGGCTAAGTTCAGAGCTCGACTATCCAACGAGAAGAAGCTGCGTTCCGCCCAGAAGTAGAAATTCGACGTTGGACGGCTTAGCACACCTGGAGTAGCCAGAGTCTACAAAGAGCGCCTGAGTGAGAAACTCTCCGCAGTGCATTCACCTACCACAAATGCCAACACCCAGTGGTCCCAGTATCGCGACATCATCAAAGAGGTAGCCGAAACCATTTTAGGGTACCAGCCACCCCAGAGAAAGAGCCCGTGGTATGATGATGAATGCGAATGCAGGAAAAAGGTGACAGAAGATGAACATGTGAAGGCGCTGCAGCGCAAAACAAGGGCAGCGAGGGAAGAGTATCGAGCCAGGAGGAGGGAGGAGAAGAAAATCCTGCGTAGAATGAAGAGGGCCTACGCAGTCTCCCAGCTCAAGGAGATCGAAGAGTCCCGCGATCGAAGCAACATCCCGAAGTTCTACAAGAAAGCCAAGCAACTGGCTGCTGGCTTCAAGACCGGAACGCAGGCTCTTCGAAACAGTGATGGAAACCTAGTCACCGAAGCGCAGGGAATAGTAGATGTGTTTAAGCAGCACTTCCAGCAGTTGCTAAATGAGCATCATGTAGAGAGAGTGATAGGGCAAGAAGAGAACCCACGTCCAGTCAATGAAGATCCAGTTCCACCACCCAGTATAGAAGAAGTTAGCTTAGCAATAAAAAAGCTAAAGAACAACAAGGCCGCCGGCTCTGATGGTTTACCAGCGGAGCTCTTCAAATACGGTGGTGATGTTTTGGTAGGGCGCATGCACCAAATCATCAACCAAGTATGGGTGGAAGAAAGTATGCCCGATGACTGGACTATCAGCTCCATATGCCCCATCTACAAAAAAGGCGATCCTATGCCTTGCAAGAACTATCGAGGCATATCCCTGCTTAATGTCGCATACAAGATCCTATCCAACGTACTGTGTGAACGTCTCAAACCGTTCTGCAACACACTAATCGGCACGTACCAGTGTGGCTTCCGGCCCGGCAGATCGACTATAGACCAAATTTTCACACTGAGGCAAATCCTGGAAAAGACCAATGAATTTCAAGTCGAGACTCACCACCTATTCATCGGCTTCAAAGCCGCATATGATAGCATTCATCGTCAGGAGCTTTATGTGGCGATGGCCGAATTCGGGATCCCGGCAAAACTGATCCAGCTATGTAGCGTGACGCTGGGTAACACACGCTGCAATGTGCAATTTGGAAGTAGTTCCTCCGAGCTATTCCAAACATGACGCATTATCATGTGACTTCTTCAATCTCGTGCTAGAGCAGATAGTGCGCAGGGCAGGTGTCAACACGGAAGGCACTATCTTCAACAAATCCGTCCAGCTACTGGGGTATGCATATTGACATATTGACATCATCGGTCGCTCCCAGCGTGCCGTGATAGAGGCTTTTACGGCGATTGAAGAACAGGCGAAATTCGTTGGTCTTGTAGTAAATGAGGACAAGACTAAGTACATGCTATCAACAAACAAACAAGCATCTGTCCACCGCCTAGGACAGAACGTCACTATTGATAGCAACAATTTCGAGGTAGTTAAGGAGTTTATCTACCTCGGAGTAAACATGAACTCCACAAATGACATCCTAGTGGAGATCCGGCGAAGAATTACCCTAGGAAACCGCTGCTACTTCGGTTTGGCAAAGCAATTGGGTTCAAAACTCCTAACTCGAAGGACAAAATGTATGCTTTACAGAACCCTTATCCTGCCAGTTCTGCTTTATGGCGCCGAGTGCTGGACGATAAGCAGGAAGGGAGAGCTGATACTGGGCTCCTTCGAAAGAAAAATTCTTCGGCGGATTTTTGGTCCTGTGTGCGAGGAGGGCGAATGGAGGAGAAGATACAACCGCGAATTCTATGAGCTGTACCAAGATGTGGATGTAGTCCAAAAGACCAAAATACGTCGACTACATTGGCTCGGCCACATCGAGCGAATGGACAATAATGCTCCAGCTAAGAGGATCTTCGAATCCCAGCCGCCAGGTTCGAGACGACAGGGAAGACCGAACCTCCGTTTCAAAGACCAAGCCATCGCGGATGCCAGAGCGCTTGGTCTGGATAACTGGAAGCAGCGTGCCCGGGATCGCAGAGGATGGAAGGCTGCAGTGTCTCAGGCAGAGACTCTCCACGGGTCGGGAGCCCGTTAAGTAAGTAAGTAAGTCTCGTTGGATAGTCGAGCTCTGAACTTAGCCGCAACATGAAAATGGTCAGAGTCGACGTTTGGCCCTCGGAATGTATACACGTGGTCGATTTGGTTGGCGGTTCGACCGTCTGGAGAGCTCCAGGTTGCCATGTGGATCCTAAGCCTTGGAAACCTAGTTATATTAAATAACATATGATTTAAAATGAAACCACTAGATGGCCCACCTTCAATGGCGGATTTGCAGTCCTAGCCGCTCTAGGCCCCAGGCCATGTGCCGCCCCCTTTCTCAGCACCCATCATCATATACTAGATACATAATTCATAATTTTACTTTATTCCCACTTTTAATTGATTCAGAAAATTGTTTAACTAAAAGCTAGCTTATAAAGTTAATTTATTATATTTTCCGAGGTTTCAGAGATGATTGGACAAAATTTAATATGCCCATTTAATGTGTCGGCACATTTTCTCAAGCTAAACTGTGGCAGATCGTCGTGTATTTGTTGTTCTGTTGCGGAAAAGTATGCAAGGGTGAGGTTTTTTAATTATTACATGGACGAAAAGTGCCTAGAATTAGAAATAGAATAAGAGAGAATCCAATTTTTTAAGGAAGTTTTCAAAGAACAGCTGTTTTCTCTGACACTTATCCACTCGGCGTATTCATTGCCAAAATTTAGCTAGTACTTTGGCTGATGTTTGGAGTTTTATTAGCTCAAGCAGCGTATTAAGCAAATAAAAACATTTTTCAAAACAGTTTGTTCGATGACTGTACACTAACTGTAAACGCACATTTACTAAAAAAGCAGTATGCATGAGCATTAAGCAGAACTCCAGATGAGCGGGTTTTACTTCACCTTCACATTTTTAGATTTTATTTAGAAAATTCCAAATGAATTTCTGTATTCGATAAATTTAAAAAATCTTGGAATTTTATGCTTTGTTAGCTCAAAAAACCTGGAATATGTCCTAAAATTGAAAAAATACTATAAATCGTGGAATCTGGTACCGCTGGTTGACATAACTATCGCAAATGGCAGTCGCGAGCGGGAGTTAAGTATCCATAGCAAAACATATTGAGAAAAAAGATAACATTATTTGTATTCAATGATATCTTTAGTCTCTAGTACAGTCTTGCACACAACGCTACAATGATAACATATGTAAAAGAGATAATATCGTTTGTATACAATGTTGGAATATTATCTCTTCTTCATTATCAAGCAAGACGATTGTACGCTTGGGTCTCCTTGTAGATAGATAAGAAAAGTATATAAATACGACTGTATGATGAATTTATCAACAGTCTTATTGTAACTACATAGTAGCCTTAAGCTCCTTTTAGAATTAGTAAAAAGTATTTCAATAATAAAGGACATAGTTCCAAATAAATATTGTTTAATTTTAAAAGTAAGAAACAAGTGTTTTAATTGGCGATCCTGCCAGGAGGTTAAATATACTTTTTAACTTCAATCGAGCGGACCTCGGGAACAAGTAGTGAAATCTAGTATAAACAGAACACTCGCGTTACCGGTTACAAGAATTACCTAGCATAGCAGGTACAAATATAGCTTCTTCGTACGAAGCAGCAAAGCAATTCAGTGAAAGTGTATATGTGGAGAAAAAAAACACACAAATTCGACGACAACAGACACGAGTTCAAAATGGAACAACTCGCAGTATTAATGGCAAGATTAGAAGCTTTAGAAACCAGGAGCAACACAGTAACACAAACCCTAGAGCACACACGCACAGAGAATGCAAGGTTAGCAGCAATAATAACTAACCAAAATCAAATAAACACTAATTTAGAAACAAAACTAAATGAAGTAAAATCTGGATTAGGCATAGTACCAAACATACCTGTGCTAGAGGAAATAAGAACCACATATACAGATGGTAGTGAAATACAGTTAGACGCATTTAAAAGCCTACCTATTTTCAACGGCGATCAATCAAATTATCGGTCGTGGCGCGAAGAAGCATCCAGATTAATGGACAGCATTAAAAACTTCAAAACACACAGTAAGTACGCAGCAGCATTGACTATAGTGAAAAGTAAAATACAGGGTGCAGCCGCGAATGTGTTAACTAATTATAACACAATTTTTAATTTTGAGGCGATACGTAACAGATTAGATTATACGTACTCTAATCAAGAACCTCTATACGTGCTACAAGACATGATGAAAGCCATCACGCAAAAAAGAAGCACACTGTCTGAATACCACGACGAGATAAATAAAAATCTCAATTTAATAATATCAAAAATCACTATGTCAGGTGATCCGCCGAATATAATCGACAGACTAATTAAAAATGCTAACGACGACGCAGTTCGTATATTCATTGATGGTATGAGTGACAACTTTACAAGAGGATCATTATATTCAGCTACAATAAATGATCTAGAACACGCATTCGCAATTGCTCGCAGAATAGAACATGATAATGTGCACAGGCATTTACATCTCACTCAGGATAAGCACCACAAAAATATGCCACATGAACGCAGAAACGAAAGAAGACCAAATTATTCGAGCCAAACAACGAATTATCAACCCCAGAAGCAATACGATAATATGCAGCAACACAATCAAGGACCACAGCCGATGGAGATAAACTCGAGACAAATTGTACATGCACAGCGACAAAATTGGAATCAATACAAACCCGATGTATATAATCCACCAGCGAAACGTGAACACAGCGGGAGTTTCAACACACACAACAGACCGCAACGATCTTATCAGCAGAACTTCAAGCAGCAGAGAGTAAATAACTCCCGACAACAACGCAGAGACGATGTCAGCAGTACATATGCAGAAGCAGATGAAACGGAATGTATGGTAAATAATAACATAAGAATAGATCATTTAAACTAGTAGACGGGTTGCCCTGCTTAAATTTAACTAGTACTATTTCTAAGAAAATTTATAAAATTCTTATTGATACTGGTGCAACCCATAATTACATTAATAGAAAATGCGATTCTAGCAAAAAAATTAAAATTAAACCTATAAAAATAAAAACAATGCATGGTTATTCTATGGTAGATACAAAGAAAGTAGTTAGGATATTAAAGAAAAATATAACATTTTTTGAATTAGAGGATATTCAGTCTTTTGATATGATATTAGGATATGAAGGACTTAAAGTTCTAAACGCGGAAATAAATTTCAGTAATATGACTCTAACTACCATAAGCAGTGTCGAATCTATTCAGAAAATTAATTACATAATTGGGGAAAATAATATTTATAAAGCAGACATAGATAGACTGATGAAGATTAATAACAGCATAGGACCGTTACCCTTTACAGATACTATAGAAGCAAGCATTAGGACGACCAATGATAATCCGGTTTATGTTAAACAATATCCATATCCCATAGCAGATAACGAATTCGTAAACAAAGAAATACAGAAACTCTTACATGACGATATAATAGAAAAAAGCCATAGTCCTTATAACAGTCCCATATGGACAGTACCTAAAAAAGGTTTGGACGAAAAAGGAAAACCAAAACGGCGCATGGTTGTTGATTTCCAAAAACTTAACGCTCACACTGTAACAGACAGATACCCCATTCCGGATGTCAACATGACAATTCAAAATTTAGGTAAAGCCAAGTACTTTACAACATTAGATTTGGAGTCAGGTTTCCACCAAATTAAAATCAAAACAGATGACAAAGAAAAAACAGCTTTTGCTATAAATGGCGCAAAATATCATTTTAAACGAATGCCTTTCGGGCTCAAAAATGCACCAAGCATATTTCAGAGATGCGTGGACGACATTTTGAGAGACTTTGTAGGTAAATTCGTACACGTTTACATTGATGACGTATTGATATATTCTTCATCTGAGGAAGAACATATACAGCACATAAGTCAAGTATTCGACGTACTCAATAAAGCCACATTAAAAATATCTGATGAGAAAAGTAAGTTTTTTCAAGAAGAAGTAGAATACTTAGGTCACATAATCAGACATGGTAGAATCACTACGAACCCTGAGAAAATAGCAGCTATAGAAAATTTTCCAGTCCCACAAACGGTAAAGGATTTGAGAGGATTTTTAGGTCTTACAGGTTACTATCGTAAGTTTATAAAAGGATACGCAAGCATAGCCAAGCCCCTGACATTATATTTACGAGGAGATAACGGTAAAGTAAACAAAAAACAAAGTAAAAATATTAAGTTAAATCTGAATGATTCAGCATTAGAAGCGATTAGAATTTTAAAAAATTATTTGAAAGAACAAGTCGAACTTTTTCAACCGGATTATAGTAAACCATTCGAGCTTACTACTGATGCATCCAACATAGCTATTGGAGCCGTACTAAGTCAGAATAAGCAACCTATACACTTCTTGTCAAGAACACTGAGTAAGACAGAAGAGAACTATAGCACAAACGAGAAAGAGCTATTAGCGATCATATGGTCCTTACAAAAACTCAGAAACTACATATATGGTATAGCAGACTTAACCATATATACCGATCACCAGAGCCTTATATATTCTGTATCAGGAAAAAATCCCAACACAAAGCTGAAACGTTGGAAGGGAATCATTGAAGACTTTGGAGCAAAATTAGTTTATAAACCAGGAAACCTAAATCTTGTAGCTGACGCATTATCACGTCAACGCATAAATACTTCTACCATAGAAACAGCACATTCAGCTGAAAGTTCTTCTAATGATATAATAAAAACTGTGAATCAGCCTTTTAATGCATACACTGCACAGTTCGAACTTATTGAAGATATAACAAATAATATCGAAACACAAATCTATTTTAGTAACAAAATAAGACTCATAATAAAGTTTAAGGACAAAGACTCTTTACTAAGGCAGATGAAAGAAGTTATACAACCCCAAAAGATTGTAGCTTTGCATACGAAATTTGAAAACATATACAAATATGGTGAAAACATAAAAAAAGAATTCCCACTAGTAAGATTTATATTCACACCAAGAAAACTTCAAGACGTGACAAATTTGGAGGAACAACTAAAACTTGTAAGGGTAACTCACGAAAGAGCACACCGAGGGTTACGTAACAATATACAAGAAATCTCAGAGAAATATTACTGGCCCGATCTAAATAAACAAGCAAAGAGTTTCAACAAAAAATGCATAGCATGTCTATTTGGAAAATATGAAAGAAAACCTATCAGAGAACCTCTGAATAATTCGGAAATACCAACACATGCGGGAACACACATTCATATGGACATATACTTCAACGACAAGTATACTTTCCTTGTAACAGTAGATAAGTATTCTAAATATACAATCCTTCGGGAAATCGAAACTCGAAACAGACTGTACGACGTTATGGAAGAGGTCTTATCTAATTATTTCCCAAAATGTGAACGACTCATGACAGATAACGAGAAGGGATTCAAAACAGAAATGGTGAACCAAATGTGTTTGAAATACAACATAACTAAAGTAGAAACTCCAGTATACAGATCGACAGCGAACGGTCAGGTAGAACGTGTAAACGGTACAATAACTGAACTGTCTAGAATATTCACAATTCAGAATAAAACAAGACTTATCGAAGAAATATTTAGAACAGTGCGTGAATTAAATAATTCTATACACTCAGTTACCGGTTTGAAACCTAGAGACATTTTCTTTAATCAAAATAAATATAGCAATAGTGAAATTATAATAAATAAACTAAACTCAGCATCCAAAAAAGTGATCGAACGTCTAAATAAAGGAACTCGACACAGAGAGTATAAAAAAGGAGATAAGATAATGGTAAGAATCACAGGTCTTAGAAAGAAATCTAACGCCAGATACATAAGAAGAATAGTAGAAGAAGATAAAGGAGACACTGTAATCTCTAAAGAAGGAATAAAAATTCACAAGGATAACATAAAGAATTATCATTTTTCAGATGACGAAAATATTAATATTCCTAACATTACTAGGAATTGTACAGAGTCAAGAAGGGCAAGGAAACGTTCAAATAACTGAGTTACTAAACAAGAAGTTTATACTTACGCAAACAGATGACGTGTATTTATTCAAAGAACAAACTTATTTGTTACATGCCACCAACCTGACTTCGATATTTCAACCTTACGTAAATATCGTAACTAGTAAATATCAACCTACACAAGAAGAAAAAATTTGGTTAAGTAAAATTAAGAATTTAGCAGACCAATTACAAGAACATACTAGGCATACTAGATCAATTAACTTTTTAGGAACAGCTTTCAAATATGTGTTTGGTAATCCTGACCATTATGACTTAGTTAACATAGAAACGAGTATAAATAATCTCATAGAAAACAATAATAAACAAAAAACTATAAATTCTAGATTTGAACAAATTTTGCAACAATTCGAAGGTCAGAGCCTTAAAGAACATTTAGTAATAGAACAAGTGTACGAACAATTATTATTATTGACCAGAACAATTAATGCAGCAAAAAATAATGAATATTTATCAGAAAGCCTAGACTTAGATGACATTAAAAATATTATTCAACATGAAATAATTCAAGTACCCATAATAAATATACTTGAGTACTCTAAAATATTATTAGCTAGAACTGATGAATTCTTCATCACAATATATAAATATCCAGTTCTAATTAAATCATGTAAATTGTATAAAGTAACACCTTTAAATTCAAAACATGGAAAAATCATTACAGATAAAACAATTGCCTTATGTAACCAAACTTATTTAAGAACAAGAAATTGTCAAAATCATCTAAGTAAAAACATTTGTGAAATTAACTTTGAAGAAGAAAATTGTCTTATTCCACTTTTAAAGAATATAACTTCAAAATGCAACATTAAACAAGAATACGATTACGACTTAGAAATTGAATCCGGTGTTATGTTATTAAGCGGTAAGCATAAGTTAAATAATCAAACAATTAATGGTATAAACTTAGTTACTTATGAAAATACTATAAATCTAGACGATAAAATATACAAAAACATGCATAAGCAAATTAAAGAAGTTATATTAAGAAATCATAATTCAGAGTCTTACATCGACCAAATAATTAAAGAAGATACAATGTACAAATTCGATAACATAGATACTTTAAAAAAACTAATTATTCCTTTTGAAGAAAAACCGATATTATCAACTATATACACAATTGTAACACTGATTGTTATTCTAGCATTTACGTACGTAATGATAAAAACTATACAATGTATAACAGATCGTCAAAAACAAAAAAAGATTGACGCATATAACAAAACTTATGAAAGAGAAATGTTAAAAATAGCGTCGAAAAATCGGGACGATTTCGTTTAACAAGGGGGGGAGTTAAGTATCCATAGCAAAACATATTGAGAAAAAAGATAACATTATTTGTATTCAATGATATCTTTAGTCTCTAGTACAGTCTTGCACACAACGCTACAATGATAACATATGTAAAAGAGATAATATCGTTTGTATACAATGTTGGAATATTATCTCTTCTTCATTATCAAGCAAGACGATTGTACGCTTGGGTCTCCTTGTAGATAGATAAGAAAAGTATATAAATACGACTGTATGATGAATTTATCAACAGTCTTATTGTAACTACATAGTAGCCTTAAGCTCCTTTTAGAATTAGTAAAAAGTATTTCAATAATAAAGGACATAGTTCCAAATAAATATTGTTTAATTTTAAAAGTAAGAAACAAGTGTTTTAATTCGGGCAAGCGATTAAGGCATGGGTAGGTAGGCAGCGACGGGGCACGGGCTTACAGCGGCGCGACGCACCGCACGCTCGACCGCACGAGCTTGACTGACACTCGCTTAATAACAATAGGTACCTACCTATTCTTTCTAGATCACTTATATTAAACTAAACGCATGAACTAGTTTATATGTACGATGTACGAAATTATTTACAATTTAATACGCAAAAAAAATTGTGATTTAGGATGATTATAATCATACGGTACGGTTCGCAAGCCTTTAAAATATTAAGATACTTTGCACGATTTGCCGCCCTTATTATCTGGCCGGCCTAGGCCCGGGCCTACTGGTCCTTAGGGCAAATCCGCCACTGCCCACCCTTTATATCATATGCACTGGCATTGGAAAAATCGACGTGTAGTTAACCATTTTCCTACATGGTGACATTTTAAAAGAATTCGTTTAGTTATGAAGGGCTATCCAACCAATTTGTATTCTATCAATAATAATACATTGAAATAAAATTCTAATATATAGAAAGACTATGTCTAAAATCCATTACCAGGTCGTGGACTTCTGGTTTTATTCGAGCAGTGAATTAAAATTTTCTTCAACGGATGCAAATCACCCGACAACACATTTATGCAAAATGTTTCACATGAAGACAATCTTAAATGTCTTCTTAGTGCCGTTCGGTTTTGTTTAGTAAATTCATGTCCTTCATCATCAAATTTTCAACACAATTATGCTGTCTTTAAAATACTAAGTTCACAATACTTACCTTTAAAAAAATATTTTGACAAAAGTAAAATATAATTTATTTTCATCATGGTTATCATTATGGCAGAATGGAAATTATACGCTGTTCAGTAAAATTGTCGGTTTGTTGTAATGTAACCAAATATCTACCTACTATTTTTCATTTAACATGTACAAATTTTTACTTTAAACGCGTTTATTAGGAGTTTTTCTTTTATTGATTCGGCCAGGCCGATGATAACACTTTTACTTGTTTCAATTTTTAAATGTACACTAGTGTGTACAAACTTATTAATTACACGGCAAAAGTTCTATTTGATCCTAAGCATTCATGAATCAACCACTTAACTTTATTTTGAGTCTCCCTAAATATCCAAAATTCTAAAACAAAATTATTGTTCAAACTTTTCAAGTCTGGTTGTGACTCTGTTTAAACTAATTACAAAAAAATAATTGCTCGCAGAAGCGACGCACGACCTTTGCGTCTCAAAAAAATTCTTTTTACTTTCTCTAAACAGCCTCACGCAAATATTTATAAAAAATGTAATTATTAACAACATTTAAATTATAAGTTAATACCAAAGGTTCGTATGTTATTTTCCTTATTTATCATTTCCATTATGTATATTGGTTTCTGATTTCCTGTCTTTGAAAGTACATATTTTTTCTACATAAAAGAAAGGTCTAATACTTTTATTCGGTAAATCAAACGGAATTTAAGCATTCAAAAACCAATTACCTTAAATTCGTGTAACATTTTTAGTTTGAAAATTGAATGAACATAAAAATCTTATTAAACTGAAAACATAATTTAATTAATTTTCAATGTTCCCTCCTTGTTAGTACATTTTTGACCCAGGTTGGTTTTCCGACCTTACCTTCTGGGTCAATGGGGGTTAGCCATTATTGATATCATGTTCATAATATAAAAATATAACCAGATTTTAACTTACTTTTTTATTTATCTAAAATCGGAATTTCTTCCCATTAACAGTTATTTTAAAGTACCCACATTTGTTGAGCTTAAATGTATTTATTTTCATAGCCTTCATACTGCCATTGTGGGCATTCACGATTATTAATATAAATGTAGTACCTATGCTTAGTGTTAAAATATAGCGACTAGGAGTTGCTATTGCCTCATAAGAATGTTTTTGCCATTTACCAAATGATCTTAAAAATCTACAAAAAAAAATACTTAACAAAAATAGTAGGTATATTGACCTTTCGCAAACAATTATGCTCCAATCAGATATTATATTTATCTCTACTTTTTAGCTTCGACGTTGTGATTATAAGATTTCAAATCGTTCACGACCCCTTTTTTGACCACTAGAAATACAAGAGGATGCGAAAATCAATTAATGCCCAATAAGCTCCATGTAAACGCTAACTCATTATAATTAATTATTAAAATGAACACAGTTTGTTAGCGAAAAGGAATCACATAGCCTAATCTACATAGGTAAGTATGTGTGATATGACGTAGATATTATGTTTTTGAGAATAACTTGAAATCGGTTCATCCATCCACTCTATTTTTATTTCTGTAGTTTCCTTAGTAGCATATTTACCGCTTGCTGTTCACACACTCAACCAATTTTAACAAATGAAGTGCCAAAAATGAGAGATTTTCGAGGTGCTTGCTTTTGCATTTTTAGTTTTTTAAAATATCTACCAGAGACAAATCATACTGATACCCCCAACTAACAATCCTTTTGCTGCTGGCCCCCTCAGTTTTTTTTTTCAAATTTGCCATTTTGTATTCCTATAGTTGTTATGTCAATTGAGAATCCGTGTGACATGCAAAAATATACAAAAAATACAAAAATAAATGCTGCCAACCTCGGCAACCGTGGGAAAATGTGAAAGAGTTCGGGAATACCACATTTTAGCATAACTGAATGCCATTGGTTAGTTATTATGAATTGTTAAAAGACGAATAATTTAATATGTTTAGTAAATAAAATTACCTAAAGGAGATGTTTTATATACCAGAACTATATTAGGACAAATATGGCTGTGTATTTTCCGTTTTTGGGTTTAATTAACTTCGATTTCGTGTGTAAATTTTTGTTAAATAATGAAGAAAATTTGGACAAAATATTTTTATTTTCCCTTAACATTCTTAATTTTTCGTGAATATTTAAGGGAAATGTACACATATTCCTAAAAAAAGTATTACATATCCACAAGTAACATACAATTTCAAATTTAACGGATAAAATTCTATGAACGCTGCAAGCCACTTTGTCCCAAGCGGAAGTGGCATATGCAAGGTGCAAGTGTATTTGTGAGCCGGAATTTCTGTTACGTGACATTTGTCAATACTAATTTCTATGTAACAATACAAGCGAGCTTACCATTTGCCACCCTATAAAAATATAGCTTGTAGACAAGTAACGGGAAATCGGCCGAAGTTGGTGGTCTCAGTATTGTCTCTGATATTAGCATTTGAAAAAGTTGAATTTTACTACATAAAATTTAAACTAGTTTAGTTAGTTAGTTTAGTTGACTTTTATTTTCAATAAGTATTTTACAATGTAAAGATTAATCTAAGTCATTATTGGTTCGGCCTATGGCCGTCTACCAGGTTGACAAATTAAGTTTAAGTCTTACATTAAAAGTCTCCTTCTTTGATACGCTTTCTATAACGAAGTGCTGCTACTGAGTATTCATATAAGATCTCCCATCCTTTTTCTCCGTTTAAGATGTTCATTGCTTCATCATCGTCTAACACATCTTTTCGGAACATTGATAGTCGAAATTCTTTTAAAATCGGACAAACGCCAAGAAAATAAATGATATCTTCTCTTTTCTTCATGTTGCAGAGGTCACAAATTATTGGTAAATCTGGTCGATGGG
This sequence comes from Cheilosia impressa, assembly GCA_948293265.1. Classification (NCBI taxonomy): domain Eukaryota; kingdom Metazoa; phylum Arthropoda; class Insecta; order Diptera; family Syrphidae; genus Cheilosia; species Cheilosia impressa. The sequence goes on from OX411880.1 coordinate 42,361,694, forward strand.
ATATAAAGTTTAACTGGACGAGTTCACCTCTCAGTTTGAAAATGGAACTTATTTTGTCGACTCCGTAGCTGTCAAGGAAGTACGTTTTTTCATTTAAAAAATGGTTTAGTTTGCTGTAGTAGTTCCTAAACAGTGACGATTCGGCTTCTTCGACATATTGGTCATATGTATGTCTACCAAATTTTTCTAAAAGTGAGTTAAATTGTTCTCAAAAGATGAGGTTGCTCGTTCGCCTGAATAGACAGGTTTATTCCGCATTCAGATGCTGTTTTCTTATATTCACTTTGCCAATACATTTGTAACGCCAAGAAGGAGTCACCGGAGACCTCATAAAGTATATATATTCTGAATCAGGATCACATTCTGAATCGATTTAGCCATGTCCGTCCGTCTGTCCGTCTGTCTGTCTGTCTGTCTGTCTGTCTGTCTGTCTGTCTGTCTGTCTGTCTGTCTGTCTGTTGAAAGCAAGATAGCGCCCAAAGTAATTGACGTAGGTGAATGAAATTTGGTGAAAGGACTTCTTTTTATCGGCGTCAGGTTGGTATTGAAAATGGGATATGTCGGTCAAGTAGTTCTGGTACCTCCCATACAAAGTCAATATAAGATCCATGTGTCTCTCTGTCTGTTGAAAACACAATATCGTCCAAAGGAATCAACCTAGAGGGATGACGATTGGTGAAAGGACTTCCTTTTATAGTCGTTTGGTTGGTGTTAAAAATTCAAAATCAATTCAAAATCAATATTGGACCCATGTGCCTCTCCGTCTATTGAAAATACGATAGCGTCCAAAGGAAACAACCTAGGCGAATGAATTTTTGTGAAAGGACTTCTTTTATCATCGTTAGGTTGGTATTAAAAATGGGATATCTCGGTCAAGTAGTTCTGGTACCTCCCATACAAAACCAATTTTAAATAACTTGTATGCAGTGGAGGGTATCAAAGCATCGGCCAGGCCGATGATAACACTTTTACTTGTTCTAATTAGACTTCCTGTTTCAAGGTGTAACATATAGTTCGGGGTATTTTTTGGTAACCGGAATATCTTCTTCAAAAAGTAGCGAAGAAATTTTTCCACAGTATCGTAGCCTTTGTAACCCCATACCTGAGCTCCGTAGAGCATTATCGATGCTGCAGTTGAGTGGAACAAACTCTGTTTTGCACTTTGCGATATAAACTTATTTTTAAAGCAACGTTCCCAAATCGAGCAGATAGCTCTTTTAGCAACAGATAATTTTTCTTCAAAGTGCCGTTTGAGATTTAACGAAGACGATATAAGGATACCTAAGTATCTGTATCTGGACAATATCTCAATTTCTACACCGTCTAACTTCCATTTTTCCAAATGTGAGTATCGTCCTCCTGCATTTCTGAATACCATCATTTTTGATTTATCAAGATCTACCGTGAGATTCCAACATTTACAAAAAGCATTAAGCCTGTTTATCATTAACTGCATACCTTGGATAGTGTCACACAGAAAGACGATATCATCAGCATACATCAGCGCAGGAATTGATACATCGTTGAACCTTATTCCACCTTTAACAGCATCTGTTATATCATTGATGTATAATATAAAAAGCAGTGCACTTAGCGTACAGCCTTGTTTAACACCCATTGAGGTTATGAACTCTTCAGAAATTACGTCTCCATCCCATACATATGCAATATTATTCTCATACAAGGCTCTCAGGATTCGAATAATTTTACTTGATACACCGATTTCGGAGAGCTTGTAAAAGAGTGCTTCTCGTGGTATTGAATCAAAAGCTGCACGAAAATCAACAAAGAAGGTGTACAACTTTTTTTTCTTACTCTTATATGTTTCAGCAATGTTTGTTAAGCAGAATATTTGATCGATTGTAGAATATCCTTTTTTAAATCCAGCTTGGAATTCTTTAAGAATGTTATGTTCTTGGATCCAATCATATAATCTTTTGTAAATTAATGAAGCAAACAGTTTGGCTGACGTGTTTAAAAATGTGAATCCTCTGTAGTTCATCGGGTCCTTGTAATCGCCTTTTTTGTGAAGTGGAAAAATGATCGCTTTCTTGAATACATCGGAGATATTAGCAGAGTCAAATAATCGGTTAAATTCAATTGTGAGGGAATTCATGAACTCATATGTGCAATTTTTATAGAACTCGAAAGGAATGTAATCAATACCAGGTGCTTTATTTGTTTTCGAGTTGCTTACTACCTCTTCGACTTCTTCCAGAGTAAATGCAGAGTCTAATTTTTCGTCTAAGATCAGTGGGGCTGTATATTGAAATAGCGGTGAGGTTAATGGGGCATTTAGAAGTTTATCGAAATGAGTTCTGAGTAGTGGGGCTTTAAGAGATACAGAGATGTTTGACGTGTATCCGTTTAGGCATTTGACAGCTTTCCAAAACTGAGCCGAAGATTTTAAGGAGTTTATGAGCGCAATGTTTTGTTGTTCAAATGCTACTTTTTTGATGTGACAAATGTGCTTATATTCAATGTTGGCATCTTGATAGAGTCTTATAAAAATATTGCAGTTATTTAATCTTAAAAGTTTCAAAAATTTAAAGGATTTGGCTCTAGCTTTCAAGCAATTTGAATCAAACCATTTCTGTTTATATATTTTAAAGGTTCTTAAATCTCTCTGTTGCGGAATGGATTTCATTATTATTTCCATTAGAGCTTCAATATTTGGTGTGCCACGCTGTTCTATAAGGTTCATATTCAAGTTTCGCTGATACGATTCTAGTATACGGTCATTCCAGACGAATTTCGGCATAAGTCTTAGTGGTTTTGTGCAAGCATAGCTGCCGCTAGCAGTAGAAATAAGGGTTACTTTCAAGGGCATGTGATCTGAAAAGATCTCTGTTCCTACTTGGAAACTGTCTAGAAGCTTACGTCAATTTCCCGAAACAAAGCAGTAATCTATTACTGTGCATGATGTTCCTCTGATAAAGGTAAATTCGCCTTCAGGATCACCTTCGCAACTACCATTCAGCATACACATGTCATACCATTGTATATAAACATTATAGTACTATCACTTCGTGTATCCTACCATTGCGCCTCTATCGTCTCCATACCTAAGCTCAAATATTTTAGAGGGTGAAGATCATAGATTTCGTGGGTTTACTTTAGTAGGCGCAGAAACCTCGATGGTGGCGGTTTCATTGGTGTCAGCGCTGGTGGCTGATATATTTTCTAAAGGAAAAGCAACCCAAGTGGAACGCGCACATCCTTACATGGATGAATGCGTATACATTTGCATTGCTGTTTTCTGATATGCTTTCCCTTTCCGATTTCAGAGTGTGGATGAGGGTGGGTTTTGTAGTCTATTCTTTTTCTTTCTCTCCCTTTTTGGTTCGATTTCATAAATTGTCAGGTTCGTCGTCTGTTGTTTTTATGAATGAGATGAGCAGGTACCTACTTTGTGTGTATTTGGGTATGCATTTCTTTTTCTTTGGAAGAATTTCTGCATTTACGATTCACGAGATTCTTCAATTCTGCTCAAAGCACAGATGAGTTGGGAATTTGGATTTCTTTCTTCTATGGATAAATGATTGATTATTCTGACTTACTCGGATTATTTAATTGATTATGGTTATCGGATATTGAAGGTATTTAAAAAAACTCAAGTTCGAAATGTATGCTTTAAGTTATCAATAAGAAGTATGGAACTTTTTTCGAAAAAGTCAGTTACAGTTACAAAACTACGATGAAGTTTTTATAATGTACGTACGGGTGGGTAGGTATTCATTTCTGAATGTTTTTAAATTGATAATAACTTTTTTATCTGTCTTCCAACGTAATTTATTTCATACTTATTTATTTAACTAAAGACTCGTTCGAGAATACTTCATACAGCCATGGAATACTAATTCATAATGTCATTCTTTGGAAATTTAGAAATAACAGAAAGTTATAACATATCTTATATCTTTTACATCTGAGTGCTAACCTATATTGTTGCTATTATAAACTATCATATTGACGCTATCCAAGCCACTAAGGTATATTTACTGAAAAATAGACAATTCGCCGAATAAGTGTCACCGGCCAACCAAATATATACATATTATGTTTTGTATATTAGTGCATTTTTATATGGGGCCAAATCTTAAAATCCAAAAATTGTCAACTTATCTTTATAGGATTTCTCTATAGCTTTACATTTTTACAAAATCTAAAAAAAAACAAGTTAATTTTATTGAATTTGAATGGGAATTTCGTAAGAATTGTGAAAACAGGTAGTTCATTTTTATTTTGGGTAATAAAGTAGGTTACTCTTTTTAAAATGGGCAAAAGCACCATTTTCTATTTTATTTACAACCCTATCCGTAATTTTTCTGTCGTATTATTGATATCATTGAGGCCCTTATTTAGGTTTTTCCACATTACCAAAACATAGATGACAGCTTGGCTTATTTTTCGAATAATCCAATGAGTCGGTGTTATTTGGAGTGCATAAAAAGCTGATTTCATTTATACTGGGGTCTAATCGCGTAAGCACAAAACGATATAACGATATCGTCTCGACGATGCTTGTACTTCGTGTAACAACCAAAAAACGATAATCGTCGAAACGATTGGACGAGCAGCGTTTTTTGTTGCTTCACGTTACTAATTTAATCGTCAAATACTCTCGTCGAAACGATTCCATTGAACGATGGCTATTTTGCTATCGTTTCATCGTTTTTGCTGCATTTTTCACTTTTAATTAGGTCTGAGAGAAGTATAAAAAATTATTAAAGAAAAACACACACTTATATTCTCCTTGGAGGCGACTTGCATTTATCCGAACTGTAAAAAAATGCATTCTTTGACAAAAAAAAAATTGTAACTGCACTTATTGGGAATTCAAATGAATATCATCTATTTGTTTTTTTTTATTTACATATATGCATTTTTAATGCAATCAGAAAAAAATGCAATCATAAAATTGCATTCATTGATTTCTTCTTACAATTCGCCCCTTACTAATAAAAATTCTACTACCTAGCTATCTATTTTTGCATAAAATACCCAATTCCATGACAACGAAGAAAAATAAACAAATTTATTTAAGAAAAGAAAAAAAAAACAATTTCCATACATTTTTAAATTTTTTAATTGTCAAAGTTTGTTTACAGTCATGCTCAAACTGTTGATAAACAATTCGATTGAACGATGGGACGATGATGTTATATGAAGCAAACTAAAAACGATGTCGTTTTGTTCAATCGTTTCGACGAAAATCGTTTCATAAATTACGCGATTAGAGCCCTGTTTCGGTATAACTGAAAAAAATGGCAATACATACTTACCTATTCAATAAAATAAATAATATTGCCTATCTACCTATTTCCTGTGAGAGTGTATTAGCCCTGTTTTTTTGAGCTTCGATCTCAGCAAAGCAAAGTAAAGTAGGATTTTCAGCACGCAATTACAACAACTACGCTCTACTTGACACTTCGAGACTCGCAGTAGTTGTTGTAATAAGTGTGCTGAAAATTCTACTTTACTTTGCTTTGCTGAGATCGAAGCTCAAAAAAACACACCTATTATACGAATTTTAATTTGAATTTAATTTGAATAAACCGATAGATAAATAAATAAATTTACGAATTTTATAAAAAAAACGAGGTCAAAAATAAAACCGAAATAATTAAACTAAAAAACAAATTGCCTACCTAGTTTGTGCGACAGTGTGTCATAATTATCCTATCTTGCTGGTGTTTTAAATAACATATCTAAAATAAGTAGCAAATTTTATTCTGAATAGCTTATATACCAGTTGTGATAACATAAAAGCATTTGCTTTGTTGTTGTTTGTAATATAGATCCCCATGCGAACGTTTTTATTCTATTTTTTTTTTTTTTTAAATGAACTGTAGGTAATTTTTAAACAGTCGCATACTTTTGTAGCATACTGTTACTATGTAAATAGAACCCGATCTAATAGTGGCCTCATGATCGCATGATCCTCCCGCTAATATATAGTATCCCGTATTGTACTTGGTGTTAAAAGACAGCTTTCGATTGCTGTTGAGTTCAGCTTCTAATAAACAATCGTAAAGTGAATATCACTGTCTCTTTGTTTTACTTAATTGTCTGTTTTCCGCCTACAGAACTGACCTCAAAACAATACTGTGCAACTTATTAAAGTTGTCAGTTAATTCTCTACAAAACATAGGTATTTCTTTTTTGAATACCTATGCCATTCTGATTATGACAATTGCAAAACAGATCACTAATGCATAATATTTTTGATGAAAGATCATCAGCCCATCCACCCTAAAATTCGCTCGATCAAAGCCACCTGTAGATCAAGGCCGTCAATTTTATCTCCTTTCGCATATATATAATGTAACATTCACATCCGCAATTGGGGTTAATTAATTGCAGATATTATATTATATCAACAACAACACTATAATTGAATTGATGGTCATGAATTCATAACTAACAGAAATACGACAAAAATATTAACTTGAAATATACCTACTCCATTTGCATTCAAATATCTACAAGAACGAATTTTCAAATATAAAATAAACGATCAACTGTCATCTCATCAGAAAAAGGCACACGATACACGAACAGAATCGTTTTCTTTCATAAGCACAAATATCCAGATTTGCCTTCCATACTATCGAAATTCCAAATCAGAAATTTCTCATCATGTCTTGTTCAAAGAAACTACTCATGCATGAAGAGATAGAACCTCATTGTGCGAGTAACAGAGAAAGAAACACTTATGATGTTTTTATCCCTTTATTTGCTTTTTGCTACCTACCGAGTACCGACCAGCCACCACAACCAACCAAATGTTTCTTTTCACTCATCACAAGTGTGGCTATTCCTCTCTATTTTGTTGCTACAAGGAACTTAGCAAGACAGCAACGCCATCCGACGGTATGTCCGGCTAAGAAAATTTTCGTGTTGATGATAGTACTATAGTCTCTATATACAATGGTCATACTCATCAGCAAGTTCAAGTATTTTTGCTCCTTTGTTGTCACAAATTGGGTCTTTAGATTTGCGACTCGGTTCCAAAATGGTGCTGTTGTATCCGGATGCGAAATTATTTTGTGCGAGTCCTACACGCCCATTAAAATCCCCAATAAGCATTATATCCGTACAGTCCAAGGCGTACAGTAAGTCACAGAGTATTATAAAATTCCAACTACGCAGTTGTGTACAAACTATAATTCAGAAAAAAAAATGCTTTCATTCATCATGCCCGTAGCACCGTAGCCCTACAAACGACGCCACGAAAGAGAGTCGACGGCCGAAGAGAGTTACAGTCATAGGAATCTAAGAGAGAATTTTCAAAATTTTGCGGGGGAATCGGATAGAAAGGAGCGCTGTTATGTTTTTTCAAAACAGTTTTGTTGGCAGTTGTCCTAATATTATAAATTCTAGACCCGATTGAAATAAATATTTTAATGACTCGAAGTACTAATTCTACGCAGATGAAGTCGCGGGTATTAGCTATGTGCATTATTTTTCATGTAAACAAAAGCGCATTAAACGAAAATGGAAATTGTAGTATAATTTTTGTAGTAGTAGTTTATAATTATATCATTTAAAAGTATTTCCTTCACAATAAAATATTGCCTGACGATTCAAAAAATACACGTAGTTGTACACTGTTTTTTTATTTATTAATCACTTTCTGCTAGGTCTTGACCGACCACTTTCGGTTCAATGATGTTACTATTATTTTTCTACATACATTTTTTGAACATCCAAAGTCTGCGTACACTTTTTTAGTACTTATTATAAAAGAAAGAGAGTGAAACAAATTTAATAACAACTAAAAGTGTTATCATCGGCCTGGCCGATGCTTTGATACCTCTCCACTGCATACAAGTCATTGGTTTTGTATGGGAGGTACCAGAACTACTTGACCGACACAGCCCATTTTTAATATCAACCTAACGAAGATAAAAAGAAGTCCTTTCACCAAACTTTATTCGCCTAGGTTTTTCCTTTGGGCGCTACGGTATTTTCAATAGACGGGTCCAATATTGATTTTGTATGGGAGGTACCAGAACTATTTGACCGACATAGCCCATTTTCAATACCAACCTGTTGACGATAAAAATAAGTCCTCTCACCAAATTCCTTTGGGCGCTATAGTGCTTTCCACAGACAGACATGCGTACATGGCTAAATAGATTCAAAATGTGATCATAATTCAGAATATATATACTTTATTAGGTCTCCGGTGACTCCTTCTTGGCGTTACAAATGTAATGGCAAAGTGAATATACCTTCCTGTGGAGGGTATAAAAATAGGAAATGATTGCTTAATTTGTGACAACCATAACTAAGCAAGAGTCCCAGGTTCAGTTCTCGAGTTTTTTTTTCAACTTCGCCATCTGACAAACATACGAGAGTATTACTGTCATGAAGGAGCTTTTCAATTAGCCGTTTGGACTCGTCATAAAATTGTGGATCCCTTTCAATTCGCCCCAAACTTATACAAAAACGAAATGCGGCCCTTTTGCGCCAACTTTTTACTTATTTTTTTCTTATTGGTGTCGAGAAAATTGCATTTACATGTGTACAAACATTTACATTTACCCATAAAGAAATGCAATTTACATACCCCTAAAAGTATAAAATAATTGTACAATTTTAATTTAGGGGCATATAGAATCACTTTCTGCTAGGTCTTGACCGACCACTTTCGGTTCAATGATGTTACTATTATTTTTCTACATACATTTTTTGAACATCCAAAGTCTGCGTACACTTTTTTAGTACTTATTATAAAAGAAAGAGAGTGAAACAAATTTAATAACAAGTAAAAGTGTTATCATCGGCCTGGCCGATGCTTTGATACCTCTCCACTGCATACAAGTCATTGGATTTGTATGGGAGGTACCAGAACTACTTGACCGACACAGCCCATTTTTAATACCAACCTAACGAAGATAAAAAGAATCCTTTCACCAAACTTTATTCGCCTAGGTTGTTCCTTTGGGCGCTATGGTATTTTCAATAGACGGGTAGAATATTGATTTTGTATGGGAGGTACCAGAACTATTTGACCGACATAGCCCATTTTCAATACCAACCTGACGACGATAAAAATAAGTCCTCTCACCAAATTCCTTTGGGCGCTATAGTGCTTTCCACAGGCAGACAGATAGACATGCGTACATGGCTAAATAGATTCAGAATGTGATCCTAATTCAGAATATATATACTTTATTAGGTCTCCGGTGACTCCTTCTTGGCGTTACAAATGTAATGGCAAAGTGAATATACCTTCCTGTGGAGGGTATAAAAATAGGAAATGATTGTTTAATTTGTGACAACCCTAACTAAGCGAGAGTCCCAGGTTCAGTTCAGTTAGCCGTTTGGACTCGTCATAAAGTTGTGGATCCCTTTCAATTCGCCCCCAAACTTATAAAAAAACGAAATGCGGCCCTTTTGCGCCAACTTTTTACTTATTTTTTCTTATTGGTGTCGAGAAAATTGCAATTTTTTACTATTTAATTAATCATTTATTTTTTTCATTTGCAGGTGTAACAACTCCTCCTGCGGGTTTGTCTACAACAGAAAGTCCTTCCTTTGCTGCAGTACTAAACAATTCAACAACGACAGAAGCTGTGCTGACATCACAAAGTACACCGTCAGTAGTACGTGAATCAACTGCAATTGTACCTTCTCTCTCCGTTATTCCACTAGATGTGTCGAAAAAACCTGTTTCCGAAAACGAAGTCAATGCAATGATGACCTCTTTTACGGAGTCCGTTAAGGAGAAAGAAAGAGCAGTCACTGAAAACATACTGACAGTTATTTTTGATCATCAGGATAACGATACCGAAGTCACCACGGCTGACAAAACGTTGAACGAAGACAACACAGAATCTACAGACACAGCAATTACAGCCTCTAAGGAATACAAAGAAGAAACAACTAAGACCAGGACTACAATTAAAGGTATAGAAACTACTGAATCTATTACAGAAGAACAGAATAAGCCCACTGAAATCAATCTGATACAAGATGACAACGATGATCTAACGACTACTACTGATTCAAAGCAAGAAGAAGAACAAACTTCATCGCTAGAATATCTTGATAATATTAATAAAATAAATATTTTTCATACGCAGCGAAAATCAAATGATAATCTAGACTATCAGATGCTCATGAGTACCGAATCTGTTGATTCATCCACAAATAAAGAAGAACTAACCACAATTTCGCCAACAGCAGATTCTATCGATGTTAAAGCAGAGGTGACCACAGCCAAAAACATAGGTAATAGCTCAACTGTATCGACGCCGCAACTGTTGTATAGCGAAATGAAATACAATAATTCAATTATTGATAAATCTCGTGTCGAGCACTCAACAATATATCCGGCTGCTGATGTTTTAAAGGGAAGATCGATAAATCTATCGTCGGAGGCACAGAATGAAACTGTCTTTGATATGCAAGAACGTTCAAATACAGCTAATATTGAAAGAATTAAAGGCGGTGTGCTCAAAACTCATGACGAGTCCTATGGGGAGGGTAGGTCAAATAGTGGTAACGTCTTCGATGCATTCGAAAATAATAAGAATATGCACTTTAATTTTGTAACTACTGAACAATATGAAGAAGGCAGAAACTACGAGAACATGAACTCAAATGGATTTATGGATTTAAGCAATGTTAGCATGGACACTGATGATGAGGATAACTTCAATGGTCACAGTGGTCATAATGAAAATGCTGAAGAAGACTCTGATCATTTCGTACATGAGCGACAATATAATTATAATGAGCAAAATAAGGTCGAGGAGACCAACACAACTACTGAAAAAATTGAGAATCATAAAAACCACGAAAACTACCAAATCCCCAGTGTGAATATCTCGGAAGTGTCTTCAACAGCTCTATCAGCGAATAGAGAATGTTTAGAAGCTTCTAAAAAGTACAAAGTAAGTATTGTTAAACTTCACATTTTTTAACCCTAAACAAGTGTTATTTATTATTGTTGCTGAACTTTATTACAAAATGACACATTGAAAAAGGGCAACAAAATTATACCTTAAAGGCCGGTCCGCAGCGTATCAGAAACGAAAAATCCCATACAAAAATGACACAACGAAATCTTGAACGAAAAATTCCGCTCTCTTTTTCGTTTTGCAGTACGCAGCTGTTCCGAAATGACGACGGAGAAGTGGGTAGTTGTAGTAGATTTCTTGGTACAATTCTCCACTCTCTTTTCGCACACGTTTATTGTCCGGGACATTATTTGCTTGCGAAAATTTGACATTTGTTCTGCAGTGTTACCAGCTTTTATGAGGTATGGAGTCAAATTTTATAAATCTTGGAGCCAAAAAAAGACACTAAAATATAAAGATCAAAAGTGTGCACTTTTTCGCAAATCTTTAGCGTTATCTACTTATTCTGATTACATTGTTTTTAAAGACAACAATAGTAATAGTAAATTAAAAAACAAAACAAAACATAGGTACTCATAATTCAGAGACTTTTCTAGTTTCCATTTTCCAATGTTAAAAACGTTAAGAGAAAAAAACGCCTATAGAAACGAGTTTTGTATATTAAATTATTTCGAAATGGGTTTGTATCAATTAAAATGGACTTCCAGTGCAAGTGGAAAAAAAAATTGTTTGCGGCCAACTCAATACAAACAAGAATCAATAAAATTCGGATTTAATGTTCGATTTGGCAGCAGAAATCTGAGATCTCTGATCAAAATCTGAAAAGCCAAACAGTGGCGGACTAAGAGGCAGTGACACCCGGGGCGGTAAAGCCCTGACGCAATATCTTCCATGGCCTTAGATCGATGCACAAGTTCAGTATAAAATGTATCCTGACATTCTAACATGGCTCTTCGTGTTTCCTCTTCCAACGTCAAACCAGCATCTTGAGCCTTTTCGCCTGGCATAATTTTCTTCTTTTTTCTTCTTCCCCGCCTTTCAATTGAAATTTCTAGCTCGGTGCATTGTTCTCTTGCGTATATTACGGCCTTTTTCACGGATTCATCACGGTGTTCACGAAGAAAACTCGATAGTGCCTTAAGTTTTATTACACTTTTTTCTAGAGTGAGCCCGGATTTTTGCAAGTATTTCTGTGCTGAATCAACTTCTTCCAAAATATCGAACCAGAATGAAAGATAACATAAGAACGTAAAGTCGCATACAGCAGATAAGAGTATGGTTGCAGCACCTCTTGTATCTAAATTTTCCTTTTCAGGATCACAAAGGAGTTCAAGAGTTGAAACTATCTTCACAAAATCTTCAAAAAAGAACTGAACACAGAACTGCGACGCTTGGTAAATGCTTGGTTGTTGCTCTTGGGCGATAAATATTTTATTTCCATATTACTTATATTAAGAGAATAGGCCAGTAACGAAATTCATGCGCACATATATATAGGTAGGTATTTGGGAAACAAATTTATTGTTTTATTTGTGTTTTTATTTTTAGTAGTGTGCAAAGTTATTTTTCTGTTACTGATGGCACCCCCTATTAGTCTGCCACCCGGGGCGGACCGCCCCCACCGCCCCCTCCCCCCTTAGTCCGCCACTGAAGCCAAATAGAAAACAATATTAGTTATATACAAAATGAGTACGTTCGCAATAGAAGTATACATTTAACAAATTCACAAGGAAACTAAAAATCGCCAAACTTTAAAGTAAATAGCGTAAATTAGGAAAAATCTCAAATGACAATCTTGAGGAGCCAGCAAAAAGTTCGAGTAACCAAATCATATATAACTAGGCAGTGCTGGTAGCACTGCTACTTGTGTATCAGCTGATGGAACTCTCCCCGAATTATTTTCCGCTGCCTTTTCGCAGACGTTTCGCTGTCATTTGGAGACCACCGAACAGGCCCGTACTAGCCTTAAATAAAGATAGCGAAACGCTTTGTACTCTAAATTGTACTTTAACGCAACAAATTTAAAATTTGTTTTTGTTGTTCTTAAAAAAGCCTAAAACAATCATAAAAGTAAACAAAATTAGCCTTATTTATTAGAATTTGCTAAACACGTTTATACACCTATATAGTTATGCAGTGTATAAGGATTTATTCACCCTTCCAAAAATTCTTATTCATAAAACATTTTTCCATGCATACTAGTTATACAGGGTTTGTGTCAAAAAAAGAACTGAAAAGGAGAAATCTATTACATTTATCTGTCCGAAAAGATAAAAAAAAAACCTAAGCAACTTCTGAGAAATGAAAATTCAAATACAAATACGAATAAAAAATTGAAAAAGTAAAAAGAAAAATTTATGGGATATTTGGGACTCTATGAAACGGTAGTCTTAACCTTGAGCCCGTATGACACTAAATTTTTTTGCATTTTTTCACACTTCTTAAATGAAACTACTGCAGTACGAAACATTAGAACGAGAATTCCCGATAGGAGTGAGTGCGTACACACCAGCTTCATTAATGTAGATACGTCAAAAAAATGCATTAAAAATGTATTCAAATCACATTTTTCAGCTGCTTTTTTTTTGACATTTCAAGATTATTTGAAAATAAATTCGTTTGAAAATCTGCGGTTGCTTTGCAAACAATTGCTATCTTTTTCGTATTCCACTTTTGGTCTCTTTTACACACCACTGACTTTTCTGCATTAAAAAAATTAGGAAAAAATGTAGTGTCATACGGGCTTTATGCAAATTAAAATTTTTTTTAAAACAGCTTAAAATATCTCATATCTGCACATATTTGTTATCGAGAATATTTGTAGAATCTTTAAAATTGATAATAAAAATATAATCTATACAATTTATTTTTGATTTTATTTAAAGTAAAATGTGACAGATTTTTTCAAGTCAAAATGACATTTCGATACTATTCCACCTCTATACAGGCTATAAACAACATCCAAGCGCATTTAGCTTATAAAAGCTCTATACAATGTTGTTATTTTTTTTTTAAATAAAGCTTATAGGTTTAGAGGCATTTTAGAGCGTGCAGAACTTTAGACACTCTTTATAATACGTTTATAAATAAGGCTGAATTTGTTTAGCTCCTGTACTAAGATTTATAAGCTTTTAAAAATTGAAATTCAAGTTCAAGAATTGATAATTTGATGCTATAATCTTAAATGTACCTATGCTGATCCCGATTATGCATACAACAAAACTGTTGAGTTCTTGCGAAGACATAATTTTTGAAATTTTTCAAACTTTATCATAACTTTTGTGTTTTGAATGAAACTTTAAGAGGCCAGTATTTTTCTTAGTTTTTGAAGACAAAAAAAAATGTTATATAACGGAAACAGAATAGGGTAAATTTCACCATATATACCTATATACATTAAACATTTTTATACCCTCCAGAGGAAGGTATATTCACTTTGCCAATACATTTGTAACGCCAAGAAGGAGTCACCGGAGACCTCATAAAGTGTATGTATTCTGAATCAGGATCACATTCTGAATCGATTTAGCCATGTCCGTCTGTCTGTCTGTTGAAAGCACGATAGCGCCCAAAGTAATTGACAGCCTAGAATTTTATTATGTAATAATCATACCTTAAAATTTTTTATTATTAGTTATGATAGTATTAAATTAACAAATGTGCGGATAATTTAGATATAGATGATTAATAAATATAATTGATTGTAAATAATTCAAGACTATTACGTTGAGAAAAAATAAAAATAAAATGAAAATAAAATAAGTAATCAAATAAATGACCCATTCCAATGTGCCAACAGTGGACAGACATTCTGTCAAAAATAGATGTATGTAGACAAGTGTTTAATAGATCGTATAAATGTTTAAATAAAAATATTGAAATAAAGAGTGACACTGTAGACAAACATATCAACGTACTGATAGAAAACTTCAACAAAATAAGAACGTACACTACACTAAATTAACAAGGGAACACAAAGCTGAAGCTCAAGATATATTCTGGAGTTTTAGAGATAGATTACTTAAAATTTTCACTAAAAGAAAAATTCATTTAAAAGTCCCACTTTCTCTAGAAACTGAATTAAGCTCAAATAATATCACTGCTGAAAGTAGTGACGGTGAGGAAGACGAAGAAGTAGGCTTAGAAGAATCTAAAGATCTATACAATCAGATTAATTTGAACAAAACGGATATAAATAACACTGCCAAAATGTCACAAACCAAAATTGAGTTCCTTAATACAGCGTCAAAATTAATACCAGATTTTGACGGTAAAATTGAAAACCCAAAAAGTTTTTTCGATTCATTAAATTTGGTAGACTCGATAAAAGAGACTCATGAACAAGTAGCAGTTGAGTTAGTAAAAACTAAACTCAAAGGTGCTGCACGAAACCTTATTGCAAATGAGTCTTCGTTGCAACAAATTATTGCAAACTTAAGAAAATCGATAAAAGGCGAGTCAGTTGAAGTTCTGGCAGCAAAACTCATGAGTGTAAAGCAAAATAACAAGTCTGCTAACACATACGCTAATGAGATTGAGGACTTGACCAAATCTCTGAACAACGCTTATATTTCGGATGGGTTAACCATCGCGTTAGCAGAGAAGTACTCTACCCAAACAGCGGTACGTGCCATGACAAAGAATGCAACAAACGAAAAAATTAAAATTGTAATGGAATCTGGTCAATTCAATAATATGAACGAAGTTGTAGCCAAGTTTGTCAATAGTAGTACCGAAACCTTTGGTCAACCAAATTCTATTTTATATTTTAATAGAAATAGCAATTATAACAAAAAAACATATTGGCATCATCTTGGTGGTAACCGTACACGCGGCCAATATCAGAATTTCAACCGTGGCAGAGGCCGTGGTCGAGGTCGAGGTAGTTTACACAACAATGGTCATTACCGCCAAAATGGTCGAAGCAACCAACACAATATACGATATATAAATGAAGAACAAAGTTCGGAAAACTGGAACGAACCCCTAAATACTCAAAACAATATGTAAATATTACGAATAAAATACTAAATCTAAATCTCAATCTCAGCAGCTTTATAACAGTAAAGCTGATATCAACGAACAAATTTTCAAACTTTTTAATCGATACCGGCGGTTTCAATTATAAAAGAAACTCAAATTAATGATAGTATATACGTTAATAAAGGCACTACAAAAGAACTAAGTGGTATAGGACAGGGGTTAATTAATACAATAGGTACAGTTAAAGCAGTAATAAAAGTTGAAAATATTCTTATACCCCAAATCTTTCAAGTGGTACGAACGGATTTTCCTATACCCAGTGATGGTATACTTGGGCTTGACTTTATAAAAAAATACAATTGTGTGCTAGACTACCAGTATCATCAAGACTGGCTAATATTGCGACCAGATAACTTTCCAGAAAATGTAGCTATACCCATGCATACATCCTCATATCCCAATTCATTTTCAATTCCCGCTAGGTCAGAAGTTATAAGACAAATCGCAATTAATACCGAAAAAGATGAACTTTTGAAAAAACCATTAGTGCGCATAATCAATACAACAAATAATAATGTAACGTTAAGCAATCCCAATATTATAACAGAGGATCTGTCTAATTATAACATTCTCATAAATAAAAGTTTGGAAAAGGGCCATAAAGAAAAAATTCTTGCCAGATTATCAAAAAACTTCCCTCAATTTGTAAAATCAAAGCTGACTGACCTGTGCAACGAATTTAATGATGTTTTCCCATTAGAATCAGAAAAAATTCCGTGTAATAATTTTTACACACAAAAGCTACGCCTAAAAGATGAATCACCCGTATATATAAAAAATTACAGAATTCCTCATTCACAAAAGGAAGAAATAGCGAAGCAGGTTGATAAACTAATCAAAGATGACATAGTTGAACCATCAACTTCGGAATACAACAGTCCAATCTTACTGGTACCAAAAAAATCGTTACCAGGAAGTAATGAGAAACGGTGGAGATTGGTAGTGGATTTTAGAAATGTAAATAAAAAATTTATTGCGGATAAATTCCCATTACCAAGAATAGATGATATTATTGACCAACTAGGAAGGGCAAAATATTTTTCGTGCCTTGATTTAATATCGGGTTTTTATCAAATCAAGTTAGATGAAAAATCGAGAGATATAACATCGTTTTCTACGGACAAAGGGTAATTTCGTTTCAGCCGATTCCCGTATGGCTTAAAAATAGCGCCAAATTCCTTTCAACGAATGATGTCCATAGCATTTAGTGGTCTCTCACCAGAACAGGCATTTCTGTACATGGATGATTTGGTAGTACTGGGCTGCTCAGAGGAACACATGTTAAAAAACCTTAAAGATGTTTTTTCTATTTGCCGAAAATACGATTTAAAACTCCATCCGGACAAATGCTCATTTTTCGGTCACGAAGTGACATATTTAGGGCATAAATGTACAGATAAGGGCATACTTCCAGATGATAGCAAATTCAGCGCTGTCCTTAACTATCCGACCCCTCAAAATGCCGATCAAACGAAAAGATTCGTTGCTTTCTGCAACTATTATAGGCGTTTTATACCAAATTTTGCCAAGTATTCACGTCATCTATCACGATTAACTCGAAAGAACACAGCGTTCGCATGGACTAATGAGTGTGAAACCGCATTTCAATATCTTAAAAACTGCCTACTTAGCCCGAATATTCTGCAATATCCCAACTTTCAGAAACAATTTTGTATAACAACGGACGCTAGCAAGCATGCGTGTGGAGCTGTACTTAGCCAAGAGTAAAAAGGGAAACAACTACCCGTTGCATATGCTTCTAGAGCATTCACGAAAGGCGAAAGCAATAAGTCAACCACCGAACTCACTTCAAACCATATATATATGGAAAACAATTCTTAGTTAAGAGTGATCATAGACCACTTTCCTACCTTTTTTCAATGAAAAATCCATCATCGAAACTAACACGAATGAGATTAGATTTAGAGGAGTACGATTTCGTAATAGAGTATATTAGGGGAAAAGAAAATTATGCAGCCGACGCTTTGTCTCGCATAGATTTTTCTGAAATCAAACAAATTCCAAAACTTTCCAGTAATATATTGAAAGTCACTACAAGGCTTCAATCGAAAAGGGATAACTTAAAGCTAAAAACGCCCAACATTATACTTCACAGCCCTGAGTCTGAAAACTTAAAAATTTATGAAGCACTTAATTTAAAGGAAGTACGAAAATTTGAACGCCTTAGTCTCAAAGACTTTAACTTAAATATCACAAAAGGCAAACAAATACTAAGTACAATAAAAAGGAAAGACTTTATTGTCAATGGGAAAATTGATTTAGATCAACTATTCCCAAAGCTTGAAAAAATAGCTGGTAATAAAGGAATAAAGAGATTCCAGTTATCACTTGGTGATGAAATATTTAATAAAATCCGGATAAATAAATTTAAAGAAAAAGGAAACGCGTTATTTAAGACTTTAGAAATTGTGCTTATACCTAGGATAAAAGTTATAAAAGACGAGGATGAAAAACTAAAAATTCTGAAAAAATACCACGATGATCCTGTTTTTTGGTGGCCACCCACGAATCACGAGGTTAACTTATAAGATAAGAAAATACTTCTACTGGAAAAACATGACTAGAGAAATTAAAAGTTATGTCAAAGCGTGTGATCAGTGCAAAAAAAGTAAATCATTTTTAAAAACGAAAGAGACCTTGATACTTACTCCAACACCAATAAGTGCCTTTGACACAGTATTAATAGACACTATTGGCCCATTGCCAAAAACTGAAAATGGTAACGAATACGCCATAACTATAGTGTGTGACTTAACTAAGTACTTAGTTACAATACCAATACACAATAAGAGCGCCAGAGCGGTGGCTAAAGGAATACTTAATGGTTTTTTTCTAACATACGGGATGATGAAGAAAATTCTAACAGACATGGGAACAGAATACATGAACCAATTATTCCAAGAATTGTGCGATCTCCTAAAGATCGAAAAGGTAAACTCTACTGCCTATCATCATCAAACTTTACATGTGGAACGCGTACACAGAACCTTAAATGAATATATAAGATCATACATATCCCTCGATAAAAATGATTGGGATGAATGGGTTACATCTTTTACGTATTGTTACAATACCACACCTTCGACAGTGCATGGTTACTGTCCGTTTGAATTAGTATTTGGAAAGATACCAAATACAATCGATTTCTTACAGCAACCTGAAATCGACCCCCTTTACAATATGGACGCATATGACAAGGAGACAAAATACAGACTACAGGTAGCCCAAAATAGAGCTAGGCACATGCTAGAACAGTCAAAGATAACCCAAAAACGGCAGTACGATAGGAACCTTAAAGAAATCGACTTAGCTATAGGAGATTGGACAGGACATGGGCCCATTTAAAGTAGGAAAAATAGATAATAATCATAACTCTACGATAACAGACGAAAATAACAAAATTACTATAGTACATAAGAATAGACTAAGGAAATATCATTAGCAAAAAGCATAAATAGATGTTATTTTTATAGTTGATAATAAAAAAAAAAAAAAATAATTAAATTTAAAGATAATTGATTAAGCTATTATTGTCGTTCATATATAAATATTAATAATAAATAGGTAATAATAAGTAATAATGTCTGTTCATTTGTTTTCAAAATAGATTTAAGATATTGAAAAAAAAAAACAAAATTAATTAAAAATGATCTTGTCTAAATAGAATATAAAAGCAAGATCATTCTTTGTAAAAAAGGGTGGTGTAGTGTGTTTATTTGCCTACATGGACATTCCGGGTGTCGTGTCGGGTGACGAGTACGGCTCGTTACCTGATGCGATACTTGGAGTGTGGAATGTGCATTTCAGCATACTACGCTTCCCACGTTTGTGCTGACTCTACACTGTAAGTACACTCTAGACGGCGGTCACGAAAACGCAACGATTAATTCGAGCATTAAATAAAGATACTCCAACCAACGAGCACGACTTTTTATTCTCCGGTTTAAACTACAAAAGGACTTCTTTTTATCGGCGTCAGGTTGGTATTGAAAATGGGATATGTCGGTCAAGTAGTTCTGGTACCTCCCATACAAAACCAATATTGGACCCATGTGCCTCTCTGTCTGTTGAAAGCACGATAGCGCCCAAAGTAATTGACGTAGGTGAATGAAATTTGGTGAAAGGACTTCTTTTTATCGGCGTCAGGTTGGTGTTGAAAATGGGCTATGTCGGTCAAGTAGTTCTGGTACCTCCCATAGAAAGTCAATATAAGATCCACGTGTCTCTCTGTCTGTTGAAAACACAATAGCGTCCAAAGTAATCAACCTAGAGGGATGACGATTGGTGAAAGGACTTCTTTTTATAGTCGTTTGGTTAGTGTTAAAAATTCAAAATCAATTCAAAATCAATATTGGACCCATGTGTCTATTGAAAATACGATAGCGTCCAAAGGAAACAACCTAGGCGAATGAATTTTTGTGAAAGGACTTCTTTTATCATCGTTAGGTTGGTATTAAAAATGGGATATCTCGGTCAAGTAGTTCTGGTACCTCCCATACAAAACCAATTTTAGATAACTTGTATGCAGTGGAGGGTATCAAAGCATCGGCCAGGCCGATGATAACACTTTTACTTGATTTTTTTTTGACTTAAGACCACAGTAAATTTCCCTTTGTATAATTCACATTGATCAATTTTCAAACGTGTATTATTATTGTCCAGGACATTAATTGCTTCCGAAAATTTGACAATTGTACTGCAGTAATTACCAGCTTTTATCACAGGTATGGAGCCAAATTTGCAAAATCTTGGACCTAAAAATAACCAAACTTAAATATAAAGATCAAAAGTTAGCATTTTCTTAATTCTTTAGGAACACCTGAATACATTGTTTCTAAAGGCGACAATATTAAATTTAAAAAAAAAAAACAACAAAACACTAACTCATAATAATTGAGAGGCCTCTCTAGTTTTAATTTTTTAATGTTAAAGCTTAGTATCCTGCTCGCGCTAAATTTTAGCGTCCCTAGTCTCCACTTCGTTTCTCCACACCAAAGATAAATGTTTGCTAAATTATTATTACACACCATATAGATGGGACAAAAACTATTTCTTCATGACAGTAATCAGTAAATATAATATTTACAATTTTCGAATTTCAAACTTTAAAGACATCGCAGTATTTGAATCATTCCAAAACAATGGGTATGAGAAAAATTGAAGAAGATATTATTATTGCTGCAGTAGCTCAAAAAATGTCTGTATAAGCAAGCAGAAGAAGACACTGTTCTTCGTGTTCCATAAATTCCTATTTGCAAAAAAGGCTGATTTTCAAAAGACCTAAGATTATTTGAAGCTTAAAAAAACTAGTCTTCCATTAACATTGCAAAAGGTTTTTTTTTTGCTTTGCGTTTTCTTTTCTTTCTCGATCAAATTTTTCTCTGCGGTTTCCTTCAAACAAATATCCATAGTAAACGCAACCTTCCTCCGTTTTTTATGTCAAAATTTATCTTCGATTTAATGTACCGGACATTTATTTCGCGAGCTAAATGAGTGGAGACTTTTCATCGACCCATCTACATGACGTTAAGAATTTAGCGTGCGAACAGGATACTGCTTTGCTAAACTGCCTCGCTAAATTTTATCTTTGTAGACATTTTTGTATGGAAGATAAAATTTAGCGCGAGCAGGATACTTAGCTTAACAAAACAAAAACGCATACGGAAACAAGTTTTTATATGAAACTAGCTGGTACCCGCGACTTCGTCTGCGTGGAATTAGTACTTCAATTAACTCAATTAAAATATTCATATCCTATGTCATTATTCTCAGAGGTCCCATCTATCCCTATAGGTACCAAAATTAATAAAATTTGGTTTTGCGGCCGTGAAAAGGAAACAATCTGACTTTCGCATTTATAATATTAAGATTATTATCAAGACTTCCTTGAATTTTCAATGCAAATGACAACAACTGACAACAAAACTATGTTTTGAACAAAGTGGTGCCAAATGCGTACAGTTATTTTGTGATCACCTAAAGCATTTGACTATTACAATCAAATCATCTATCACCTTACCTTACGCAAAATGTTGTTCATAAACTAATGTCGTCTTCGATTTTCCAGATTTTGATCTGAGATTTCAGATTTCTGCTGCCAAATCGAACATAAAATCCGAATTTTATTGGTTCTTTGTGTGTACCTATTGAGTTGGCCGCAAGAAATATTTTTTTTTACTTGCACTGGAAATCCATTACAATTGATTTTTACACATTTATAAGCTCATTTCGAAATAATTTAATATAAAAAATCGTTTCCATACTCGAAAAAATAATAATTCAGTCAAAAAAACAATCCTTCCAATGGTAAACAACTCGTAACTCTCAATCAAAAAAAAATAAATTTTTTGTGAAAAGAATTTATCTTTTTGCCAAATCGAAAACGATATAAGCTCCAGCGCTCCTACTCAATTCCCCCGCAAATTTTACTGTGAACAGTGAAATTGTGATTTGTGAATACGTGTGAAAAGTGATAATAGTATCATGTTTTCACTGTAATACTTTTGTATCTGTAATCCATTTTGCCGTCGACTCTCTTTTATTGCGTCGTTTGTACGGGCAGGATGAATGAAATAAAAGTATTACCCTGAATCATAGTTTGTAGTTTTTACACAGAGTTTGCGTAGATGAAATTTAATGTAGTAAAACTCAACTTTTTCAATTGTTAGATAATATTTTCAAAAAGTAAAAATAAGCACTTAGAAAATCTCTTTTTTTGACATTTGTTAAGATTGGTTGAGCTTGTGAACCGCAAGAGGTAAATATATTACAAAACTACAGAAATAATATAGACTGGATTTTAAAAGCAAACCACCTAAAAATGAATTGCACAATCCGAAATTAACGTTTGGATTGATTTTCGATGCACACGAATATAACCATTCGCAGTGTGCACTTCATCAAACTGAACTCACCCCCATTAAATCACTTTTCGCTGGTAATTTTCACAAAAAATCGGTTCAAAACAATATATTTAATCAAATTGAATTACAATAACTGTCGAAAGCTGATAAAAATTTGATAAAGCAATGGAAAAAATGCTGTTAAATCGCAACGCATTGCATTACGGGTTCGATGCGAAAGGTTAGATCTTCTAGCTCGCGGCATTGTGAATAACACTGAGAATTAAAGAATGTTCTCACTTCACAAAATAAATAATATCTTCGTTAATTCAATGAAAAAATGGTAAATCATCAATTAATTGCACAATCCGAAATTAACGAAAACAATTGTCTCACATATTTTGTGAATAAATAATTGGCGTAAAAAAATGGGAAAAAAATTGTCAGAAAGTAAAGAAGAAATAAAAGTCATAAATGTATGGGAAAATTAATTTTATTTATACATTTTTTTTCGGGAATTTTCTTGGGTATTCTTCTTGTTTGGCCGGAAACCAGTCAGAATTGGTGCGAATCATCGAAATCGGTCCAGGCGTTCTCGAGTTATAAGCGTAGTAACTAACATCACTTTCTTTTATATATGTATTTAGATTATATCGAAATTGTGTTTTTTTTGCGGCCAACTCAATACACAAAAGAACCAGTAAAATTCTGATTCAATGTTTGATTTTGCAGCAGAAATCAAAAATCTCAGATAAAAATCTGAAATACCCAATCGAAAACGACAGACATAACTTTTTAGAAAGTTCTAGCTAAACGAAAAGAGTACGTTTGCAGTAGAAGTTAGCTTTTTTTTATAAATTCCTAAGGAGCTTCAGAATAGTCAGACCTTCAAGTAAATAGCATAAATTAGAATAAATTATAAGGTTCCCGCAGCCGAATTAGAGATAAATAGTCAGTTCTGCTAGATAAAGAGATGTTGAAATAGGGCAGCCTTCCTGGGGCTCTGGCACTGCGACCTCTTTAAAAGGAGCCTGTTGTGCCTTACATGATGTGGTCTTAGAGACAACTTTTCACTCCGTGGAAAATCAGGATGATAGAAATAATTTTGCCACCTGTATTAGAACTTAGATTTATTCTAGCGCAGTGGTTGATTGCAAGGACTTCAGCCGGAAACAATATATGGATTTCGACAGATATTCGAATAAGACCACCATTGTCGGGTCACTTTTCGTCTCTCTACCACTGTAAATCTTATACTTAGAGAGACTCTCTGGATTTGTCCACAGTTCTTCTCTGGGCTCGATTCCTAGTGTTAACGCTAGCATCTGTTTATGGGAGATCTGTTTTATCGACTGGGTCTCGACCCAATGATGTCCCAAGATCCTCATTCTTCTGCTAGCCAACGCCGGACATTGACACAGTATATGTACCGCTGTGTCAGATTTCTCCAGGTATAGTTTACAAGTATCATCGTCTCTAAGGCCCATTTTCCTTAAGTGATACCCGAAATTACCATGTCCTGTAGACAAAGCCACCACCCATTTCAATGTTCCTCTACTCATGCTTAGAACCCTTCTTTGAGTGTAGCAGGTCGGCCACTTTATTGCGATTTTAGCTTGTCTACATTGGTGACCACCTTCTCAGGTGTTCTGCCGTGATCCATTTGTGAATCAGCTGTTCTACCTTTCCTCTGCCAATTGAAGAGCATGGTTCTGGTCCCAGCAACTTTTGAGTTGACCCCTGTTTTGCAAGGGAGTCCGCCTTTTCATTGCCTTCGATACCAATGTGTCCTCGTACCCAATCAGTGTCACTTAATTTTTAGATGAACACTTATTGAGATTAAGTACACCTTCCAGTGCCAATGATGTTGTGATGTGTATTTGTTCCATGCGTCTGATCACCGCCTGATTGTCCAGTGCTATAGGGATATTTCTTCCTTCCACCTGACACTCAAGCAAGTAGTTTAGCGCATGAAGCAAAGCAATCATCTCAGCCTGGTATACTGAAGTGTATTTCCCGAGGGTAATGTGACGGGCAAGTTCCAGCTGTTCTGAATAGATACCGACCCCCGCTCCGCCATTCATCATGGATCCATCCGCGAAAATCACTATTTCACCATTTATTTTTTCTGGAAGTAATCCGTTCTCAATACAAGTTTTGTGATTTCTTTCCATAATACGTACCCTTGATATGTTTAGCTCCCTAATCTCGTTTTTGACAAGTTCCAGGATCTTCCTATGTCCATAGATCGTACCACGATTGTGCCATTTCGCATCTCGATGCAAACGAAGTGCCGTTTGGGCCGCTCTTTTCTTAATAACTAAGTCTAGCGGTAAGATCCCCATGATGACTTCCAATGTTGGGGTTGTACGTATTGCACCTGTAATTCCTATACATGCTAAGCGTTGAACCCTATCCAGGTGCTTCCTCACAGTTTTCCGAGAGGCTTTCGCCTACCATACAACCGAGGCGTACGTGATAATGGATCTAGTTACATTGTATACATCCAGTATGCTGACCTTGGCGAGAGTCCCCACTGTGATGTACTAGACTCGAGATAATGAAACACTTCCGTTGAGTTCTAAATTGTATTAGTAGTATAGATTGGTTGGGTCTGGCGTATGTAAAGTGGTGCCTTTGAGGGTGGTGCACAGGTTCCGGTTGTTGTCCTAGCTTAAAGTTAGTCAGTACACTAAACTTCCGGTGGAAATGGTTGGGATAGTTGGTTTTCTAGTAGATTTGTGTGGATGCTAGCCGCCACTAGATGTCGGTAGTAGCCCCTCCCAACATTTATTTGCTAAAATCCAGTTGGGATAGTTGGTTTTCCAGTGGGTTTGTGTGGATGCTAGCTGCCACTAGATGTCGCCAGTAGCCCCCCAACATTTATTTGTAAAGATCTAGTTGGGATAGTTGGTTTTCTAGTCAAGACCCAACTCGATTCCAATTCTGATGGCGCTAGTACCTCAAATTTACTGGACTTGGTTTGTGTATCTAGGTGGGTTTGTGTAGATGATAGCCGCCACTAGATGTCCGTAGAAGCCCCTACAACATTTATTTGCTAAGATCCAGTTGGGATAGTTGGTTTTCTAGTTGGGTTGTGCTAGTGTGAATGAAAAGACAATTTTGTATAAAAACTCTGCGTAAGTTCTTTGGTGAATCAGTCAACGCAAAAATGTCAACAAACATCTTAGAAGAACTCCAAACTCTTGCATTGGGATACCCTCCCACTCATGCAATTAAGTCCTTGGTTGAAGATACGCCCTACGATATACGGGGCATGAAAAAAGTGACGACCAAATATGGTCTGAGAGTTATCGCGGACCTGGGAGAATTTCAGGTATATTTGTTTTTCTTTAACGCAATATTATCGAAAGAGTAAGAAAATTTTTTTTTTTTTTTTAGGTTTTCCTGCCTGAAAGATACACGGCAATGAGTCAAGAGACTCTTGATAAATTGAATTTAGGGGGCTGGACCCTGACCTATCAAGGTCTCTGGTATAAAACCGTCAAGCTGGAAATCAAGGCAAAATAATCTAAAAATAAAAAATAAAACGACTTCATTAAAATGGTACCACATAAAAGATTGTCTATTTTCTCATAGAAAAGAAGAAAACATGTTTAAACTTGCTGATTCAAAATTACTTGCATACCTTCAAGAAAATAAAACACTCTTTGTTGTTAATTATGTTTCAACTTTTATTTTATTTTTGATTCGCTTCCACATAAGAATTTATGCAATAGGTAAACATTTTGCAGTGCACAGCATTTGTCATGGTATAAACACTTTACTTCATTTGGATAGATACGCTTTAATTCTTTTAGACAAGGACAAGCAGCTTCTTCAATATTCGTCACGTCAACATTTTCATCGTGAAGCAATTCACTGGTCCATAGAGTTTTTTCAGTTCCCTTAACATAAACAATTGAATTTTTGATAATTTTTCGAAGATATTTTCTAACGTCTTGAAATTCTGTGAGTCCGCCATCCCAGTTTAAGCCATGATGATTCTGATATAACCATTGAGCTTGTCTTCTTAGTGATGGTGGAAGTTGATCAGAGTTATATGGAGGCTTTAATATGAAATGGTGATGGTGACCGTTGTGCAGTATAGCTATTTCCTTTGCGATAAATCTATTATTTGCTCCTTTAAAGCCTTGAACATCGAGAATAAAATACATTTTGCGTACTTGTTTCCTCTCTAAAATCTTGCCTTCAACTATAGCGATTACATTTCTCTAGAAACTATCTGACTCAAGGGATTATAGTTTATAATGCGATCGTGTAACATCAAACAGTAAGCTGACGTATTATTAGGGATTATTTTCGATGTTTTGATTTCAATTCGAATATCAACTGGACCGTTTTTTATTATTTCACTTTGATGTCTGCAGTCTATTACGAAAATTGTCGCCTGGGACTTAAGTAAGTCTCTGGATAATAATGGTTCAGCAAATAGTCGGTTAAAGTAGGTTTTTTGAAAATCACAATACATATTATACAGTAAACTATAGTTACTTTTATCGAAAGCTAGGTTTAAATCCTCATATGGATATGCATCTGAGTTCAAATAGGCTTTTACTTTAGTAACGTCACAATGATCGAAATAAGTTGGATTTCCTTTCAGCAAATTTCGCTTATTGGTTTGTAGGGCAATGATAATGTAGCGTGGTTTCTCCATTTGCGAGGTTGTCTTGACATTCCAAATATGATGAGAGGTACTAGGTAATACTGGATATTCATATAGATCCCAGTTCGGAAAGGAAATCTTTATAGGTAGATTGTGCATTATTAATAGATTTGTATAGCTTCAATTTAAAAGAATCCGACAACTTAATATGGGGAATTTTCCACTGTACTTTGGTCAAGTTTATCTTTGCGGTTTCGTTTTCCTCGGAAATTAAAGAATTTGTATCAGTACGTGAGCGTGTTAAAATTAAGTCATGACGCCCGTTCGGAATAATTCTCCTGTAGTCTTCGGCAAAACCCAATAATTTGTTTAGAGGAATACAAAAATTAAAGTATTGTGCACTTAGGTCGATTGAAGTATTGGGTGACCAAGATGCATTCAACAACATATCACTTTCATTTTTGTTTAAAGAAATATAGTTTTTAATGGTAGATGTGATGCCAACGTTGCGGTTGCTATCAATTTCAACACCATTTAATTCGTAACGAATTTCATCAAACAGGAAGGTTAAGCCATTATTTATAAGTTTTGTTTTTGTGACTGCCGATCCGTCAGTTTTTGATGCAGTGCCCTCAATGTAGATGTAACTTTCTGAAGGCAAAACATTAAGATTTTGATGCTGGATACAAATTTGAATGATGTCATTTTTTTCGAAATTATTTAAATACGGTGAGTATGTATGATATTCCAATTTTGAGATACTGTCCTCAAACGTTGGTTCCTCAAAAATATTCAACATATCACTTTTTCAATCTATATCCCAGTGATAATAGAAATTGTAAATTTCGTGTAGTAAGTTGTGATGTTCCCCTGTCAAATGTCGACTGTCTATTGACTGGATTACTGACGCTTTCTGTTGTTTTATAAGGATGATATATTATCATTATTGAGGTTTGAGATGCAATCGAACTGTTATGGTTTTACCTCGAAAATTTATAATATTTCCGTCTTGATCAAAGAGATTCAGTGTTATAGAACTTATTCTATTGGCGCTCAAAGGCAAATAGATGACATTTCGAGGAACTTCAACTATTTTATAGCCTGGGCTAATATTTACCGAAAATTCATGAAGCGTATGTGCTAATTCATTATTGATATATGTACCTTCGATTAAATTACAATCAATTCGGATAATATTCACTCTATTGATATCAACGTGAAGGTCAGATTCATGCAATTTATTGACAGCTAACTTTTTCTTGCTGAATCCTAAGAGCGATCCAATAGAGTTAGGTTGTGAGAAATCGATCTCTGTTGTGCTATATATTTCACATTTTAAAGTATTATTATTGGCCTTTATATCGATAGATATTTTTGTTTTTGGATGATCCGTATTGTGCACTTTAACAATCTCTTGTACATAGTTATTAATATCTTCAATTTCATAAGAGCCAGTAGGAAGTGTTATAACCATATCACCAATATGAAGTGTATTATTAAATACATCCACATTAGGTATTGAATTATAGGTCTGGAAGTCAACTAAGCCACATACGTAATCTGTGTTTAGGGTAATTGGTGGAAAATACTCTGCAGTTAGAGTAGATTGGTTTCCGGTTAACGTTAGTGTTAACGACATTGTGGTTTAAATAGAAATGAATACAATTTTTTAATTTTATTTATTTATTTGATCTAATAGAAACTTCAAACACAAATGACCACATACATATGTGTTAAAATGTTGACAGCTGTCATAATTGTAAGACATATTTTTATTACCCAAATATCTAACAACTTCTAAAGGTGGCTTCAGATTACCAAAACTATCAAAATACTTTACGCTTTTCTTATTTTTAATACATATATGCTACCCAATGTGTACCAGGCCCACTGTCAGTATCCAAATTAATTACTCCGCATTCCTTGTTCAGGGGTCTGCTCGGCAATGTATCTCGCATGTAGACACCACGAAAATAAGGTATATTGTTTATTCCGAAATGCATAATATCAATATTGGTTAGAGGACGATTGGGTAGCGAATTTATTAGTTTTTTGAATCTTGGGGTTTAAGATTCTGGAAGAGGACATAACATATTCTAAACAAATTCTATTTTCTAGCACGGTTTGAATATTCATCGTTATCAGCACACATTTTAAAAATCATACGACCCAATGTTTGGATGCAAATCGTTAAGTCAAGTGTACCTATTAGCAGTTAAGGATTTCTGGAAGAGGACATAACATATTCTAAATAAAATCTATTTTCTAGCACGGTTTGAATATTCATCGTTATCAGCACACATTTTAAAAATCATACGACACAATGTTTGGATGCAAATCGTTAAGTCAAGTACCTATTTTTAACAGTTAAGGATTTTTTTATTTTTTGAGAGATATTATAAACAAAAATCAAGTTTTAAACATTGACGCTGAAGAAGATAAGCCATGTGAAATACGATACGACAACGACCACGACGACCGGCGTGTGGTTACAATAATTATGATCTTGCATCTTGCATGCGGCATGTTTCAGAAAAAACACTGTAGATCAATGCAACCTATTGGTTTTGGTTTTAAGACCCTGTACTCAGAGAAAGAAAAAGAAAAATATTATCCATGTCCATGTGATGAAATAAAAAGTTTTTTTTTTTTTTTTTTTACAACAATTGTGTTTTATTTATCCAGGAATTATGTTCGCTTGGAAAACCAAGCCATTTAACATAGACTTTGTCGTCTTTTATTTTCAAAACTTTTTCCACAAGGAATGTATCGGGAAATTTACTTTGTTGTAATTCTTGTTCATAGAAGCTACCATTGATTGGTTGGTTCTGAAAGTCTTTAAGGAGATACGTGACCGGGTTTGTCAACTTTACTTTTCTTATCTTGAATATTTCCGTTGTCCAATTTGGTGTATAGCCTTTTTCGAAAACATGTTTAAACTTGCTGATTCGAACATTGCTGCCGACTGTAAATTTTCTTTTATGAGCAACTTTAATATGATTATAAATTGTTGATAATAATTCTTTTTCATTTTTCTTATTTACATCAACTGGTCGGCTTTTAATGGTTCTGTGCACAGAGTGATTGTATGCATGCATTAAATACTTTAAAATCGGTGTCCACTTGTAAGAACCATTAAAACTGAATTCTTTCCACATCTTCTCCTTGAGTGTTCGATTGAAACGTTCGACAATTGATGCTTTCAACGAACTATATGTTGAGTAATGATTAGTTTTGTATTGTGTCATTAAATTTCTGAAGTGTTGATTAAAAAATTCTGTACCATCGTCAGTTTGTAAGTTCTTTGGTGATCGATGTGCACTATCAAAAATTGATTTCATGGCTTGTGTAACGGACGATGCGGTTTTATTTTTCAATGGAATTGCCCATGCATACTTTGAAAATGTATCAATCACAGTCAGGATATAGTTGTATCCGTTGTTATGCTTACTGTGAGGTATCATTTCAACCAAGTCAGCTTGCCACAAGTCATCGAAGCCCTTAATGATGACACGACGTCGAGCGAAATTTCTTCGAGCAGGCTTGTGTAGTTCCTCAACAACATTTCTCTTACTCATATTGCAGTAGAATGAATAAAAATATCCATAAATTCTCATTAAAATAGGTTTATTTTTCAAATCTTTTATACAATGACATTAACTTCTTAATTCTAATCAATCTGCTTTCAACCATATAACATGCGCAAGTATCTGGTCCTTCTTGACAAAGATTTGCAGACCAGGGACAGTTTATAAAATGACAGCCATGAACAGAGGTGGTGGAAAATACGTTTTCAAAGTTCCTCAGAAAAGTAATACAGTCAATAAATTCACTGAAATGTTCCTCAAGAAGAGTTTGATTATTTGTTTTAAGAAATTTTAAAACCTCATCGAAGATCGTAGACGTATTTACTGTAGACATGATTTCAAGTTCAGTTCCGAATGCGTACTAAATTGGTGAAAAGCCAGTTCTTGTCGTGCTAATAGGTTCACCACCACTATTTTTTTTTAACTTCTCGAAAATATCCAACATATACTTTCTAATCTTATCGAGTAATTCAAGAGTTTTTAAATTTTGTTCATCAGTGTATGATCGCAAAGACGTATCCATTTTTTCCAGTTTATCTTCGATGATTTGTAACTTCAGTGCCTCATCATTTATAGTTCCCATGAGTGCGTTAAAATTGTTGTCTACGTACCGTCGATGATTTAGCATGCTTTTATCTTGAAAGTCTATGTTCTTATCTGCGTATTCCTTATTGGCTGCTTGCTGAGAGGTTGTAGGTTCGCCAACATTATTTAGACATTTACCTTCAATGTCGAAGTCTCCAATGGGCAATAGTTTAAAACCTCTACCAGGTGGTCCTTGAGGACCAATTACTGGTCTGCGAAAACGGTTGGAACTTCTTCCAAACTTGTCTACGCTCATTTTGCTATTAATGGTATACTATTGGTTGCAGAGGTTAATATATGATATTTGATTCACGCAGCTCTTCCACAATTGCGTTTATTTCATTTTGAAGATTATTATTGCCGGCTGCTTGGGATGCAATCAAAAGTCTAAGTCTATCTGTGAGCTCATTGGGGTCATCCCAATAAATGTAATCGATAGGATTATTGGAATATATCATATCAGATGAATATGTTTTTCCAATTTTCTTTATAACTTTCTGTGTTAGTCGTTGTAGAAGAGGTCGAATAATTTGACGATACTTATGACCCCTATTACCTTTAACTTGTGAATTACTATCATGGCCTTTCAAATGTGCTTTCGTTTTTTGTAATATCCTAAGATATTCATTCAAATCTTCATTGGCGTATCGATTTTTTCTGGGGATCCTGCGAAAAATTAACTCAAAAAGACCATCCGTTCCAGGGAAGATTTCACCATCAATGACGAAATTTTTTTCTTCGTTTATTAAAAAACTTGATCCACCCAATTTCGTGGAATTTGACTGAACATCAAAATATGGACCATAGGTCTTGTCACGATTTGAATCTGATGGCGATGATCGGCTGACCGGTGTACTTCGATACGGACTATTTGTGGGTGTTCTAAATGAAACATCGTGCTCCGTTGACAGAATTGATTCTGAAGAAATTGATTCTGGCGATGAAAATTGAAAACTCTTCCTTAGAGCAAGTTTTTCGTCGGAAGGATTTTGAAATTCTTGTCGTTGGCGTTCTCGTTTCACAGTTTCATTGTCAGTGTTTTTTGCTGTTACATTTTTCACGATTTCTTTTAAAGGTTCAACAATTGGTTTAAAAGTATTTTCTAGTTCCGTTTCCTTCGTAATTTTTCCAGTTTTTAGAAACAAATACTTTTTTCTCAGGGCTTTCTTAGTTTTGATAAGATCTTTTAGTACGTTTTCATTGACATCCATATTTGAGTGGAGAAGGTGCGATTCCTAACAGGACAGTTCCAAAAAGGGCAGTTTCATACAGGGCGGTTCCAAAAAAAACAGGGCAGTTTCATACAGGGCGGTTCCAAAAAAACAGGGCTGTTTCATACGGGGCGGTTTCAAACAGGTCAGTTCATTCAGTTCAGTTCTACCCGGATGCATTCACATAGGCAGACGTTTTACAACTGCTATGTTTATAGCACTGCAATTTCTTTAAAGGCATTTTTGTAGCGACCCTTCTCTATGCTGATATCCTTATCGATTACTAGAAATCCATATTTATCATTCCAGCATTTAGAGCATAGTTCCTTGAACTGATTAAATGACATATCTGAATTTATATGATCATTGTATATATGTTTCAGATTAAGTTCGTCTTGCTTGAAGAGTATCATATAGTTTGCATTGTCGCGAATCAAATGTTTTGGTATATGTGTATAAGATTGGCATAGATAAAAACTGTCTACTCCATTATGTCGACCCATACAAAAATAATCCCGAATGTTATTCTGCTTATCACAGGCCACATCATCAAATATAAAAACGGAATTTCGTTTTGCTTTAGATGGAGACATAATTTCGCAATTATTTGAAAATTCATTGTGCTCCATTCCGCTTACTGATTTCACAAGCTTTCGTAGATACATATATTTGGGTTGATGTAAAGACTTGGAATATATGTAAACATTTTAAAATTTTAGTCCATTCGGATCGAGAAGAATGCTCAACATAACATTTGTTTTTCCACAGTTTGACGGACCCACAAGGCCACAATTATTCCTCGAATACTATTGGGAAACAGTGCTCCGTGTTTGCTATTTTTTTCGATTTTGCTATCGAAATTCCTTACCTTAATAGTACCCTCTTGCTTTTTAAACTTCATTTCATCAAATGATGGTAATCAGTATAAAACATCTTGCTTTATAGACAACCATTTCATAATAGATCAGCACGTTGCGATATAAAAATGATAGTTTTTGAAGCTAATCCTATCAGTCGGAAATATACATTCAAGGGGTACGGACTAGTAAATTCATTAATCAATAAGTTACCATTTGAATTACATCTACCTTCGTACAACTTTTGTGGACCCGGAACTAAATTAAAAGAGCGTCTTGCTAGGGGAGACCGTGGAATTAATCAATTGGATGAAGCCTGTCGCGAGCATGATATTGCACATTCGAAGAATACAAACTTGACCGATCGACATAAAGCTGACGAAATTTTAAGGGAAAAGGCCTGGGAAAGGGTAAAGGCTAAGGATTCATCGATAACTGAAAAACTAAATAGTATTTTGATCACGAATGCGATGAAAGTCAAAACAAAGCTTGGTATGAGCATACAACCTAAGAAAACCAAACGAACTGCTAAGAAAATTAATTTGTTTAAGAGAGCAGTTAAAGAAGCAAGAAGTGCTATAAGAAAACCGAAAAGCAAAGATCCAAATGAAATTGCACTTACAGCCTTAAAGGCTGCTAAACATATTTTAAGAAATAAGCCAAGGAATATTATATCTCCCCGAGTAATACCATTACCAAAAAAGATTGGTGGCTTCCTACCATTATTACCTATTTTTGCTGGGCTATCAGCGATTGGATCTCTAACTGGAGGAGTTGCTGCAATTGCAAAAGCAGTAAAAGATACGAAGATTGCTAGGCAGCAATTGGAAGAAAATAAACGACACAACCAAGCCATGGAAGCAATGAAAATTCAACATGGTAAAGGCCTTTACCTACAACCATACAAAAGTGGACTTGGACTTTTTCTTAAACCCCAAGATTCAAAAAACTAATAAATTCGCTACCCAATCGTCCTCTAACCAATATTGATATTATGCATTTCGGAATAAACAATATACCTTATTTTCGTGGTATCTACATGCGAGATACATTGCCGAGCAGACCCCTGAACAAGGAATGCGGAGTAATTAATTTGGATACTGACAGTGGGCCTGGTACACATTGGGTAGCATATATGTATTAAAAATAAGAAAAGCGTAAAGTATTTTGATAGTTTTGGTAATCTGAAGCCACCTTTAGAAGTTGTTAGATATTTGGGTAATAAAAATATGTCTTACAATTATGACAGCTGTCAACATTTTAACACATATGTATGTGGTCATTTGTGTTTGAAGTTTCTATTAGATCAAATAAATAAATAAAATTAAAAAATTGTATTCATTTCTATTTAAACCACAATGTCGTTAACACTAACGTTAACCGGAAACCAATCTACTCTAACTGCAGAGTATTTTCCACCAATTACCCTAAACACAGATTACGTATGTGGCTTAGTTGACTTCCAGACCTATAATTCAATACCTAATGTGGATGTATTTAATAATACACTTCATATTGGTGATATGGTTATAACACTTCCTACTGGCTCTTATGAAATTGAAGATATTAATAACTATGTACAAGAGATTGTTAAAGTGCACAATACGGATCATCCAAAAACAAAAATATCTATCGATATAAAGGCCAATAATAATACTTTAAAATGTGAAATATATAGCACAACAGAGATCGATTTCTCACAACCTAACTCTATTGGATCGCTCTTAGGATTCAGCAAGAAAAAGTTAGCTGTCAATAAATTGCATGAATCTGACCTTCACGTTGATATCAATAGAGTGAATATTATCCGAATTGATTGTAATTTAATCGAAGGTACATATATCAATAATGAATTAGCACATACGCTTCATGAATTTTCGGTAAATATTAGCCCAGGCTATAAAATAGTTGAAGTTCCTCGAAATGTCATCTATTTGCCTTTGAGCGCCAATAGAATAAGTTCTATAACACTGAATCTCTTTGATCAAGACGGAAATATTATAAATTTTCGAGGTAAAACCATAACAGTTCGATTGCATCTCAAACCTCAATAATGATAATATATCATCCTTATAAAACAACAGAAAGCGTCAGTAATCCAGTCAATAGACAGTCGACATTTGACAGGGGAACATCACAACTTACTACACGAAATTTACAATTTCTATTATCACTGGGATATAGATTGAAAAAGTGATATGTTGAATATTTTTGAGGAACCAACGTTTGAGGACAGTATCTCAAAATTGGAATATCATACATACTCACCGTATTTAAATAATTTCGAAAAAAATGACATCATTCAAATTTGTATCCAGCATCAAAATCTTAATGTTTTGCCTTCAGAAAGTTACATCTACATTGAGGGCACTGCATCAAAAACTGATGGATCGGCAGTCACAAAAACAAAACTTATAAATAATGGCTTAACCTTCCTGTTTGATGAAATTCGTTACGAATTAAATGGTGTTGAAATTGATAGCAACCGCAACGTTGGCATCACATCTACCATTAGAAACTATATTTCTTTAAACAAAAATGAAAGTGATATGTTGTTGAATGCATCTTGGTCACCCAATACTTCAATCGACCTAAGTGCACAATACTTTAATTTTTGTATTCCTCTAAACAAATTATTGGGTTTTGCCGAAGACTACAGGAGAATTATTCCGAACGGGCGTCATGACTTAATTTTAACACGCTCACGTACTGATACAAATTCTTTAATTTCCGAGGAAAACGAAACCGCAAAGATAAACTTGACCAAAGTACAGTGGAAAATTCCCCATATTAAGTTGTCGGATTCTTTTAAATTGAAGCTATACAAATCTATTAATAATGCACAATCTATAAAGATTTCCTTTCGGAACTGGGATCTATATGAATATCCAGTATTACCTAGTACCTCTCATCATATTTGGAATGTCAAGACAACCTCGCAAATGGAGAAACCACGCTACATTATCATTGCCCTACAAACCAATAAGCGAAATTTGCTGAAAGGAAATCCAACTTATTTCGATCATTGTGACGTTACTAACGTAAAAGCCTATTTGAACTCAGATGCATATCCATATGAGGATTTAAACCTAGCTTTCGATAAAAGTAACTATAGTTTACTGTATAATATGTATTGTGATTTTCAAAAAACCTACTTTAACCGACTATTTGCTGAACCATTATTATCCAGAGACTTACTTAAGTCCCAGGCGACAATTTTCGTAATAGACTGCAGACATCAAAGTGAAATAATAAAAAAACGGTCCAGTTGATATTCGAATTGAAATCAAAACATCGAAAATAATCCCTAATAATACGTCAGCTTACTGTTTGATGTTACACGATCGCATTATAAACTATAATCCCTTGAGTCAGATAGTTTCTAGAGAAATGTAATCGCTATAGTTGAAGGCAAGATTTTAGAGAGGAAACAAGTACGCAAAATGTATTTTATTCTCGATGTTCAAGGCTTTAAAGGAGCAAATAATAGATTTATCGCAAAGGAAATAGCTATACTGCACAACGGTCACCATCACCATTTCATATTAAAGCCTCCATATAACTCTGATCAACTTCCACCATCACTAAGAAGACAAGCTCAATGGTTATATCAGAATCATCATGGCTTAAACTGGGATGGCGGACTCACAGAATTTCAAGACGTTAGAAAATATCTTCGAAAAATTATCAAAAATTCAATTGTTTATGTTAAGGGAACTGAAAAAACTCTATGGACCAGAGAATTGCTTCACGATGAAAATGTTGACGTGACGAATATTGAAGAAGCTGCTTGTCCTTGTCTAAAAGAATTAAAGCGTATCTATCCAAATGAAGTAAAGTGTTTATACCATGACAAATGCTGTGCACTGCAAAATGTTTACCTATTGCATAAATTCTTATGTGGAAGCGAATCAAAAATAAAATAAAAGTTGAAACATAATTAACAACAAAGAGTGTTTTATTTTCTTGAAGGTATGCAAGTAATTTTGAATCAGCAAGTTTAAACATGTTTTCTTCTTTTCTATGAGAAAATAGACAATCTTTTATGTGGTACCATTTTAATGAAGTCGTTTTATTTTTTATTTTTAGATTATTTTGCCTTGATTTCCAGCTTGACGGTTTTATACCAGAGACCTTGATAGGTCAGGGTCCAGCCCCCTAAATTCAATTTATCAAGAGTCTCTTGACTCATTGCCGTGTATCTTTCAGGCAGGAAAACCTAAAAAAAAAAAAAAAAAAAATTTTTCTTACTCTTTCGATAATATTGCGTTAAAGAAAAACAAATATACCTGAAATTCTCCCAGGTCCGCGATAACTCTCAGACCATATTTGGTCGTCACTTTTTTCATGCCCCGTATATCGTAGGGCGTATCTTCAACCAAGGACTTAATTGCATGAGTGGGAGGGTATCCCAATGCAAGAGTTTGGAATTCTTCTAAGATGTTTGTTGACATTTTTGCGTTGACTGATTCACCAAAGAACTTACGCAGAGTTTTTATACAAAATTGTCTTTTCATTCACACTAGCACAACCCAACTAGAAAACCAACTATCCCAACTGGATCTTAGCAAATAAATGTTGTAGGGGCTTCTACGGACATCTAGTGGCGGCTATCATCTACACAAACCCACCTAGATACACAAACCAAGTCCAGTAAATTTGAGGTACTAGCGCCATCAGAATTGGAATCGAGTTGGGTCTTGACTAGAAAACCAACTATCCCAACTAGATCTTAGCAAATAAATGTTGGGGGGCTACTGGCGACATCTAGTGGCAGCTAGCATCCACACAAACCCACTGGAAAACCAACTATCCCAACTGGATTTTAGCAAATAAATGTTGGGAGGGGCTACTACCGACATCTAGTGGTGGCTAGCATCCACACAAACCCACTAGAAAACCAACTATCCCAACCATTTCCAACGGAAGTTTAGTGTACTGACTAACTTTAAGCTAGGACAACAACCGGAACCTGTGCACCACCCTCAAAGGCACCACTTTACATACGCCAGACCCAACCAATCTATACTACTTGTATTCTATGTATTTAACATATTGTCCACCCATCTTACTACAAGTGGGTTAACCCTAAGTTTTTCTAAGGCTTCTTTCAGACTTTCAAAGCATATCTTATCGAAGGCATCTTCAATGTCCATTATAGTGCTCATCGCAATGCCCCCGGTATTTAGTTCTTCCTCCGCAACGCGTACTACTTGATGTAGCGCTAGACATGCCTACCCATGCTGTCTACTATTCAAAGGATACGTCCTAAGCGCGGTGCTTTCCATATAGTCCACTATCACCCTCTCCATTGTTTTTAAAAGGAAGGATGTTAGGCTGACTGGTCTCAATGACTTTGCTCGGTGTAGTCCTTTTTCCCGGCTTTGGAAGGAAGCCCACATTTGCTTCCCTCCATGTAATCGGGATGTAGCCTATTGCTAGGCATGCAACGTATATTTTCCTGAGCCTTGGTGCAATTACGTCTACACCATTGCATTAGACCAGGAAATATACCATCCGGCCTCGCAGTGAGAATGTTGCTATCGCACCCTTGACCGCTTTTGGTGTCACGATCCGTTCTGCTTCCGTTCTATCCATCCTGTTCGCTCCTTGTTTCCTTGCAGCCCAGGGCTGATCTGACTTATAGCTTCCTAGAAAGTGTACCTCCAATAGGACCTCATTTGTGTGATCCAGTGTTTCCACTATCTCCCCCGCTCTATTACGAATGGGTCCGATGTTGGAAACTGGATCTCTCGAGACAATCTTTTCTAGTCTACTGACTTCAGATGTACTCCTCATACTCGAGCAGAAGTCCCTCCATGACTCCCTTTTACGTCGTCGCAGAGTAATATTCAGCTCTTTCTTTTTCGCCTTATATTCATCCAATGCTTCCGGCTCACCCCTCCTCATGGCGTGATTGAATGCCTTTCTCACAACCTTTTTTAACTTTTCAAGTTCCCGGCACCACCAAGGCGCAGGATCTTGTTTTTCCACTAAAGTAGGTATGCAAGCCACTCGGTACGCATCTTCAACAGCTGATTGCAGATGCTTCAGCTGTGATTCCACATGCCAAGTATTTTTCGGTATTCCGAATGTAATTACATTCAGTTGTTCCTCTAACACTTTGAGGTTGAAATAAACATGAGTTCTTGCCAAGGCTGACTGAACAGTTCGCTTGAGGTGATTCTCCGTAGATTAACCAGTCCGTGACTTCTTATTAGAACCGTCGGTGTACCAGACGAGGTCAAGTCATGATGGATTTGGTTTGTATTTTTCTTAGTTTTCCCTTGGTGGGATGATTGATTTTTATGAAATCCATATTGCGGTAGAATGTCATCCAAATGCATGCCAAATGGACTTTTAGGCTCCACAGCTTTGAGCAAGGATAAATGACCTCCTTGATAGGAAAAGGGGTCAATGTTGTTCGAATGGAACAGTCCATCATTTATTTTATTTTATTTGTTGTACATTCACGCAGAGCCCCGCATGCGCAGGCAAGGCTAAATTAAAGCAGAGCACGCCTTGTATCCGGCTATTAACACTGCCACTTGTGTATCAGATGACGGAGCTCTCCACAAATCATTTTCCGCTGCGTTTTCGCAGACGTTTCGCTGTCTATTTAGGGACCGCCGGAAAATGTCGTTCCGAAACAGGTCTATACTAGGCTTAGCTACGGCTGGATTTACAGTTGCAATGGATAAAGAAATTGTTTCAATTAATAATATTTGCCTTGCTCTTATTTACGTGTGTAGTAAACCTTATTGCAAGTGTTGCCCATTCTCCGCAGCATCCACTATGCACTCCAGATACATAATTGTATACATACACAAATAGATCACATGATCTAATAACTTTCACTTTTATTCTCGTAAATGGATATGACACACGTGCCGTTTTAGCTGTCCAGCTTAATTGATAGACAGAAAAAAATCATAGATCTTGCATGCAAGTTTATACACATGTCCAAATAGGTATTTTATTTTTGTTCAATAGAGATATACGAAACAAACATTATACATTTAAGACTTAAAATCCAGTTATGAATTTTTTTTTCTTTACTATAGACTTGGAGAAATGTAACTTAAATGACATTTTGCCTTTTTTTACTGCTGGAATGCAATTGAGCTATTTTGGGTCTGTTCCAAGAAATTTCTTTGGGCTAGTTGGTTGCAGGTTAACAGATGGTAATCAAATCGTTCAAATGCTATTTTGTAGCTGAATCTCAAAAGCGATCTTTTGAGAGTCTGCAATAAAAGCAATTAAACTATTGCGCTCTTAAATATAAATTTGGTTCTTCATACTGATATTTAATTGTTCCCGCGCAGAAAAAATTCAGATTTTTTCAATTTTGTGGTTGTCCTTTTCTTTTTGATTATTATTTATTTCGGTGAGAAATGTGACATATTCGTCCTTACCAATAAACAACTCTAGTCTGGCTGCTTACGCAAAAGGCTGCACACTCTTTAAAATTCATTACCAATAAACAAATATAGGTGCCAAAACATCGTTAACTGTAGTGTCAAATGTTAATGAACAAGCCATTATTATCGGCCATTAGCTAAATAAATTCTCCCTTAATGTCATTTTGCCCAACCACCCAAAAAGACGGTATTGAAACTCGTTATACAAGCGAATTTAAATAGCCTGCTGTTCAGCCTGAGAATATATAATCATAAATTAATTTTAGTAAATTGGAAACGTTTTCTGATTCTATTCGTTGGAGTACAATAATGCAAAAGGTTTTGAAGTCTGGCAAGCGCAAATTTGTACAAATGTATGCACGAAATTGAAACATACTGCATTTTTTTTTACTTAAAATACTTAAAATACATATTTCTGCGCTTTTCTCTTTCTTATCTTGATAACCAAACTCAAACTCAAACTCTTTGAAAAGGGGTTTGTTCGCCGAGAATGAGAATCTTAGCTCTAGGCATTCGAAGCATGAATATAAACAACTTTGCATACACTTAACCTTGCATCTACTCCAATCTCCAAACAGCGACCCCAAGCAGGTGGTTTGCATATTCCACTTTTATTTGCATTGTGGTTTGTGGTTTGGATGCTGTGAAATTTCAAGGTCATGAAACGTTTTGAAGAATTTCGTTCTAAGAGAGAGAAAAAAGATTATAACGTAGAAAGAAGGAGTAGGAAAGCTACACATAATGTATTCAGTATAGTAATACCAATGTATAGAAACACCATTTTAGGTAGTATATTTACCTCGCTGGTGGATGCGGCTATTTTAGCATGAAGAGGAAGGTATTTTCTTTTTTATATGAGGATCACAGTGCGGAAAAGGAATATAAATTCTTCACAATTACGTATTTGCCTTTGCTTTAATATACTTTGTTTTGCAGCAGCGAAAACTGAGCATTGCGTTGCTTGAAAATCAAACTGACATAAGTCAAAATCTAACGAATCGCAAAACAAAATACATTTTTTCTGTCAAACCGTCATAACTATAACTCTTTAACTGACAGCGAGAGAGCGTAAGTGTTGTTTCGCATTTAAGGTAACATGCCGTTAAAATAACTTTTTTGAACATTATTTCGAAGTAAGACGACGCTTTTTCAAACAATTTCTCATGTGAAATCAATACAAACTTAAAACTGGTTTAATTTTTACCTTTCTTTCTCCACTATTGCT
Source organism: Cheilosia impressa (assembly GCA_948293265.1). Classification (NCBI taxonomy): domain Eukaryota; kingdom Metazoa; phylum Arthropoda; class Insecta; order Diptera; family Syrphidae; genus Cheilosia; species Cheilosia impressa. The sequence continues at coordinate 42,403,990 of OX411880.1, forward strand.
ATCGCCGCGCGTGATTTCATTCTGATGAGATAACAGGGTAGTGTAGTTGTTTTATTTTCATAAGGTGAGGGCGACAGCATAAAGCAAATGCAATTTTATGATAACCTTAGTTGCTGCGATTATTTGGGAAGGATATTAACCCATTTTGATATTAACAATTCAATGAAATATTATCTACTTACCTATAGAAATTATTATTTTTCTTAAATCGAAACAGGCTATGAAACATTCATTTAATATTCTGCCCTGTGAATATAGGTAGACCATTTTCATAATAATTCATACTACCTATTCTAGAAATCTGAAAGTAAGTTTCAAATTAGAACGATTATTTGGTCGTAAGGTAATTTATTAAAAATTATAATGAAAAAGTCAGTCAGGAAACAAAATAAACATTTCATTTAGATTTGACAACATCTATCCTGAGTCTATCGCAAAGAACATCCTATCTAAAGTCAAAGGGTTCTCATAGGATGATGTATTACTGACAACAAAAATAATGTTAATACTAATGCTGGAAAAAAAAATTAACCGATTGAAAGTGTTTAGTAGCCTACATCGACTGACAGTGATAGTTAGGGGCGAACGCTGGTAGGGATTTGGGTTGTAAGTTGTAAATTAAACATTTTTTTTCAAACTCCCCCCCAAACATTTTTTCTACGTTCGCCCCTGGTGACAGTACACGAACAGACAGACAGAATAGCAAGGCTCACATTTCTTACGATCACCTAGGTACTCCAAATATCCGAAACCATTTTTATAGCCAGCATCATGACCAGGGCTGCGCATAAATTAAAAAATGCAAATAATTGCAATGTATCCGATCTGTGATTTCCTGTTCCTTTTTAAGAAATTTCAATTTTTTTTATTTTTCGGTGTTAGGAAATGGTTCATTATGAAATAACTTCTAAGTGTAGAAAATTGTTTATCCTGAGTTCGGACTTATTTCATTTTATGAACTAGAAATTACTATTGCACTTATTGTTAGGAATTTTTTCATTAGGTTAGGTTAATACAGTAGAAGCAATTGCATTAAGCCAGAAAAAAGTGTGCCACGGCTTTATATTTGTCTGCAATAATTTAAAATTTTGTCGGTTTCTAAGTTTACCGACTTGCTTGGCAAATTGAAATTCAAACACGGAAGCGACAGGTTCAGAAAATGTTTATTAATTTATAATGAAATGAATTGGCAGGGATCTAATTGCGTAAGGGCAAACCGATCGAACGACATCGTCTCGAAGATGTTTCAACTTCCGATAACAAAAAAATACGATAATCGTCGAAACGATTGGACGATCATCGATTAATGTTGCTTCACGTTACTAATTCAACTGCCAAATACTGTCGTCAAAAAGATTCGATTGAACGATGGCAATTTTGCAATCGTTTTATCGTTTTTAGTGCGGAACCACAGGTATTAGTTTCGCTTTTGTCCGTCCCACTAGACCAATTTTGTTTCTAAGTCTATTTCAGAAACTAATTGACGTAGAAACCTGAAATTTGCACACTACATCGGTATAACCTCTAGTTAAACGACAAATACCAATGGTTTTTTGTTTTAGAGTAATTAGTAATCTTGTGAAAAAAATATTTTCAATTGTACAAAAAGCTATTTTTTTTCTGATTTACAAAATTTATATATTGTGGTAAAGTTTTAAGGGCCGATGTTGATTTTGAATAAAACACAAATTAGTTAGGAAATTATTGTCATTTCTTTTTATTATGATAATATTGGTATGGTTCGATTATATATAATTCTACTGTATATATACGACCCACACGCAAAATAGTTGGTCCACCCACTTTTGCACTTGGAAGCTTCTATGTTATTAGTTTGTCATATATACGCATTTATTTTTTTACAAAAACAACAAAAACATATCATAGACAATATGCTTTTTTAATTGAATTAATGACAAAAATAAGCAAAATTACAACGAGTACCGTTAAAACTGTATGCTTTCTCATTTGTTAATGAGTGCAAAATAGTTGGTCTACGTCATTCGTGATGCAAAAGAGTTGGTCTACTCCACATAATCGTATGATTAAGTTAACCGTTAGCAAAAATTAAGCAAAAACAAACGTACCTACTCTTGCTTTGTCAGCTTATTAGTGTACTTGTGCAATTAGTTCTAATTCAGTTGTTGGTTGATCATGGCGCGTGGTGTTCCCCTATCTAAAGATCTCAGAGAATCGATTGTAAAAGCATTTGAAAATGGTTTTTCAAGCTACAAAATTGCCAAAAATTTTAATCTCCCTCGTTCATCGGTACAAAATATCATTTCGCTCTTCAATAAGATGGGTAACATTAAAACCCGGAAGAAAACTGGGCGGCCGCCAATAGCAACAGCCCGCGATTGTAGGGTATTAAAAAAAATAATTAAGGAAAATCGTCGTCAAACTGCTTCTGGGGTAACTGTAGAGTGGAAAAGCCGCATCAAAAAAGAAATGTCTGTCGCCACTTGTAAACGCAACATGAACAAAATGGGTTATAAATTTTACAAGGTTTGTTTAAACATCTTTTGTTAATTTTGTATTGTGGTTTTTTTTAACCCATTCTAATAGGCCAAAGAAAAGCCCCTTCTTACACCAAGGCAAAAGAAAAGGCGACTTGAATGGGCTAAAGAGCACAAGGATTGGACCTTACAGCAGTGGCGGGAAGTAATTTGGAGCGATGAATCAAGATTTGAGGTTTGTGTTGGCGATGAGCGAAAGCGTGTACTTCGCACCTCCAAAGAAGCGTTCCATAAAGACTGTCTGAAACGAACAATCAAGTTTCCAGCATCACAAATGATATGGGGGTGCATGTCTGGGCGTGGTGTTGGTAGTTTATGTTTTGTTGACGGCCTTGTAAATTCAGTAAAGTATCGCGACATCTTGCAAGAGCATCTGCTTCCATCAATAACACAGCTTCAGTCAACCGAGGGGGCTTACGTATTTCAGCAAGAAGGTGCATCTTGTCATACGGCAAAGTCAACTCTAGCCTGGTTATCTACTGAAGCCATTCCATTAATGGAATGGCCATCTAGTAGCCCTGATCTTTCGCCCATCGAAACTCTATGGCACAAAATGAAGCAAAAGTTAAGACAGCAACCAGCAAGGACTCGCAAGGATCTACGACAAACAATTACTGATATTTGGCAATCGTTTACAACCGATAACTGCCAAAAACTCGTGGATACAATGCCACAGCGAATTCAAGCAGTCATATCCAAGAAAGGTGATGTGACGCAGTGGTAAAAAGTAATTTTTAAATCTTAGACCAACTATTTTGCGCTCAAACGAAAGATGACCAAATATTTTATTCAGTAATAACTTCAAATGCTTACAACTTGTTAATTAAACTTTCTTTTTAATTGTAGCAGAAATATAAATACGTATTTATTTTCATTAACAAAACTTTTTATTTGAAGAAACAAAAGAAGTTTAAATTTTTCAACAGAATTTATTCGTAATCAAATAGCATAGACCAACTATTTTGCGTTTGGGCTCGTATATTGTCGGGTCTCTTTTCGTCTCTCTGCCACTGTAAATCTTACTCAGAGAGACTCTCTGGATTTCTCCACAGTTCTTCTCTGGGCTCGATTCCTAGTGTTAACGCTAGCATCTGTTTATGGGAGATCTGTTTTATCGACTGGGTCTCGACCCAATGATGTCCCAAGATCCTCATTCTTCTGCTAGCCAACGCCGGACATTGACACAGTATATGTGCCGCTGTCTCAGATTCCTCCAGGCATAGTTTACAAGTATCATCCTCTCTTAGGCTCATTTTCCTAAGGTGATTCCCGAAATTACCATGTCCTGTAGACAAAGCCACCACCCATTTCAATGTTCCTCGACTCATGCTTAGAACCCTTCTTTGAGTGGTCGGCCACTTTATTGACATTTTAGCTTGTCCACATAGTTCCACGGTTGACCACCTTCTCAGGTGTTCTGCCGTGATCCATTTGTGAATCAGCTGTTCTACCATTCCTCTGCCAATTGAAGAGAATGGTTCTGGTCCCATCAACTTTTCAGTTGACCCCTGTTTTGCAAGGGAGTCCGCCTTTTCATTGCCTTCGATCCCTATGTGTCCTCGTACCCAAGTCAGTGTTACTTCATTTTTAGATGAAAACTTATTGAGCTTAAGTACACATTCCAGTGCCAATGATGTTGTGATATTTGTTTGATCACCGCCTGATTGTCGAGTGCTATAAGGATATTTCTTTCTTCCACCTGACTCTCAAGCAAGAAGTCCAACGCATGAAGCAAAGCAATTATCTCAGCCTGGTATACTGAAGTGTATTTTCCGAGGCTAATGGGACGGGCAAGTACCAGCTCTTCTGAATAGATACCGACCCCCGCTCCGCCATCCATCATGGATCCATACGTGAAAATCACTATTTCACCATTTCTTTTTTCTGGAAGTAATCCATTCTCAATACGAGTTTTGTGATTTCTTAGCCATAATACGCACCCTTGTTATTCGATCCATAGGCATGTTTAGCTCCCTAATCTCGATTTTGACAAGTTCCAGGATCTTCCTATGTGCATAGATCGTACCACGATTGTGCCATTTCGCATCTCGATGCAAAAGAATTGCCGTTTGGGCCGCTCTTTTCTTAATAAATAAGTCTAGCGGTAAGATCCCCATGATCATCGTATACATCCAGTATGCTGACCTAGGCGAGAGTCCCCACCTCTGTCCACATACACGTTTGCACTGATGTAGTACCCTTTTTGCCTTCCGCACCTTCTCCTTAACATGATAATTGCAAGTAAGTCCAGTATCTAGATAGACTCCTAGATACTTAACCTTCTTAGTCATTGTTAGTTCCGATCCGAAAAGTGTTAAGGGCCGAAATTTCAGATTTTTCCTCTTCCTAGTGAAGACTATAAGATCTGTTTTCCCCGCATTAGTGGAGAGCCATTGTTCCAGACACCACCGCTCAACCACTCTGAGTGCGCTCCTTATGATATCTGCGGTGACGTCCATGAATTTGCCTCTGGCCATTATTGCTATATCATCGGCATATCCCACTGTGTGAATGCCAGTTGCCTCAAGTCTGTCGAGAAGAGAGTCCACAGTGATATTCACAGTGTAGGTGAGAGAACACCTCCTTGTTTTGAGGTTCCCGTCTGAATATTTACCGCCCTTGTATTTAACATATTGTCCACCCATCTTACTACAAGTGGGTTAACCCTACGTTTTTCTAAGGCTTGTTTCCGACTTTCAAAGCATATCTTATCGAAGGCACCTTCAATGACCATTATAGTGGTCATCGCAATGCCCCCTTTATTTAGTTCTTCCTCCGCAACGCATACTACTTGATGTAGCGCTGTTTCTGTAGACATGCTTACCCTGCATGCATGCTGTTTACTATTCAAAGGATACGTCCTAAGCGCGGTGCTTTCCATATAGTCCACTATCACCCTTTCCATTGGTTTTAAAAGGAAGGATGTTAGGCTGACTGGTCTGAATGACTTTGCCTCGGTGTAGTCCTTTTTTCCCGGTTTTGGAAGGAAGACCACATTTGCTTCCCTCCATGTAATCGGGATGTAGCCTATTGCTAGGCATGCAACGTATATATTCCTGAGCCTTGGTGCAATTACGTCTACACCCCATTGCATTAGACCTGGAAATATACCATCCGGCCTCGCAGTTTTGAAGGGTGAGAATGTTGCTATTGCGCCCTTGACCGCTTTTGGTGTCACGATCCGTTCTGCTTCCGTTCTATCCATCCTGTTCGCTCCTTGTTTCCTTGCAGCCCAGGGCTGATCTGACTTATAGCTTCCTGGAAAGTGTACCTCCAATAGGACAAATAATTACTACATATTGGCGACGAGGTAACAATACAAAGAATCCATGGACCTACAATTGGTGGAGAGGCTACTAACGCAGCAGAAGGAATGGATGGAAAGTGTCTTAAAATCCAATGCCAAGCGTATGGAGAAAATGTCGCAAAAACCACTTCCATCTACCATACCGGTGACATCCAGCTCCATTCCACAATTTCTCGCATTTTCATTAGAAAAAGAGACTTGGGGTAACTATTTGTTTCAGCTGCAGCAGCATTTCAAAGCAAACGCAGTAGAAGACGATGGTCTTAAGAAGGCGCATTTTTTGTCCACCTGTGGAAACTACGTCAACGAGGTACTTCATAAACTTTTCGAGACCACGGATGTGAGTATACACTCATTTAAAGATTTAACAATCAAATTGACACACCATTTCCAAACCAAATTGCATGTATTCGCATCGAGATGTAAATTTCTGCGACAGAAAATGGCACCAGGTCAAACATATGCTGACTGGATTGCCGATTTACGGGGACTAGCCAGAGACTGTAATTTTGTCTGTGCAAAAGCAAGGCTGTGGTACCTCATATGCCGACTGCATGATTAGAGACAAGATCGTGTACTACACCCCGCATGAATCCGTCCGCATGGCAGCAACACAAAAGAAAGACCCAACTCTGGAAGAAATCGAGAAACTAGTTACAGCATTCGAATCAACTCAAACAGCCGCTGAAATTTTAAAGGGAAATATAGCTGCGACAACAATGTCAACAGTGGAAATAAATCAACTTAGCCGTAAATGCGACCGCCAAAATTCAAGTAAGTTAAACGAACTATTTCTTGCTAGAAAGTCTTGTCCAGGCTGTTTGATTCACCATGATAGAGAGCAATGCAAACACATGTCCTCAATTTGTAATAATTGTCAGAGACGAGGGCACATAAGTACCGTTTGTATGTCCGCCAAAAACAATGAAGCAGGTTTTCGTATGAAGTCGAGGCAGCGAGCCAAAAGCCGTGGACGTGGTCGTCGTCACACTCTCTTGCTAAACATCAAAATGAAAATCGCTCAAATAGAAATCATCGCCGCTCGCACGCAGAAACAAATCACTCAATCAATGAAATAGTCGATGAAGTGTCGTCTGCACACGTTAGTGCGGGGCCGAACGAAAAGGCCGTAAAATTTTTGTGTCGCTTCACGTTAATCAGAAACCAATGCTTTTTCAATTAGACACTGGAGCATTTTGCTCGCTGGTAGGTCTACAAGGGTAGGTCTACAGGCTCTTGGAAACCCTCGCTTCGAACAAACCCACCGTTCAGTAAAGGCTTATGGAGGTATAAGCGTACCGATCAAGGGGGTTGTAGAGGTATCAGTTAGATGGAAAAACAAAACTCGCAATCTATCACTTTTAGTAAGCGAGACTTCGCACGGGGCGAATATAATGGGATTAGATTGGTTCGAAGCGTTCGATTTTACAATAAATTTCTCAAATAGGGAATCAGTTCTACAAATAGCGAACGAAGAAAGGGATGTTCTGGCATCTGAGGCAAAGTCAATCTGTGAGCGGTTTAAAACAATATTTAACACAGAATTGGGATGCAGTAAATTATTTGTTGCTCATTTAACACTAAAGCCAAATAGTCAGCCCAAATATTTTAAGCATCGCCCAGTTCCTTTGAATAAAGGAAGGTGTCCGAGCTGAGATCGAACGTTTACGACGTTTAGACATTCTCCGACCTGTCGAGACTAGTCAATGGGCAGCACCTATAGTCGTAGTAAAGAAAGCGAATGGCAACCTACATATTTGCGGAGATTTCCGAATTACGATTAACCCACAGTTAGAAATTGACCGCCACCCAATGCCAAGAATACCGGAACTATTCCAGAAACTGCAAGGTGATCAGTATTTTACAAAGGTCGACTTGTCCGACGCCTACCTCCAAATCCCTTTAGACGAAGAATCAAGAAAACTTTGCGTTATAAGTACGGAGTTTGGACTTTTCGAATACCAACGGTTGCCTTTTGGAACTTCCAGTTCCACCGGAATTTTTCAAAGGTATATTGAACAATTAACATCCGACATCGACTATTGCACGTCATATCTAGATGACATTATCGTGTCTGGACGCACCAACGCTGAGCATGTGTTGAACCTCCAAACACTGCTGGAGCGTTTAGAACGTCATGGATTAAGGTGCCGCTTGGAGAAATGCCAATTTGCAAGAAGTGAAATCCGTTACTTGGGCCCCATCATCGATGCTACCGGTATACGTCCGTCAGAAACTCGGGTTGCAGCAATTCGAGATCTGCCTGTACCAAGGAATTTGAAGAACTTTGAAGCGTTCATCGGGAAATTAAATTACTACAATGAATTTATCAAAAATTTCGCCCAAGTAGCCGCCCCACTAAATAAACTACGATCGACAAATCAGCCTTTCATCTGGGGAAGGGAGCAACAACGCGCATTCGATCAGTTTAAGGTAAACATTTGGAATGTGTCACGATTGGTGCATTTTCGTGACGACTTACCAATCACCTTAGCCACCGATGCATCATCAAATGGCATCGGTGCCGTCATTTCCCATGTCTACCCAGACGGGACGGAAAGACCGATCGCTTTCGCATCGAAAACACTCGATGAAGCACAAAAGAAATACAGCCAGATTGAAAAGGAGGCTCTGTCCATCATTTATGGAGTTAGAAAATTTCACCAGTACCTTTTTGGACGTCAATTTGAATTAATTACTGGCCATCAGCCGCTGGTCACGATTTTCAGCCCATCTTATGGGATATACGTATACTATTCGTTATCGTCCCACAAAACAACACGGGAATGGCGACTGCCTGTCGCTGTTACCAACTGGACCTGATGAAATTTTTGACGACTCTGAGGAATCGGGTCATCAAGTGGATGAAGTTTGTTCTTCACTAGTTGAGGATTTTCCTATAGATGCCAAAACTATAGCCAAGGCTACTCAGAGCGATCCGACTCTCACCAAGGTCATTCAGTATATCCAGAAGGGATGGTCCAATCCTTTGGGGAGGCAATTAAATAACAATTCCCTCTTGCCCTACTTTCGTAGAAAATTTTCTTTCGAAATATTTAATAATGTTCTTCTTTTCCACAGTGGAAGCCCTCGCGTGGTTATACCCAAGCAGATACAACCGAAAGTACTGGAACTTCTCCATCAAGGGCAATGGGGCATCACCCGCATGAAACAGTTGTCAAGGCGATATTGCTGGTGGCCCAGCATTGATGACGACATCACCAAGATGATTTCCGATTGTGCCGCATGCCAAAGATATGCGAGCAATTCACCAAGGGAGTACACGAGCTGGCCGCAAGCGGAGGAAGTGTGGGAACGTATACATATAGATTTCGCCGGACCTTTTCAGAAGCAGATGTGGTTAATCGTGGTCGACTCCAAATCGAAGTTCCCTTTTGTCGTACGTATGGCATCCACTACATCAGAAGAAACCATCAGAGCTTTGCGATCAATTTTCGCGATAGAGGGATTACCAAAAACGTTGGTGTCCGATAACGGGACTCAGTTCACTTCCAACGAGTTCAAACTGTTTTGCCGAAGTAACTCGATTCAACATACATATAACGGCAGCGCCGTTCAACCCGGAGCCCAATGGCGCAGCTGAAAGGATGGTACGAACATTTAAGACTGCACTAAGAAAAATACTGCTGGATACTCCACAATGGGATAACGCACTTCTAATTTTCCTCTCCACATACCGTTTTACACCAGATGAGGAGGGGAAATCGCCAGCAGAAAAACTGCATGGACGACAACATCGCAATGTTCTCTCTGCTATGATTCTAGAAGCCCAGAAACCGAAAGAGAAAATCAAAACTAAGTTTGCGGTAGGCCAACCAGTTTTTGTACGTCAGTATCAGCGAAAAGAGAAGTGGATGGCAGCAGTGGTTGAGAAGATCTTAGGCAGTAGAATGTATGCGGTAAGAGCTGGCACGGTTACTCTCCGCCGCCATAAGAACCAAATGAGATTTCGTTCATCAATTGAAGAGCAAGAAGATGTTCATCCTTTTGTTGCAGTACAAAGTCCTATCGATATGCACGACGAGAAAATGGTACGTCAAACAGCTCCGAACAATGAGCGAACAAATTCAGATGACTCGGACATCTTTATGTATCCCAACACATCACCTTCCAACATTACACTAGATTCACCTCAGGCAAATTTGAGTAAAGACCCAAGGGTAGGTTCTGAAAAGTTGGCAGAAGATGTGGAACCACTTCGCGAAGTACCAGAGCTCCGACGTTTTGAGCGGTTATGTAGTAAACAGGTCAGATTTGCTCAAAAATAAGTGTGAGGGAAGCTGTTGTGATCTGGCATCACTGTCAATATAGTTTTTCGTTAAGCCGACTTAAAAGGCTGTCAAGAAGAACCGTTTTTATTTCCGCGGCTAACCCGATGGATTTCCCGCCATAACCTTTTTCTACCTGGTTCCCGCGAGCTCACAGATCTTTATATATAGTTTAAGTTAAGCATATTTTGTAATAAAAAATGAATTTAAGTCGAGTCTTTATTTAATTGATACAAAAAATTACTACAGTAACATTCAGCTCTTTCTTTTCCGCCTTATATTCATCCCAAGCTTCCGGTTCTCCCCTCCTCATGGCATGATTGAAGGCTTTCCGCACATCCTTTTTTAACTTTTGAAGTTCCCGGCACCACTAAGGCGCAGGATCTTGTTTTTCCACTAAAGTAGGTGTGCAAGCCACTCGGTACGCACCTTCAACAGCCGACTGCAGATGCTTCAGCTGTGATTCCACATGTCAAGTATTTTTCGGTATTCCGAATGTCATTACATTCAGTTTTTCCTCCAACACTTCGAGGTATTTTGTCCTATCCGTGTTCTTCGGAATTCTGATGTATTTCCGATCTTTTTTCTTTTTAGATCCATAGCGAACATCAAATGAAATGGCTCTGTGATCCGACAATGTAGCCTTATCCATTAACCCTCCAACTTGATACTCTTTCAATTATCTGGCTACTGCGCAGGGTAACATCGATCACTTCCCTCGCCTCATATCTACGAAGGTTGGCTCTATTCCCCTGTTTAAGATAGCCAGATCCTTGCATGATACAAATTCGAATAAGGCTTTTCTCTCTGTAATTATCGTTAGTGCTGCCCCACACTGTATTATGTACATTAGCATCACAACCAATTATTAGATCCTCGTTCCTGTTCCTGCATGCATTCACCAAAGACTCTAACCTCTTGTCGGAGGAGGTTCTGGAGAATCATACGGCAGGTATGCAGATGCCATGACAAAACTTCCCGCACCTGATCCTACACCTCCGTCAACTTGGCAGAGCACATATGTCAAAAATCGATTTTGAATAGGCCTGAATTATGTGCTAATTATGTGCTAATTTTGTGTTAAGTTTTTGATTTTTGTGCTCCTACGGTTTCCGAGAAAATCTACCTTGAAAAGTGCTCTGCCAAGTTGACGTCAAGCCAGCAGAGCACATAGTTAAATCGGGCGAAAAATAAAAAAATGTGTATGCCATATTGATGCCTGATTTATGTGCTTTTTTTGTGTTGAAATTCCAGCTTCGTAGCTCAAGCCGTTTAGCTAGAAATCGCATTACAAATCCCTATTCTAACAAGTTCATAGAAAACTGTTAACGCAAATCCTAAAAACGGGCGAAAATCGAAAAAATAAAATGCACAACTATATCTCTGATTTATGTGCTTATGATTTGCTAAGTCATTGATTTTTGTGCTGTCCTAATTTAGCCTCTAATCCAAATTTTAGGTTTGGCTCTGTTAGTAAAAGACCTTTTACAGAGCTCTGCCAAAAATTTCAGCGCCAAAAAAGAAAAATCACAATGCAGAACGTCGACATTGTGGCGCCATACCAAAAACAGCACCTAAAAATAGAAATATGTCGTCATTTTAAGGCAAATACAATCCATATAACCAGGCGCACAGCAATTATAGTAGGTATGGGTAGAATAATCCTTGCAAAATAAATACATTTCCTTTGCGCACAGGTAGGTAGGTTGTGTAGTATGCGTGAATCAACACATATGAACCCAGGCAAATGTTGTTATGGCTGGCTGGCTGGGTAGCCATGCATGGCGGAAAAGGAAACAAATTGTGTGAATCTGTGAGGGTGAGGATGTTTGTCGAAAATAAAGTAGCCGTAGGTTGTTAATATTATGTCCGCCTGGTGTAATAATTTTGATCGCGTCTGAATGAGGATCGACATTGTGGCGCCTCTAGTGCACATTCATATTAAAAAAAACGCGGTTCGCATACAGGACAGAATGCTTACCATCTGGTCTGGGGCTGGAAGGGGTGGGAAAGGAAAGGAATCCACAAAAAAATGACCGTGAGGAATTTCTTGTGGATGTGTGCATGGGTTTGTAAATCAAAACAATACAAAGCATTAGTGGAAACAAAAAGTAGGCGTGTATATTAAGTTTTTTAAGCGAAATATAACTACGTATTATGTGCTCCAAGAATTGACTCACATTCCCCTATGGTATTTGTTTTGGTTATTGTTTTTGCAGGACTAAGAAAGTATGTGAATTGTCGGTACATTTTGTGGCTGACCAACAACGATCGTACCAGGCAAACAGCTTAAGGACACATATACAGAATTAGCTGCGAAAGCACTGTCTCAGGGTAGATGTTTGGGGGTGTGAGTACGTATATTGTGCATCGTTCCGTAAAAGAATGCTTTGTTGAACGAGATTTCTTTTTTTAATCCTTTCAAAGAAGAGAGAGAATGAGACGGGCATTTAGGGAAGCATTAAGAAATACGATTGTAAGTTGTATGAAAAAACGATAGGCTAGTGTGTAAAAAAATGGTGGCTGCATATGTTGTGTAGGTAGCTTGTATGTCCTTCTGATCGTTGTTCCTATTCGAGGATTATTCTAGATAATCATAGCTACCTTTTATAATTTCTGCTGGCCTGGTAAAATGGATTCGGTTTGTATTGAAATGTCTACATATTTTAATATTTTTTTTGTAAATGTTGTTGTGGATGACAGTTGGAGCATGCTGTATGAGACAGTTTATTTCAGATTTGTAGGTAGGTATGGGCCAGCGTTGCCACAATGTGCCCGATCGGGCCATTCGGCCCTCTGTTTTTATTTTGGCCCTTGGCTTGAGGCCAACACGAAATGGCCAGTATATTTTTTTTTTATTACTCAAACAAAATATTCTAAAAAGCAGACTTTCTTATTTCATCAGAAAAATAAGCAGTGAGTTTTCTCCATAAACAAGTTTACATATTGAAAGCGACACTGAATTCATTCATTCTGACTGACGTTTCGTTTTCGTGTGTACCCGTCATAGTAAATAATAATTCGACTTTTTTTTTGTATCTTGTACCTATTGCTTTATATTTATTGGAAAGTGTTCTGTAAAGACTGGAGGCCCACACTTTTTGGAAATGGCCCTTAGAAAGGCCCTAAATATTTTTTTCCTTGTGGTAACGCTGGTATGGGCGGCCCGTGTGACTTTATTAATTAGCTTTTGGGGATGTTTATACCTACCTATATTCCATAATATAATTTCAATTGATCGAATGTATATTCTCTACACTAGTACCGCTTGTGGTCGAAAATCGACATTTCCTTTTATGCAAGTAGATACCTATGTGATAATGGTAATATGGCTGCGACAAACTGAATGTCATCAAAATCTTTTCAATTATCTGTTTTTTTTATGGGGCCTTAGCATTAATGGCGACATACCTATACCCACGATTTTTTGTTTGTGCACATCTATGCACATCTGTAACCCCATCACTGAATGTGAATATGATCACGCAAACTTTTCTAAACGGACTGCAATTACCTATGTATTTTAAATTATACCTAAGTGAATCTAATTCGTCTGATTTAAAAACAGAAAAATGTAGGTATGTCGATCGGTATCCATTTTGCGGCACACGCGAATAACATTATATCGCCTATATTCCACCCATTTCACATCTTCGAATTTTGTGCTAACTAATAGCAGCAACGATCAGAAGAACATACAGCTACTTATACCTACTATACATGCAGACACCATTTTTTACCCACTGACCTATCCCTTTTTCTTACAAATACAACTAGGAATCGTATTGCTTATTGCTGCTCTAAATTCCCCGTCTCATTCTCTCTCCTTTTCAAGGATTAAACAAAATCTCGAACTCACACCCCCAATAATCTACCCTGAGACAGTGCTTTCGCAGCTAATTCTGTATATGTGTCCTTAAGCTGTTTGCCTGGTACGATCGTTGTTGGTCAGCCACAAAATGTACCGACAATTCACATACTTTCTTAGTCCTGCAAAAACAATAACCAAAACAAATACCATAGGGGAATGTGAGTCAATTCTTGGAGCACATAATACGTAGTTATATTTCGCTTAAAAAACTTAATATACACGCCTACTTTTTGTTTCCACTAATGCTTTGTATTGTTTTGATTTACAAACCCATGCACACATCCACAAGAAATTCCTCACGGTCATTTTTTTGTGGATTCCTTTCCTTTCCCACCCCTTCCAGCCCCAGACCAGATGGTAAGCATTCTGTCCTGTATGCGAACCGCGTTTTTTTTAATATGAATGTGCACTAGAGGCGCCACAATGTCGATCCTCATTCAGACGCGATCAAAATTATTACACCAGGCGGACATAATATTAACAACCTACGGCTACTTTATTTTCGACAAACATCCTCACCCTCACAGATTCACACAATTTGTTTCCTTTTCCGCCATGCATGGCTACCCAGCCAGCCAGCCATAACAACATTTGCCTGGGTTCATATGTGTTGATTCACGCATACTACACAACCTACCTACCTGTGCGCAAAGGAAATGTATTTATTTTGCAAGGATTATTCTACCCATACCTACTATAATTGCTGTGCGCCTGGTTATATGGATTGTATTTGCCTTAAAATGACGACATATTTCTATTTTTAGGTGCTGTTTTTGGTATGGCGCCACAATGTCGACGTTCTGCATTGTGATTTTTCTTTTTTGGCGCTGAAATTTTTGGCAGAGCTCTGTAAAAGGTCTTTTACTAACAGAGCCAAACCTAAAATTTGGATTAGAGGCTAAATTAGGACAGCACAAAAATCAATGACTTAGCAAATCATAAGCACATAAATCAGAGATATAGTTGTGCATTTTATTTTTTCGATTTTCGCCCGTTTTTAGGATTTGCGTTAACAGTTTTCTATGAACTTGTTAGAATAGGGATTTGTAATGCGATTTCTAGCTAAACGGCTTGAGCTACGAAGCTGGAATTTCAACACAAAAAAAGCACATAAATCAGGCATCAATATGGCATACACATTTTTTTATTTTTCGCCCGATTTAACTATGTGCTCTGCTGGCTTGACGTCAACTTGGCAGAGCACTTTTCAAGGTAGATTTTCTCGGAAACCGTAGGAGCACAAAAATCAAAAACTTAACACAAAATTAGCACATAATTAGCACATAATTCAGGCCTATTCAAAATCGATTTTTGGCATATGTGCTCTGCCAAGTTGACGGAGGTTGATCCTACTCGTACTGGTGCAAGGTCTGGGGCACAAAGATCCGACAATTAATATGCTTGAACTCCGTGCCTCACCAGGATACAGGTTCTAATCCTTTCGCTGGCTTGCGCATAGTGCAGCTCAGCCATGCTATTTGGGAGTCCTGTAATCTTTCCTCCAAAGATCCAAGGCTCCTGTATGAGGGCTATATCAAACAAATCCTCATCAAAACATTTAGTCATCATTGCTGATGCTACTTTGCTGTGATAAAAGTTCAATTGAATCACCCTCAGCTTTTCGGGTTGACTAATATTCCGTTGTACATGTTGTCCATCCACATAACCACTGGAGTGTGGTACTTGTAGACTGACCCCATGTTGAAAAGACTGTCCGTCTTCCCTTCCGAATTCCGTCCCCTTCTTCTCAGTTTCGGGCGGATTCATGGTCCTGGAAAATTTTAACCATTTCCTAGATCCACCGTCTTCTGGAGGGGTTTCAGTCGACGTCAAGTTGGCAACCATTTCAGTCAATTCCTCGACCGACTTGTTTATGCCTTCCGCCGAGACAGATTTGGCCAAGGCCAATCTCTGTCTCTTTTTGACCCTCTTCATCCTTTGCTTCAGTTGTTTGCGTAACTTCCGCTCGGAGTCGGGACTTTTCTCCTCATCTTGGCGAATTTCTGTACCCCATTGTCCACCTCCACTGACGATTGGTCTGCTAACTCTTTTGGTTTCCTATCAGAGTCCACTGACCCATCGAGCTTATTCGGTGTCAGCGCCTTCCAATGCCTTCTCGACCCCTTCTAAGCCTTCCACCTCGTTTTCCGAAGGAACATTGTTATTATTTATTTTATTTGGGTCCATATGTGTACCCACGAGTAGGGGAGAATTAAACAGACCGAATAGGCAGAGATCCACAATACCTATCCTACTCAAATGAATTACAACAGAGGATTTAGCTGCCCCTGAGGAGTCTCCATTAGCGGTTCAATTACCCCTGAACCCTGTGAACCAGTAGTTTTACCTACCTTATCACAGCTCCCTCCACATTGCAGATCAGTCATCTTGGAGTTAAGGGTAGATCGATTGATCGGATTGAATCTTGGGCCACTACCCTGATCTAGTATCCTGTTCCTCTACTTAAGCCGCCCCACCACTACAAGGTGCCCAATCTTCGGATAAAGGTAGATGAACTTACCGACGGGTATGGTTCAATTATGTATGGAACAAAATATCGGCCAAATGGCCGCCGCGACATCGGCGGCACACCTCCATCCGATGGTCCAAATTTTCGATGACGCTGAGCCATAATTGAGGTTCTATGCCGTTAATGTGCCGAATTATCTCATTTTTTAGCTCTTGAATTGTTGCTGGCTTATCGACGTACACCTTTTCTTTGAAATAACCCCAAAGAAAGAAGGCCAACGGTGTCAAATCTGCTTATTGACGAATCCACTGAGGTGAAAATGTCCCCCATCACTGAAGATGATTTTCTTCGAAAATTTATCATCCATTGTTGCCATTTGTTGCCACCATTCTGACCATTGACAACGCTTGAAATGGTAAAGAGGCTTTAGTTCTTGAGCCAATTGCACCTTGTAAGCGCGTAAATGCAAGTCTTTATGCATAATGTTCATCAACGACGAGCGTGAGAGGTGCAATTGTTGGGCACGACGACGAGTTGAGGTAGACGGCTCTTCAGCCATACTATCGCGAACAGCAGCAATATTTTCTGCAGTACGAGCTGTACGAGCATGCACTGATGTTTTAACATCTCCTACAGACCCGGTTTGCTTAAATTTTTGCACGATTTTTCCGATTGTACGCAAATTTGGACGATTAAATTGACCGAAAAAATCACGAAGTGCACGATATGCATTTTGATTTGAAGGACCAATTTCATAATAAGCCTGAATAACTTTAACGCGCTGCTCGATTGTGTATCTTTCCATGGAAGCCAAAAGCAGTCATCCGATGTTGTTTGGCTCTTATTTTTTTTCTAAATGAAAAACTTCGATTTTGTTTTTTGATTATATTTATTTATACCTACCTTTTTGGTAGATCATGCTCGTAGATATGTGCCGAAAACTCTTTTGCTGAAAAGTTAATATTTTGAAAGATATTTACAAAAACTGTCAATGACTATGTAAAGTACGCTCCTTTTAACCATTTTTCATTCGTTATTGATGTGTTCTCTTAATCGATTCCAATTGGAGCTTTCAATGCGTACTGAACTCTATTCATACTCATTCACACACCAACTGAGCTGAGTTAGAGCTAATTTTGACTTAATTGTAGAAAACCTCATTTATTCATTTTAAAGATAATTCACACTTAATCAACCGTCAAAAAATTAAATGCCTAAATTTGCATTAAGCGGTGAATTAACTTTCGTTTTCCCTGTTGCGAACAAAATTAAATAAGATGGTGGATACATTTTCCATTTTTTTAGATAATTTTATAATTTTAAGTTATCACATAGGTAACCAAAGGCGATTAAAAAATTATAAACCACGTTTTAACGCTTTTCATCTTCCGGAAAGTGAATTTAGAAATAAATATAGATTCAGCAAGGAAATATGATTGTAATTTATGTGAGCTATCAAAACTCTAAAGTGACACGAAATACGCAGTTCTGCCAGATTTTCTGAGTCGTTTTGCTTAAATAACTGATTAGCTTTTACATGGCAAAATAATTTTTTTGACACTTGACACATATATTGGCATATTGTTTGGCAAAAAATAAGCTCTCTGTCATTCCTTTTATAAGAGTGTGTTCTCTACTCTTACGCTTACATTAATGTAGTACGTATGAAGTTTACCTCGTCTGCAATGCATTTCTATGGATGTGTTTTTAACTGGGAGGGGAGCTACGTTGCCTTGAGAAATGTGGAATTGATTCTGGTCTTCTGACTTATGAGTTATATGTTTCATTTTAGTATTCGTTGGATGAAAACTTCTCAAATTTTTTAGTTATCATGATCCCATTTGGTTCCAGGTAAAAAAAGGTATAAACTAAGGCAAACACACACTCACATCATAAAATATGTGCCTCAAAATGGGAATGGGGGCAGAGGTGGTTTTTAATACGAACAGCTGTTACAATCGTTCCCCTTAACCAGCGAACAAACGCACCTACGACTGACAGTTGTCATCTTCAGCAACGAGCTGTTTTTTTTGTATCCAATTGTGCCGCCTTCGCAACCACACTTCTCTTTCAAGTTTCGCAATAATTTCCAATATAATAATTGTTCTTACCTAGTACTTAGTAAATACATCATTGAATTAAATGGATTATAACGTTTCCTTAACATTGGTGTTTGACTTTTTAAAAACCCCCTCACACACAACAGTGCATTCGATGCTTCCCACCTTCTAACAAAAGAAAAGCAACTTCGCAATTTCCAACCATAGCTAAGTATGGAACCTTTGGTGACATTCGCACTTGGTGGTTTTTTTTCTCACCCTTAATTTGGTCTGAGAGAAGTATAAAACATGTCTAATGGAAGATACACACTTATATTCTCTTTGGAGGCGACTCGCTCTTATCCGAGTTTTGAAAGAATGCATTTTTCGCCAAAAAATAATAAATGCAAAATGAATTTCATTTATTTGTTTTTTAAATTTATACAATTTATATCAAAACTAGCCTATAATATTAGGATTGTATCAAGGCTACCTTGAATTTTCTGTGCAAAAATTACAACTGACAACAAAACTATATTTTGAAATAACATAACAGCGCTTTTTCCCGATTCCCCCGCAAATTTTGAAAATTCTCTCTTGGAATTCCTATGACGGTAACTCTCTTCAGCCGTTGACTCTCTTTCTTAGCGTCGTTTGTACGGGCCTACGGCGCCTTCTCCAACCAAAAAAAGGGCCAAAATAGGAAAAAAAATTAGGCGGCTTTCGAAAAAAAGTGCCAAATTTTGAAAGAAATTGTATTACGTCTCAAATGTAACTATAAAATTAATCGTGTAGTAGTACATTTACTAATTTGTGTTTTGTTTGTTGCTTACAATAAGCTTCAAGAAGCCTTTTGGCTTTTGGGCAAATTAAATTGCAATTTATGTATGGTCTCCAATTGGCCAATGCCCCGTGATTATTGACATGACTCGGATAATATCTGGGCGGGTTATGTTAAGCAGGTTTCTTGTTCTTTTTTGATCGTATGTAGGCCATATCTTTCTTGATATGACGCAATTGGTCAATCCCCTCCATTGGAGATTGGCTTTCTGTAGGAAATATTAATGAATTTGTCCCTTGACCACTCCAAGTGAGCTTTGTAGAGCTGACCCCCGCCTGGCCAGCTTATCTGCACACTCGTTACCTATTATGTCACTATGCCCTGGTACCCAGAGAAGTCTGACACTGAAACGTTCACCCAGACGGGCAATTTCGTTCCGGCACTGTTGCACTAGCTTAGAGGATATGGGAGCCGAATTGATGGCTTTGATGGCAGGTTGGCTATCTATAAGGATAGCAATGTTTTATTTGTGCGTTGTGTCACGCCCTAATTGCGCACAGGCTTCTCGGATAGTCAGTAATTCAGCCTGGAAAACGCTGGCAAAATCCGGCAAGCGGTGTGATACTGATGTATTCGGCGATTCTTCCACTGAGCTTTGGAAGGGAAACTTACTTGGAAGCCTTTTTTGAAATTAAGTTGTGTTGTGATGTAGTCGGTAGGAAACGTGATCGTGTCATTTGGTCACGAGTCCAGGATGTTGCTGTGCCCATACGGGCTTGCACTCCAGAACCCAGACTCCCTGAGTCTTTTAGCGCTCCATAGTGCGTTATATTTGATGTTTAGATCAAGTGGTAGAAGGTGCAGGAGCACAGTAAGGGCATCCGTTGGGGCCGACCTCATTGCACCCGTGGTGTCTATACTGGCTGTTCTTTGCAGTCTTTTTAATTTTGCAAGGTTATAGCTTTTACTCAACGCGGGCCACCTTACGAGTAAACCATAGGTGAGAATGGGACGCACAACGGCTTTGTACATCCACAAGGTCATCTTTGGTTGAAGTTCCCACTTCTGGAAAGCAACACACGCCTTCCTTGCTCTGTGTTCGATATTTGTTTCCAGTTAAGTTTTCTATCAAGCATAATGCCCAGATACATCGCGCTGGAGGATAGTGTGAGTGTGACCATTTAGACTGGGGAGGGTAATAGGGTGTTTTGGTTTTGGTAGTGAACAGCGGGAAATGACGCCGCCCTGTGGCGTTCCTCTATGGGCAAATTTGGCTAAGTGGCTGTTGCCTAATGTTGCCTGAATGATTCTTGTTCTGAGCATAGAGAATATCCATTGACTAATAAATTCCTCTATGCCCAGCTCGATCAGAGATTCAAGAATTGCTTCAGTGAGTATAGGGATTTTTCAATTGTCCGCACTACTTCATGGAGAGCCGTTTTTAGGCGTGATGTGACTTTAATAGCGATGATTCTACTACAAAGCTTCACATGTGGATGTCTAGGACACGTTCTAAAGTTCTAAGTACAAAGGAGGTTAGACTAATTGGTCTTAAGTCCTTCGCGGCTTCATGCCCGCGTTTGCCGACCTTCGGTATAAAGATCACTCTAGCGCGTCTCCAGGAGTAGGGAACGTGGTTTAGTATTATACAGCTTCTAAAAATTTGCGCCAGCCGGGGTAGCATGCCAGGTAGTATGCCGTCAGGCTCAGGGCCCGGAGACTTAAACGGAGAGAAGCTGTTAATAGCCTAGGAGATCTTTTCCTTCGAAATTATTGAAGTGATGTTACTATGAAGTGCAGATTGTACTGTCCGAGACCTCCCGGGCTCCGTACAAATATCGCTACTTCCAGGAAAGTGTGTATTAATTATGAGTTCCAGGGATACCATTGGCCGTATTTCCCACGAAAAATTTTCAACTTTCGATGTTTTTTAGCTTTAGTTTCAAGCTGTAGTAGAGCTCTCCTAAATTGAGTTTTCGCCTTTGTGAGAGGACCGGACAAGTACAGAGGAGATGATGAATGGTTTCCTCCTCTTTCTTGTGAAAACAGCTTCTGAAAAAGTCGTTACATAATACGCCAAGCATTACATAATTTGCCTGCCTATAAGACGGTGTCCTATGATGACACCTATTGTAGCACTGATGTGCTTCCTATCGAAGGAGATCAGATGCCTAGAACGTTTTAGATCCAGCTTTGGCCAGATTTGTTTTGTCACTAGACATGTCGAGCCGGTTGTCCATTTAAGATTTGTTCTTTCGATGGCATCCAGCTTTATTGTGAGTTTACAAGTAGCGATTGGGATTCCTAAGGAACCCTTATCTGTAAGTATAGGTAGTGTTCTTCCGTGTTTGGCGAGTTCATCAGATTTACAATTACCTGTGATGTCCCTATGCCCCGGCACCCAACAGAAGTGAATATTGAACTGCTCCGCCATCTCTTTGAGAGACGAACGACAGTCTTGGGCTGTTATTGAATTTGTAGAGACTGATTCCAGGCACTTTATAGCCGCTTGACTATCCGAGAAGATACGGATATCTTTAGCAGATGTCGGCGCAGCGGCTTAGTGGTTAGTGTGTTGGACTACTAAGCGAGGGGTCCCAGGTTCGAATCCCGAGAAAACCCAAATTTCAACTCAAGGTTTTTTTCCACTGCGCCACCTCTCGCGAACGTCTGACAAACATCCGAGAGTATAACTGTCATGAAGAAGCTTCTCAATTAGCCGTTTGGACTCGGCATAAAACTGTAGATCCCTTCCATTCGTCCCAAAAATGAAAAACTCACACAAAACAAATGGTTGCGAGAAGCTTGGCCCAGGGTCCCTACCGACCTGTAGCGCCAAATATATTTTATTTTATCTTTAGCAGATATCACGTTTTCCATCAGCCAATATAAGACTTATTTTATCGCCATTATTTCTGCCTGAAAAACGCTACAGTGATCAGGAAGACGGAAGGAGAGACTAAGATATAGTCTGTCGGAAAAGACACCGCCACTAACACCGTCCACAGTTTTCGAACCATCTGTGAAGAAATGGATCGATTCATCGTCCAGGAAAGCTTTCTCCTCCCAGAATGATGAAGTGAGAATGGAGACCTGGAAGTTTCTATCAAATTGTAATTTTGGTGTAGTGTAATCGATGTTTCCTGGAAGGTTTTTAAAATTGTTCATATTAGCGGCATGGCCAGTTGTTTTTCTGGTCCATTGTGAGGTAGCTTTAAGGCGTACGGCTGCAATAGCTGCAATTTGCCTGCTGAAGATCTCAATGGGTGTCAGATGAAACAGGATGTCAAGTGCAGCGGAGGGGGTAGTACGAAGAGTCCTGCCGATGCACAAGCAAGCTTCTCTTTGGACTTTGCTTAATTTATCACGATAAATCGCTTTGTCCAAAGCAGTCCACCAGACAACCACACCGTACGTGAGTATCGGTCTTATGACAGAGATGTATAGCCAATAAGCTATACGAAGTTGTAAACCCCATTTGTTTCCAATTGCTTTTTTGCAAGAGAAAAGTGCCACCGTGGCTTTTTTAGCTCTTTTTTGGATGTTAGGTTTCCAGGTTAATTGCCTGTCAAAAATAAGACCCAAGTATTTAGCTTCATTTGAGAATTTCAAACTAATGACATTTATAGATGGAGGGTCGACATGAGGATTCTTGTATTTCTTAGAGAAAAGGACAAGTTCAGTTTTGTGAGGGTTTGCTCCCAGCCCACATTTGTTTGCCCAATTTATTAGCTTATTAAGAGAATGTTGTAGGAGTTTTTTTTCAACGTGTTTAGGTACTTCCCTGACACGGAAATAGCAACGTCGTCCGCATAGACAATCATATTGTAACCCCCCGCTTCCAGGCATATCAGCAGTTTATTCACCACCAAGTTCCAGAGAAGGGGAGATAGGACGCCGCCTTGTGGGGTTTCTCTACTGACAGATATTCTGGTAGATTTTTCACCCAGACTAGAGTTGATAATTCGGCTATGAAGCATCAAATTGATCAGCTCGCCAAGTGAGGCATCCACGTTCAGAGCTGCCAAAGTAACAGCGATCGCAGATGAGTCGACGTTGTTGAAGGCGTCTAAAAATGCAACCATTGTATACTCCTAATGATGAAGTGAATCTTCTATAGAACGCGTTAGCGTGTGTAGAGCCGTTTCTACAAATTTACCTTTAGAATAAGCATGTTGCGCCGTCGACAGAAGTTTTTTGTCAATGCTTTTGCGTAAATGGATTTCAATCAGTCGTTCTAAAGTTTTTAAGAGGAATCATAAAAGACTAATAGGTCTGAGATCTTTCGGACTCACGTGAGAGCATTTACCTGCTTTGGGTATGAAAACCACTTTAACTTCTCTCCATAACAATGGGATGTACCTCAGATCTAATCAGCTTCTTAGGATTATCATCAGCACTGGCGAGATGATATCCGAGTTGTTTTGTAGCTCGGCTGGTATTATGCCGTCTGGTCCCGAGGATTTGTATGGTTTGAAGCAATGTAGCGCCCAAAGTACTTTGTCTCTAGTGATCCTACCTTGTATGTTGGTAGATTTCAAGTTCGATCTATTTCAAAGCAATACGCTTTGAGCTGCCTGGGAAGTGAGTATCGAGCTGCAGATTAAGCGATTCTTCGCCTGAAGTCGTTCAAGAGCCATCTGTCTTTTTCAAACAACTTGGCATTGTTGGGTTTGCCGAGATTATCTTACTTGGCCTTGATGAATCGGAGGTTTCTTCTACCTTTCCACAGAAAAGCCTCCAAGATATTCGCTTAGATTTTCTTAGTTCTTTCTTATATAACGTAAGAGCTTCTTTGTAGGAATCCCAGTCAGTCGCTTTTCTTGTGTCTTTGAAAAGTTTCCTGAAATTAAACTTTCTCAGTCCCAAATCTGAGGTCCACCAATGTGGTTTCCTTAAGTTTTTTGGGAGCCGGCGCGGTCCCCTCCAACGGTCTCTGGCGCTTGGACGTAGAGTCCTTGCAAGTATGCGCACAATCCTACCTCTGCAACAATCTACTTACTTACTTAACGGGCTCCCGACTCGTGAAGAGTCTCTGCCTGAGACACTGTAGCCTTCCTTCCTTTGCGAACACGGGCACGCTGCTTCCAGTTGTCCACACCAAGTGTTCTGGCATCCGCGATGGCTTGGTCTTTGAAACGGAGGTTCGGTCTTCCTTGTTGTCTCGAACCTGGCGACTGGGATTCGAAGATCCTCTTAGCTGGAGCATTATTGTCCATTCGCTCGATGTGGCCGAGCCAATGTAGTCCGCGTATTTTGGCCTTTTGGACTACATCCACATCTTGTTACAGCTCATAGAGTTCGCGGTTGTATATTCTCCTCCATTCGCCCTCCTCGCACACAGGACCAAAAATCCGACGAAGAATTTCTTTCGAAGAATCACAGTATCAGCTCTCCTTTCCTGCTTATCGTCCAGCACTCGGCCCCATAAAGCAAAACTGGCAGGATAAGGGTTCTGTAAAGCATACATTTTGTCCTTCGACTTAAGAGTTTTGAACCCAATTGTTTTGCCAATGGTAATTCTTCGCCGTATCTCCACTACGATGTCATTAGTGGAGCTCATGTTTACATCGAGGTAGATAAACTCCTTAACTACTTCGAAATTGTTGCTATCAATAGGACGTTCTGTCCTAGGCGGTGGACAGATGCTTGTTTGTTTGTTAATAGCATGTACTTAGTCTTGTCCCCATTTACCTACTACAAGACCAACGAATTTCGCCTGTTCTTCAATCGCCGTAAAAGCCTCTATCACGGCACGCTGGGAGCGACCGATGATGTCAATATCGTCTGCATACCCCAGTAGCTGGACGGATCTGTTGAAGATAGTGCCTTCCGTATTGACACCTCCCCTGCGCACTATCTGCTCCAACACGAGATTGAAGAAGTCACATGATAGTGCGTCGCCTTGCCGAAATCCGGTGCATGTTCGGAATAGTTCGAAGGAGCTACTTTAAAATTGCACGGTGCAACGTGTGCTCTCCAGCGTCACGGTACATAGCTGGATCAGTTTTGCCGGGATCCTGAATTCGGCCATCGCCACATAAAGCTCCTGGCGATGAATGCTATCATATGCGGCTTTAAAGTCGAGTGGTGGTGGTGGTGGTGAGTCTCGACTTGAAATTCATTGGTCTTTTTCAGGATTTGCCTCAGTGACTAGGTTTCCTTCACTGTTTCGAAGAGCCTTTGTTCCGGTCTTGACGCAGGCAGTTGCTTTGTTTTCTTATAGAACTTCCGGATGTTGTTTCGATCGCAAGACTCTTCGATCTTTTTGAGCTGGGAGGCTGCGTAGACCCTCTTCTTTTTACGCAGGGCACTCATTCCGTATGTCGATTATCGCCAAACGATATCGTTTTGACGATTGAACATTTGCTTCACGTAACTCAATAATCGTCAAAACGCTATCGCCCAGCCGATACAAATTGAGCGATACATAATGAGGTATCGTTTTGTATTGATTTTTATGTTTTGCAAATTTGCAAACCAGCTGAAGATTTATTGAATTTCAAGAAAAATAATTGACTTCAGATATTTTTTAACTGCTACCGAATTATATAAATAACTACATCTTAACCTTTATTGTATTAAATTATTTATTAGATACTTCTCGACTGAAAAGGTAAAACATCTTAACTCGACTTAAGATGTTTCCATTTTTATTAATGTACGATTGCACATTGTCTCCAATTGTGAAACATACACTTCTATGTTATCACCATTTCATCACACTCCTATCCCCATATAAAACGGATAATGGTTTCATCTTAAGTCAGAAAATCTTATGATGACACAATATTCCTCTTTTTAACTGTTTTTCGTTCTCCTGAAAAATGTTTAAAATTGATTATAGGCCAGTGTTTGCGAAATATTAAAATTAGAGTTGGGTGTTAATACAAGAAGTCATCCGATGTTGTTTGGCTCTCATTTTTTTTCTAAATGAAAAACTTCGATACAGTTTTTTGATTATGTTTATTTGAACCTTCAGAATTTTATTGGTCAATAGTCAAGAAGATGATATCGGCCAAATGGGCGCTGTCACAATTGATTGCCACACGGGCTCGTTTTAGTAATGGGATGTATTACAACAGTGCGCGCTATAGGCCCATGTTAACCCATTTTTTTCTGTCGCAATTGGACGAATTAGGACTGGAGGACATGCGATTCCAGCAGGACGGAGCTACGGCACAAACAAAGCCGCTCACAAAGCGTGAGCCACAACCGATATTCTGAAGGCGGCGCCTCATCTCTCGTTTTGGCGATTTGAGCTTATTTATTCTTATTATTAAAAACGTGAGGAACAAAGTTAAATTACTTACATTTTGAAATTTTTTTATTTACCGGCGACAAAAACAAACTCATAATTATTGCAAAAGTTGTCATTTATGACATTTTAGACGACGTCTGATTGAAATTTCATACATAGTTTGAGAGTCTCTGAAAGAAACTCAATTCTCTCAATGCTCTCTCTCTTAGTACAAAATAAACGATAGACGAGACGATAGTGATAGAGTTACGGAAAGCAAATAGATGACGATATCGTTGACTACTATCGCGCAAACGATTATCGTTCTGAGAGTTACGGAATGAGTGCCCAGGATTTTCTTCTCCCCCCTCCTCCTGGCTCGGTACTCTTCCTTCGCTGCCCTTGTTTTGCACTGCAGCGTCTTCATATTTGCATCTTCTGTCACCTTTTTCCTGCGTACGCATTCATCAACATACTACGGGCTATTTCTGTGGGGTGGATGGTACCCTAAGGTGGTTTCGGCTACCTCTTTGATAATGTCGCGATACTGGGACCACTGGGTGTTGGCATCTATGTAGGTGAATGCACTGCGGAGAGTTTCTCACTCAGGCGCTCTTTGTAGACTCTGGCTACTCTAGGTGTGCTAAGGCGTCCAACGTTGAATTTCTTCTTCTGGGCGGAAAGCAGCTTCTTCTCGTTGGATAGTCGTGCTCTGAACTTAGCCGCAACAAGAAAATGATCTGAGTCGACGTTTGCCCCTCGGAATGTGTGCACGTTGAGGATGTTGGATGCGTGCCTCGCATCGATTAGCACATGGTAGATTTGGTTGGCGGTTCGACCGTCTGGAGAGCGCCAGGTTGCTGTGTGGGTCCTTAGCCTTGGAAACCTAGTGCTACTTATCACCGTATTACGAGCTGCCGCGAAGGCAGTTAGTCGGTAACCGTTGTCTGTGGTCGTTTCGGGGATTCTGTGCTTACCAACTAACCCGCCAAGATGTTTTCCGAGTTCCCGAGCACAACTTTGACATCCGGACAGGCTCTGTAGGCTCCATCCAGGAGGTCATAAAATTCCTCCTTAATAGGGTCTCTTAAGCCTTGTCGATAGGGGCGTTTGCACAAACTAGGCTTATGTTTTGGAAAAAAGCTTTGATGCGGCTTAAAGTCAATAACTTGTATCCTAAGCCGATTTCCCAAGACGAATCCGCATCCTAATACATGCATCGTATCTCCTGGATCGCGGTAATATCTGCCTTGTACCGCGTGAGGACAGACTCAAGTTTTTGAGTAGCACCTGGGGTGTAGAGCGTTCGCACGTTCCAGGTACATACTCTTAAATCATTGTCCGTTGACGTTCCGGGTCTGGTAGCCGTTTGAGGGAAATCGTTATCTGAGGCATGGTCGGGAAGTTGGCCCATTAAGGGTTCATCCGCCACCAACTCTTCTCCAACACCCTGGCTGTGTATTGAAAATCCCTATAGACCTGGCATCCGAATATGTCAGAGCAGCTTTATAGGGATTACAAGGATGTGTACCTTCTTTTTTGTGCCTGCTACAGCTGCTCGCAGTGGAAGAATCATGAATGGTCACGATCTTACCACCGCCCACTGCCGCAGAAGCTGAAAGAGTAGTCAGCGAAGTCGCGTACTACTGCCCCGTTTTGAAGGAGAACCGGTCTCATTTTTTTTTTTTTTTTTAATTTGTTCTTTAGTTTTGTTCATAGGTTACCACGAATAGCAGAGAATAGAGGTCCGTCTGCGTCTTGGTGTCCATTTGTTTTGG
This sequence comes from Cheilosia impressa, assembly GCA_948293265.1. Taxonomy (NCBI): domain Eukaryota; kingdom Metazoa; phylum Arthropoda; class Insecta; order Diptera; family Syrphidae; genus Cheilosia; species Cheilosia impressa. Next base: position 42,432,281 of record OX411880.1, read on the forward strand.
ATCCCCGTATTGCGGAGTAATACTTTATCGCCTACTTTTATTTCACATTCTCTTGCTCCCCGATCTCTATCTCCTCTTTCCTTTCTGTTTTTTTTTTTTTGCATCTAAGTTCCGCGCTTCTGAGTCCAAGATATTCTCATTAATTTCCTGTCTCTAATTCTCCGATTAAACAAAAGTTTTGATGTTGATTTCCCAGTGACACCATGAGGGGTCACATAGTACATTAATTTCAAAATTGATCTATTCATGTTTTCCACCTCTCCGTTCGCCTATGGCCAGTAAGGCGGTGATGTTATCAAGTCAATATTATTCTTTTTGCAATAGGATTTAAATTCCTCGCTTATAAACTGACGGTCATTATCACCTCTAATTGATTCAGGGTTCCCTAATCTGCAGAATACCTCATCCAAAATGCCGATAATAGAGGATGACCATTTTGTCCGTAAAAACTTAGTCGATTACTACGAATATGTAGTCGTGATTGGTAAGGGGACCGAGCAAATCCATAGCCATACATTGCCACGGCCCCTCTGGAATTGTAAGTCGTTTCATGGGAGCAGGCTTCGTCCGCCGGGGCACTAAAATTCATTCGCGACAACTTTTTACAAAATTCTCTACGTCCCTGTCAATCAACGGCCACCATTTCTTCGAGGTATGTGACCAGCTCGAATTCCATGCCTGCTAGATAATAATAAAATTTCTCGACCGCCCATACTAACGCAAGACTTTCCTTCTCCGTCTGCGAATAGCGTCACTCTACCTCGGATAGTCTCTTACTTGCAAAAGAAATTACCCGAGGAGTGTCGTCCTGAAAATGTAGCAACACAGCACCTAGTGCCACTGGACTCACAGCAGCCACCAGACGCGTTCTATTAATGACGTTGAAATTATAACAAAGTTGGTATTTTCGCAAGTGCTTCTTTCAATCGCTGAAAAGCTCTATCCTGTCGTTCGCTCCAAACGAGTTTGATGTCCTTCTTGATCACATTAGCCAAGTCGGGGATAAATTTGCCTACGTATGTCAGCAATCCCAAGAAACTCCTCGTTTCGTCCTTATTATTTGGTGGTCCGAATTCTAGAACAGTTTTAACCTTATCTGGGTCGGCGGTAATGCCGGTTGTAGACAAAACATGCCCCAAAAACTTAAGTTCAGTCACTTTCCAACACCATTTTTCTTATTCAACGTTACATTCATCTCCTAAAAAATCTCCATTACTCTTTTTAATTCATTGTCATGTTTGTGTTCTGTAGTTCCGAACGCAATCACATCATTCAAATAATTTAGTGTGTTTTTACAAGAAGCCAAAATATTCTCCAGTGGGAGGGCTAAAGAGACCATTGCTTCCGACTGACTATTGATTTGGTCGTATATCTGACACATTTGCACTACCTCATGTAATGAATGTTCTTTTTCCAGTAAACGTTTTTTAGGTCTTTTGGTGCCAAAGCATCTATTAATTCATAATTCAGTTCTGCCTGTTGTCTAAACCGCACGCGCAAATTTAACTCTCTCGCAATGAATTCTTCTTGCAATAAATGTCTCAGTTTGATCATGGATACGGATTTCCTATCGTGTGGTATTTGTGCACAAAACATACACTGTGAATGTAGTGCCATACCAAAGAATGATGTAAAAGTGATTATATCTAATGAAAACATTTTTTATAAGTGTGATAATTGCATTGGCAATGCACCTCTTACAAGCATAAAAAAAATCAATGATCTTTATGCATACCTGCATGATAACATACAGTGCATTAATAAGTTTGGTCTCTCGCTTGATGCTGATCGAAATACCAAATCAGCTTGTGTTCAATCTGCACTGCCTAGTAATCGTGCCATTCGGGAAACCACTCGTGTGCAAAGAAAAGCAAAGGTCAATGACCTAGCTAAAAAACCGTCAGCTAATGCGCTTTCAGTCTCATCGTCTCCCTTTACTCGTCTTTCTTCGCAAAATAGCAAATGCTCACCCACCAACCTTCGTGTAGCTGCCGCTTTGCCTAAGAATCGAAATGTGAGGAACTCGTCTGCTTGCACGCCCAAAACTATTTCTTCACCCGCGACGTCTGTCGTTGATGATGCTTCTGATGTTGCTATTGCTGTTAATGCTGTTGTTGCTGTTAATGACGTAGATGCTGTTGTTGCTGCTGATGATGTAGATGCTGTAGTTGCTGCGTGTACTAAGATTTCCTCACAATGCACTGGTAAATCTACACATGAATATAAACCAGATGCTGCTGTTTTTGATTTATCGATCAATGATAATAGCAAATTACAGAATGTTGTTCAAGTCACAAATCAATCGGCTAAACAGAAAAATGTTATTATTGGGACAAACGCAAATCAACATGGACTCAAAATCGTAAGGAATTACAAATGGTATCATGTCGGTTCTTTCATGGTATCCACCTCAGCTGAGGAAATCCGGGAATTCATTTCAACTTCCCTTGCGATTGATTCATCTTTAATATTGTGCTACAAACTAAATAAGCCTGATAAATCTGAGTCGAAGTTTGCAAATTTTAAAATTGGAGTTCCTGTGGAGTTTGCTAATAAAATTTATGTTGACTCCTTCTGGCCAAATGGTGTCAAGTTGAGGCCATTTCTATTTAAACCAAGAAACGATGCAGTGAAACCAAAAAACTTATTGGAAACGGCGGCAGTACATTAATTAATCGTCTGTCGTCGTACAATAAAACATTAAAGATATATTTCCACAATGCAAGCGGGATCCGAACGAAAATTGCTAATCTGTTCTTTAAATCCTGTCATTTACATTATGATGTCATTATTATTGTTGAAAGCTGGTTATACCCTGATATATCTTCTAAAGAAATATTTGATGAACGCTTTTATGAAGTTTTTCGATTTGATCGATGTAAAATTGCTGCCGACCGTGGAGGTGGGATCATAGTCGCAGTTCGCACTAATCTTGATGGTAAAGAAGTTAAGCTACCTGTCGTAGAAGTTGAACAAGTTGCTTTTTCTATTATTATGAATAGTCTAAATAAAACGCGTATGTTTTTTGTAGTTAGTTACGTAACCCCCAATTCTAAAATTGAGTGTTACGAGAAGCATATACATAATATCAATTTTGTTAATGATAAATGCTCTGCATTAGATAATGTCTGTGTTTTAGGAGACTTTAATCTCACTAATATAAGTTGGACTTGGTCCGAGTATGATAAATCTCTAATTGCTAATAATATTAAGCACTTTCATGAATATTGTTTTGTCGATTTTATACACTCGTTAAACTTAAGTCAAATTAATTCAATACAAAACTCTTTGTCAAAGATATTAGACTTAATTTTTGTTTGCCGCGATGAATTTAAAGCAAATGTTACACAAGTTCCGTTCGCTTTACTAACCGAATCTATTAACCATAAAGAATTATGTATGGAAATTCAAATGTATGAATATATTGGTGCACATTCTAAGGGCAACGTTTATAGTTTAAACTTTTCTAAAGCTAACTTTATTGAGCTTAATAATTTGTTTAATAATATTAATTGGTCTTACGAACTGTCCAACATGAACTTAGATTGCATGTACAAACGCTTCGTTGAATTACTAGGTAATGGTTTTGCGAGATTTGTCCCCACTTCCATAAATCGTACATTATCTAAGCCATCTTGGTATAATAAGAGACTGAGTCATTTAAAAAATTTAAAAAACAAAGCTTTTAAAATGTTTAAAAAATCGGGTAATATTAATGATTACGAGCATTTTAAAAAATTGCGCAAAGAATTTATTTCTCTTAGCAAGTTTCTTTACAAAAATCATATTATGTCTATCGAAAGTAAAATTAAGCAGGATAGCAAATCATTTTGGCATTTTGTAAATTTGAAACGTAAATCAGTTGGGATACCAACTACAATGCATTACATGGATGTAGAATCATCTAATGTGGAGTCTACACTAGAACTTTTTGCTAATTTCTTTCGTTCTGTGTATACTAATGACGACTGCCCCATCAACTTAAGTACAAATATTGGCAACCATGTGAATATTGGTTCTCTGCAACTAAAGTATGAAGAGGTCTTGTTAGCACTAAAGTCCCTGCAGCCAAACTCTAGTTGTGGAGCTGATGGCATACCTGCCATTATCCTAAAGAATTGTGCCACAGGCCTTTGCGTGCCGCTGCTAATTATTTTTAACCGTTCGCTTCGTTCGTTGAGTTCCTCTGTGGTGAGAAGTATTGGTCTAGTTTTTCCTCCAAAACATCGAAACTCCTATCCCCTTCTACGAGTGCACTCGAAATATTAAAAATGACATCCTGTAATTGCGATCCCCCTAAGTGGAGTAGTTATTCTTTTTTTCTTTTTTCCGTCTCTAATCTCTTCGGCTTCGAGATACAACGAGAATGAGCGGAACCATTTACTGCACTCAGATCGAATCACTGCTTTATCCATTGCCTCACCAAGGAATGGTTTGATACCCGCTTGAGTCATCCTCACTATTTTTTGTTGGAGCAAAGAGAAACAGGAACTAATTTATATTGCGCTTGCTTGCACTTACACGTCAAATCACAAGATCCGTATCACTCGCTCCCGATAATGTATGCACTTTAGTGTCTCATTTATTATCCCATCCTCGTCGCCAATGTTATACTCCGCTTATTCAATGTTATACTCCGTTTATTCACCTTAATCGTATCAGTAAACAAAAGACTGAAACCATATAACACAAGAAAGCCACTTATTTTGGGAACAATTGGGGACCCGAAATTTAAAAACACGATTTTAGAAATCTGCAGGAAGCTGACAATGCAATTCCATTGTTGCAAAAGGAGTATTCTTCCTTAATTGCAATGAAATTGCTTGCGCCATCGGCGCCACAACCAGGCACATCTACGTCATCCAAGTTAGACTATTTGCTTTTTATGCCGCACAGTCAGCATATTGTTGTAACTCCAATAAGTAGCGCCATTGTTCACATTCGGCAATATACCTATATAGAAAAAGCAAACATCGACCGACATGCTTGCTGTATAAGCTAAGGGAAGCTAAAGGGAAAAATCATCCAGCACGCTAATGGTTAGATTAGACTATATGCCAAGTGGTCATAAAATGCAAATTTCTGACAGTTTTCCTGTCAAAATATGCTCGTACAATGTTATGGGCATATCTCATACATGCTCTAATGACCTACATGCCACATACGACCAGGCTGATTTTGACAGATAGAAATGCCCAAATATTATATAGCGTAATCGGACAATAAGCACGAATGCCAGCATAAAGCTCTACATGTCCATAAGCACTTTATTGAAATTTCGTTATGGCATTGCTGTCGTTTTTGATGGAACAAGAATTATTTTGTTGTCATCGGTGTTCCAACTTCAACTTTATTCTTTGTTTTTCTTTACAGCATTACCATACTTTAACATTTGGTAATAAATAACAAATGCGTTAAATGTCCATCAGGGCAAATATGACCATATTGGTAATTGTGGTCATATAGTCTAATATACAGTTTAAATAATCCTGAGATTTGGTCATTTGACAGCTAATCTAGTCATTTGCCTGTTGGCATTCATATCCATTATTGGCATACAGTCTAATCTTAGCTTAAAAGAAATCGCCTGTAAATACATGTGCATTCCAGCAACCTTAGTTCCAGCGGAACAAGTTTTCTCAAAAGCAGGTGACAATGTCGAAAAAGAGAAATAGACTCAAAGATAAAAATATAAATAGGTACCTACGCTTTTATTCATAAAATATAACATAAATTAAAATATGTTTGATACACTTTGTATGCATGAATGATTTCATATGTTTCTTTTTCTTCGAATAATAAATTATGTTTGTTTTTAAATGTTTCGTATTAATAAATTATGGACAAATTTACAACCCCGCCTTTAGAAAATCGTGAGTATATAAAACTATCGATAGTTTTATTCCGATACTATCGATACTATCGAAATGTTAAACTATCGCAGCCTTACACGTAACATTTAATTAAAGCTGAGTTAGAGATAATTTTGGTTTAATTGCAGAAAACCTTTTTCATAAAGTTTTTTTAAATATAATTCACACTTAATCAACTGTCAAAAAATTAAATGCCTAAATTTGCATTTAGCGGTGAATTAACTTTCGTTTTCCCTGTTGTGCCCAAAATCAAATAAGATGGCAGATACATTTTCGATTTTTTTTGGATTATTTTAATATTTTAAGTTATCAAATAGTAACCAAAGGCGATTAAAAAACTATAAACCACGTTTTAACAATTTTCGTCTTCCGGAAAATGAATTTATAAATAAATATAGATTCAGCAAGAAAAATGTGATGAAAATAATTGAAATCCTTCGTGATGATCCCGAGAGGAGGGCATATCGAAGTTGACATTCAGGTAATGGCAGCTATTCGCTATTCCGGTCGTAATATAGTACACAAAGTGTACATATTCCACTCAAAATGTTCTTTATGTGAGCAATCAAAACTCTAAAGTGACACGAAATACGCGAGTTCTGCCAGATTTTCGGAGTAGTTTTGCTTAACTAACTGATTAGCTACTACATGGCAAATTTATTTTTATGAATATACAATTTCGTCAAGAATATTAAAGTAAAATTAACTCATTTGACGTGACATTGACATTGTTCATCTGTTGATTAATGAAATCTAATGAATAAGGCTATCGATGTTTAAGGAACACTACTGACTACTCTCTCTCTCTGCCGATTTATTACAACCAGTGCTGGCTGCCACTGCAGGTCGCCGCAATAGTAAACTCAGTTTTTCTCTTAAACTAAAAAAAATCTTATTAAATGTAAAATTAAAGAAAAATTGATATTTTCAAAATCATTGCGTCCTTTATTTTCCATTAGAATCACCAAAAAAACTACTTTTAAAATTGTTTATATCTCGAAAACTCCATTTTATATTTTGAAGCAACTTCAAAAACCTAATAATGCCTACATCCAGAAGAATACCTTGCATGCTTAGTTCTCAGCTAAAAAGTTAAGAAATTGTAATGCAATATTTATTACTATTTTGTCTGTATTTTTACAAAAACCGATCGATATTTATTGCAATACATACTATTTAATATAATAAAATAATTATAAATAAGATGCAGTACTTTTATTTATTATAATAATGTCTTAAAAATGATTACTCATGGTCCGATCTGTGTTCACATACGGTATACTTTTATACCCTCCACATGAAGGTACATTCACTTTGTTATTACACTTGTAACACCAAGAAGGAGTCACCGTAGACCTCATAAAGTATAATATATATTATATATTCTGAATTAGGATCACATACTGAATCGGTTTAGCCTGTCTGTCTGTTGAAAGCACGATAGCGCCCAAAGGAATTCATATAGGCGAATGAAATTTGGTGAAAGGACTTCATTCATCGTCGTCATGTTGGTATTGAAAATGGGCTATGTCGGTCAAGTAGTTCTGGACCCTCATATACAAAACCAATTTTGCATGACTTGTATGCAGTCGAGGGTATTCAAACATCGGCTAGGCCGATGATAACACTTTTACTTGTTGTTTATCTTAATGCCTCACTTCCAATAAAAATACAATAAGAGCTACGCAAAACTTAATTTTAGCAGCTATCATCCACTTCAGCTCTTTTCCGAAACATATACCAAAAAATAACCAACCTGTTTGTACAGATAACAGAGAATTGCTACGTTTATATCGATGTAAAGATTTCGGTATATCATGAACCTTTCTACCTCGACCACCATCACCACCAATATATTCGAATTATTTTTTAACATAGTAAACTGATGTCGTTTTTAATTTGGCAAAAAGATAACTTTTTGTGAAAAAAAAAAATATTCTATCGAGATTGGTTTTTCTGTCCGATTTGCCAAAATTCTCAGATTTACACACAAGGGCGGATCCAGGATTTATTTCTGGGAAGGGCACAAAGACCAGTTAGGTGAAGATTGTACCGTATTGCAATTTGTGTTTGACATATAAGAATACCTTTAAAAAATACTTTTATAAAGGTAAAACAATTAAAAATTAGATGCTTAATAATGACCGTTTTCTTTTAGAATAGAATAGAATAGAATATATTTGGTTACAAAAATTTACAAAGGCTAGCCACCGCACAATTTACAGTACATTTATATTTTTCTGCTGAAATATGTTTTCTTTTATGTCTTTAATTTCATTTAAACTTTATTATTCGTAAAACCCATCGAGTGTTCATCTACTGTAAAACTACAACTTGTACAACATTAAAAAAATACACCTTTTTTTTTCTCCAACACTATTGTCTCACTCACAAAAAATAAATAATAAATTTGTGGAACACCTTTATCTTTACCGCAGAGAACTAAATTCAAATTAAGTTCTGTGATGTGTGTGGTAAAACTTCGCGTCTAAATCCCATATAAAAGTGACACAACGAAATCATGAGCGAAAAATTTCACTGTCCTTTCCGTTTTGCAGTACGCTGCTACTGCAAAATGATGACGAAAAGTGGGTAATTGTAGCAGATTGCTTAGTACAATTTTACACTCTCTTTTTGCACAAATTTATTGTCCGGGACATTATTTGCTTGGGAAAATTTGACATTTGTAATGCAGTTTTACCAGCTTTTATAAGAGGTATGGAACCACATTTCAATCAAAAATAGGCAAACTGAAATATAACAAGTAAAAGTGTTATCATCGGCCTGTCCGATGCTTTGATACCCTCCACTGCATACAAGTCATGCAAAATATGAGAACTACTTGACCGACATAGCCCATTTTCAACCTGACGCCGATAAAAAGAAGTCCTTTCACCGAATTTCATTCACCTACGTCAATTACTTTGTTCGCTATCGTGCTTTCAACAGACAGACAGACAGACGGACATGGCTAAATCGATTCAGAATGTGATCCTGATTCAGAATATGTATACTTTATGAGGTCTCCGGTGAATCCTTCTTGGCGTTACAAATGTTATGGCAAAGTGAATATACCTTCCTGTGGAGGGTATAAAAATACGCACAACGATATCCAGCGGGAAAACATTGTTTGCGGCCAATTCAATACAAACAAGAACCAATAAAATTCGGATTTAATGTTCAATTTGGCAGCAGAAATCTGAAATCTCAGATCAAAATCTGAAAAGCCAAATCGAAAACGTATTGAATAGACTGACAGCTTCAGTTAGAAAAGACGAATTGCCTACAAACTAAATTTAATCTTGGATGTAGTCCAGTTTAAATTCATACATTTGTGAACATGCATACTTAAAAAAAAACCAACCTACGCATCCGGTTAAAACCAGATGTCAGGTAGCCTGAGGTGGACTCTCATTTCAAAATCGAGTGTGGGGCTGTGTTGTAAATAATAGTTTTTCTTAGTTCAAGGTTAAAATTTGTCGCTAATTTTTAAATAAATAGTTGATAGATTTTCTTATTTTTGGTATCAGTGAAACTAATTATGGAGCTAGACACCATGCTATAAAAATCAGTTCTAAACAGCACAAATTTATTAATCAAAACAGCATTTCATAGAAACTACTTAAAACAAAAATAAGAAATAATTGAATGTCAATGAATGTTCGATATAAAACAAGGAATATTTTTTAAAGTCATTCCCTAATGAATTTTGGATGCATAGATATCATTTTATGATAACGATTTCAAAAAACTGTTCGCATGTTCGCTATAGAATTTCCTTTAAGTTTCGCTATTTTACCTTTCACATTCACATTTTTTTCGATATTCGCAATCGGTTTCTCTTTCGACAGTTTTTTATTTAATTGATCGATTAGTTAAACAATTAACAACACCATTAAACGAAACTGACAACTGTACTGTCACCTATAAAAGTGTAAAAAAAATAAAAAAAATAAAAAAAATGTTAAGCCGTCACGGGACGCCTGGCAGATGTGAAACATCGAAATTATTTTGTACAAGTAATATGCATAATAGAACAGATTACGATAGGAACTAAGTATGGCAAGTTGAAAAAATAAAATATTACGAACTTTTTCCCGAAAATGATAACTGTTTATTTAATAAATATTTATTTTCATTAAAAAGAAAAATTAAAAATTCTAAAATTTATTTCCAATTGCGACAACTCAATTCTTTTAATCAGTGACTTCAGTAATAGTTATATTCGATGCTTCCTCTGATGGTATTACTGTGGCAATTGGTCGATGATAACTAAAGTTTGTTACAAAAGTATTGGACATAACATTATCAAGATATCTTATATGTAAATACATCATCTATTGTTGTTCCATATCTGGAAGTAAGTTCTCTTGGATTGTTGTTAATTTGCAATTGAAATTCTTTTTGAAGGAACGTATGTAATTACATAATGGCATTAATTCATCTTTTGCAAAATTTACATTGAAATTCCTATTTAAAATCAATGGTAGTTTATCTTTATTGGTTTAAAAAAATATTGAACATTTCTGACTATAATGAAATAATGTAAACAGAAACACTAATTGTAGAAAACAAAATATCTTATTTTGTTTCTACGAATGAATTTTTCACAGTTTATTTTTTTACTTATTTATATTGATTACATTAGCTAATCATTTTGTAGAATACATGTTTTCGTGGCGAAATAAAACAATGAATTTAATCTCTGGGAACTGGCTAACTGCCTACAGTTGCGCATTCCCCTTCCACTTGCGCGCGCCACCTAAGGCGAGGTCTTCCTCTACTACGTTGTCCCTCCGGGTTGGAATCGAAGACTCTTCGGGCCGGAGCGTTGGTGTCAATTCGCTCTACATGTCCCAGGCATATTAGACGACTGATACGTACTTTTCTGACTATCTCGATGTCGCTGTACAGCTTGTAGAGTTCGCTGTTCTCTTCATCCGACCAAAGTAACAGCGGTTGGCAAGTGTTTCTTCGCATGATTTCTGAGGTGATTTAATTTTTAGAGTTAATAGCGGAGTCGAGGTAGACAAAGTCCCGAACTACCTCAAAGTTAAAGCTGTCTTTCGTGACGTTCTGTCTGATTCGTCGATGTTGTGTCTCCCTTCTTGTTGACAGCGTATATTTTGTTTTGCCCTCATTCACGACTAAGCCCATTTTTGCCGCTTCTGTGCTGATACTTGCAAACGCAAAAGTGACAGCTCGCTGTGTTCTGCCCATGATGTGGATATCGTCAGCGTATGCAAGTAGTTGCACAGATTTCTGGAAAATTGTGCCTCTAATGTTGGCTTGTGAGTTTCTCAAGAATTATATTGAAAAAGTCACATGACAGCGCGTCACCTTGTCTAAATCCTTTTTTGACACCAAAGTTCTCGGTGAGATTGTTTCCGACCTTTATGGAGCAGCGAGCGTTCTCCATCGTCATTCTGCACAATCTGGCAAGTTTGGCAGGGATGTCAAAACTAGACATGGCTCTGTATAGCTCGTCTCTATAAATGCTGTCATATGCGGCCTTAAAATCGATAAACAGGTGGTGGGTATCGACTTGGACCTCTTGGGTTTTCTCCAGGATCTGCCGTAGTGTGAATATTTGGTCGCACTGATAGGGTCCAATCAGTTCGTTTACATATGGTTTTAGGCGATCACACAGTACGGCAGAAAGGATATTATAGGCGATGTTAAGGAGACTGCTGCCTCTATAGTTGGCGCAGTTAAGAGGGTCTTCTTTCTTGTGGATCGGGCAAACAATGCTGAGGTTCCATTCATCAGCCATACTTTCCTCTAACCAAATCTTGGAGATGAGTCGGTGCACTCTACCAAATTATCTCCCGCTGCCTAGAAAAGCACGGCAGGTAAGCCGTCTGGTCCGGCAGCCTTGTTGGGCTTCAGCTTGGATATTGCTATCCTCACTTCATTTTGGTCAGGTGGACGGAATTCTTGGCTTACATCGCCCTGGTCGAATGGTTCATTCAGCCTGACAGCGGAATTTATGTCATCGTCGCCGTTTAACAGTCTGCAGAAATGGTTTTTCCATGTCCTCAGCACCGACTGTGATTCCACTACATGGTTTCCTTATTCGTCTCGACAGGTTTCTGCTCGGGTCTTGTTGCCATGACACGTCCTTTTTAACCTTTGGTAAAACTTCCGAACATTGTTCCTGGAGTAACACCTCTCTATTTCCTCGATCGCGCGCGTCTCATGCTCTTTCTTTTTCTTCCGGAGAAGCCGGTGTTCTTCCCTCCTTCTTTGCTCGTAGGGCTCACGAGCCGCTCTCGTCCTTCTGTGCAGCGCCGCTTCGTAGGCTGTTGTTTTGCTGCATGTGCTTGCCGGCACTCTTCATCGAACCAGGGGTTTCGTGGGGGTGGTTTGGTGAAACCAAGCACATCAGTTGCGGCGTTTCTGATTGCTTCTTGCCATTGATGCCACTGGTCTTCAGCACTTGATGCTGGCATTACAGGAATCCTCGAGAGGTTGAGGGATACACGATCGGCAAAGGTTCTGGCGGTTTGTTGCGTTTGTAGCCGTTCAACGTTGAATCTCCTCACAACATTTTTCCGTTGTTGTGGCGTCTGTGATATCCGCATTCGTACCTTGGCTAAAACAAGGTAGTGGTCCGAGTCTATGTTGGCCGCTTGGAAAGTTCGGACGTCTAGAATACTGGAGGAGTGCCTTGCGTCGATCGCAACATGGAGATATACGAAACGTAACTAGCTATATGAGAAACTGAGAAAGAAAATGTCTGCTCTCTTTCTACCCCCACTTACTTATATCTCCCTCTGAACTTCAGTCCGCACATTTCCGTAACGTTCTCATCACACAATCACCACCATACTCCCCAAGTCCAAGTCAAGCGTGCGTAAAGACGTATTTCGGAAAGAAAATCACATTTAATCAACCTTCAGTATAAAAATCGCAGTTGTAATGACAATTTTTTTGGTACGAGAAAATTTTTCTAAAAGGCATATCTATTTTTTATCCACTTTTAGGGCGTTAATAATCATTGTGAAATGTAGTTTGAATAATTTCTTGTCAGAAAGTTTAACGGAAATTGAAATTCACACAAAAGGGAGAGATACCATGATGTAGAAACGCTGCTGAGTATCAGTATTTTTACCATGATGTAGAAACACTGCTGAGTATCAGTATTTTATTACACCTCCCGCTATTTAGAATTTAATTTTTGTTGCTACTTCAGATGAATTCACAGTTCATAGACAATAAAATTGAGAGCGGGAGGGAGGGGGTATTATTCAAAAATTATGCGCGGGAAATCGGGGAGACGTAGGAAAGATGTCAGATGTCAGTCTATTTTTTGTTTAGCTTATGTTTTTTTAATTAGTACCTACCTAATGTACCTATATATAAAACTGCGCGTGATAGACATCATTATGGTACGGGATACATGCCCACCTGCATATTCTTACTGGAAATAAATTTCAAATGTTTTTTTTTTTTGGTTTTATGGTTAATCCAATAGTCTTTTCAAACGAATGTTTTTCCTATCGACACCGATATATTTACTTAGCTGTGATTGAACGTTAAAAAAGTAGCCCGACATACGGAAAGTGTTTAGATGTGGACAATGAAATGGCCGTATCGGTCACAAATCATTAGTGTCTCTACTCTAATGACCCAACCCAACACATATTTACCACATAACTTTATATAAATTGATATACAAACATCATCAACGTATATAGTAGACGTTTCTGAACACCACACAATACAATGCATTGTATATTTTACTAAACGTACTCGTAATCTCGAAAGTATTTTGCGCAAATTGCATAAAACAATCACCTTAGGTTTCCATAACAAGTCTTAGGGATTGTAACCGGTACTTTTACGCCTCTCACCAATACAGGAAAACGATTGAACCAGCTTCAGCTTATAATGCACTACTTAAGGTGTGCTTCTGGCTCTGTGCAACAGCGAGCATCGTCAATTGATTTTGTCTTGCAGACTGGTTTTTTCTAACGGGCAAAAGTGAAATCTAAATGTTAAATAAGGAAATCCAAGCCAATGACGTATTATATTTGCCGTCAGTATTTTTGAACAATTATAAATTCGATATTTTAACAGTAGCACTAAAACTATTCAGTTTCGATATAGTATTATAGAGTAGGTATGTGACATCGGTAGAAAAAATTGAGAAACAGGGGCACGTGCCCACCCAAACTCCACAGGCCAGTCGAAAAAAGAAACACTAACAATTGTGTACCAACTGCATTATTACTGCTTCCTCATTCGATAATGAAAACATAACAGACTATTAGCAAAAAAAAATAGCTTTTCCAACAAATGATAATAATCAAGACGAAAAATTACCCAAATCTGTTTCTGCATATGCTAGAATGTGAATCTTGGCGTGCGTGAAATTTATGTGCACGTATCTCCTCATGCAGAATCAAGCACGTACACGCATGCGTGAAATATGCACATAAACACATGCATTCTAGCTTTAAGCCTAATACGGACCTGTTTCGGAACGAAATCTGCGAAAAGGAAGCGGAAATTAATTTGTGGAGAATCCCATCAGCTGATACACAAATAGCAGTGTTAGCAGCGCTGGCTATTTCTGTGGCAACAAGGAAAAACAGCATAAGCCATTTTTAGCTACTTTTCAGGAGCGAAGGTTTAAGGTTTGACTTTCAATGACTTTCTGATCCATAACACAGCAACCATAAGAGATATTTGAATGAAAAAAAAATGTAAATATAGAACAGGGTTCTGTGCATCCGATCGTAACATTAACTCAATTTTGACATAAGTCGACTTATGCTGTTTTTCCTTGTTGCCACAGATTTATCTTTGATTTGGCTACTCGAACTTTTCACTGGTTCCTTAAAATTGTAATTTGGGATTTATCCAAATTTATGCTATTCACTCCGAAGTTTAGCGATTTTTAGGAATTACCGGCTTAGGAACTCGTAAAAAAAAATTCATACTTCTATTGCGAACGTACTCTTTTCGTATAGGTGACTAAAACTTTCTAAAAGGTTATGTCGTTTTCGATTGGGCATTTCAGATTTTTGCTGCCAAACATTAAATACGATTTGTACTGGTTCTTTTGTATATTGAGTTGGCCGCGAAAAACACTTGTTTTTTATATACACTGGAAATCTATTGTAATTGATTTTCACACATTTATACCAACCAATTTCGAAAATATTTAATATGAAAACTTGTTTCCTTAGACGTTTTTCTTTTGTTAACATTGGAAAATGGATAGGTACTAAAAAGGTCTCTCAATTTTGAGTGTGTTTATTTTAATTTAATATTGTCGTCTTTAAAAAAGCAATGTAATCAGAATAAGTAACCCTAAAAAACTGGAAAAAAATGCGCAGTTTTGATCTTTCAGTTTGTTTATTTTTGGCTCCAAGATTTTTCAAATGTGGCTCCATACCTGTTATAAAAGCTGCTAACGCATTACAAATGTAAAATTTTCTCCAGCAAATAATGTCGCGGACAATAAATATGTGCGAAAAGCAAGTAGATATTTGTCCCAAGCAATCTGCTACAATTATCCACTTTTCGTCATCATTTCGCAGCAGCTGTGTCACTTTTGTATGGGATTTAGATGCGAAATTATATATACACCAACACAGAAACTTATTTTGGATTTAGTTCTCTCAGGTAAACATAGAGGTGCTCAACAGATTTATTATTTTTTTTTGTGAGTGAAGCAATAGTGTTGGAGACCCACAAAAAAAAACCCGTTATTTTTTGAATGTTGTACAAGTTATAGTCTTACGGTAGACGAACACTCCATGAATTTTGCGAATAATTAAGTTCAAATGAAATTAACGACATAAAAGAAAACTGTCATTACCTATTAAACATATAATTTTGTACTATAAACCTTTATAAAAAGTATTTTTGATAGTTATTTTTGTATGTCATTAAAAAATAATGGATCCCAGAGATAAATTGCAATGCAATACATACAATCTTCACCTATCTGGCCTTTGTGCCCCTCCCAGAAATAAATCCTGGATCCGCCCTTGCAAGTGTCCATGTCCATCTATAGTACTGACAAAACGTTTAAGAAAAAATCAAATCCACTTGAATGATCAATCTCTTCTGACGAACTGGTGCGGCTTCTGACGAGTAAAACGTGTGCACTGTAACTGGTTCCATAAGCACTGATTATTGGTAAGGCCGCTGGTTTTTACGAAAACAAATTATGAATTGAATTCTGAAATGACAAAAAATGTAATAGTTTCTAAGAAAGTTGTCGCACTAGCAAATGTGGAGGTCTAATTGTTTATTGGTATCGTTTCACAAAAGGTGTACTACATTTTTACTGAAGCTGGCAACCAGCTAATCGTCAACATTATTGTTTGATTATTAGTAAGGCCGAAAGGGATTTTGGAAAGTGTGGGGTCTTTGCGTAAACTTCCAGACTAAAGTTGATTATTGGTAAGGCCGTTTGCCTATGAAGTGAACGCAGCTAGCTTCAAAACACGTTACAAACTTTATTTCAATAAAAAAAAATTCATTTGACAGATGGTACAGTAATGTATAGAATTTGTTGTTTACATTTATAATGGCAATGTGTTAAGGGTCGCATTACATCATCTCCTCCGACGCTACTTAACTAACGCCCTAACTTTCAGCACTAAGTTTGGAATCGTAGGCACCGTTGTTTTATCCGCTCTGATCTTCTAACTTCAGGTAGAGCTGCTGGTTGCCTTATGTCGTTTGATAAACTTGGCTGGTTGACCCCGTCTTGATCCAGAATAGCACCTTCGCTTGGGACCGATGACTCCCCAACTTCATTGGTACCAATAGAATCATTTTGGCCAACCTGTTTATACAAATCCAAAACTTCATTAGCAAAACTATTAAAATTACCTCCATTCACATCTGCTTTACGGGCTACCCCCCGTGATGGTACCACACGCGGTATATCTGCCTCCAGAGAGTACCTTACTGGACGCATTTGGTTCTGGTGACGCCTTACGTATCCGCATTCTGTTTGCACACCATACATTTTGTTACCAAACCTATTTTGTATAACTCCCTTTGACCACTTCTTTGACTTCATATATTCTCGCACCCATACCTCATGCGACCATTGAAATTTTGGAGTAGAGTTACCCAGCTTCCTTTTCCTTTCTTCTGGAATAACACATGCTAACAGGTTCCGATACTTCCTTCCATGTAGTAATTCTGCTGGGGACTTTAGCGACACTCCAATTGGCGTTGATCGGTACGTCGATAGAAATAAGTTAAGAGCCGCTTCGGCGTCTTTCTGCTCACTCATGTTCTTCTTAAATGATACCTTGAAGGTCTGAACAAAACGCTCCGCCTGACAATTCGATGCCGGATGAAAAGGAGCTGTTCTCCAGTGCTGGATCGAGTGCATCTCGCAAAATTCCTTGAATAGTTGTGCCGTAAATTGGGTTCCATTGTCCGTGACCATCGCTTTTGGAAGTCCTTCAATTGCAAAAATGGATTGGAGTGCTTTTATCGTTGCTTCGGCAGTAATTAGTGACATCGACACCACGTACGGGAACTTGGAATATGCATCTACACAAATGAGCCACATTCTGTTAAAAAATGGCCCAGCGAAGTCCAGATGTATCCTTTCCCATGCCTCCTCTGCCGGGAGCCAGTTGCTGTACTCACGCTTTGGATCGGCTGCAGCTTCTTGACAGATGGCACATCGCGCCACCAACGCGTTGATTTGTCGATCCATGTCTGGAAACCAGACATATTGCCGTGCCAGTCGCTTCATCCTAGAAATGCCCCAGTGGCCCTCGTGGATATATTTAAGTATTTTAGGTTGAATCACCTCCGGAATGACGACTCGGTCATGATCAGCACTAAGAAGAATTATGTTATCTTGCATTGTTAAAGCTAACTTACGCTCAAAAAAGGGTTTTACGTCCATATTATCTTCTGGCAGCTTGGTGGGCCATCCATTTTTGATGTAAGCCGCAACTTTCTTCAGTACTCTGTCTTTTAACGTACATTTGCCTATCGTCTCAGCATTCAACGTAGTTGATCCCAATTCTTCCACAACAGCATTAACTTCCTGAACTACGACTTCCAGATTGTCAAACTCAGCATCCGGACCCATTGGCAGGCGTGATAGCGCGTCAGCATTTCCATGTTTGGAGGTAGGTCGGTACTTAATTTCATAATTATAGGCCATAAGCGTCAGGGCCCAATTGCGAAGACGGCGCATCGTCATTTCCGGAATCGACTTACCCGGATTGAATATGGTTGTTAAAGGTTTATGGTCCGTTTGCAGCTCAAACCGATGACCGTACAAGTAGCAGTGGAACTTTTTTACCCCATAAATAATTGACAACGCCTCCTTTTCTATCTGACTATATAACTTTTGGTGGTGGTTCAGTGTTTTTGAGGCAAACGCAATTGGCCTCTCCGTCCCATCTGGATACCTATGTGATATAACCGCACCAATACCGTAGCTGGAGGCATCGGTAGCCAGGATCAAAGGTAATGAATCGTCAAAATGTGCTAAACGCGCAGCATTCAGTATACTGCTTTTTAATATTTCCAATGACTTCTGCTGGCTAGCAGACCAAACGAATTTGGTTCCCTTTGCTCGGAGTGCATTTAGTGGGCCTGCTACCTGCGAGAAATTGGGTATAAATTGATTATAATAGTTCAATTTACCTATTATGCTTCTAATTCCTTCAGGTTGGTAGGTTGGGGTATGTTACGAAGAGCCTCTAGATGTTTTTCCGAAGGACTAATGCCCGTTGCAGAAAGCGTATGCCCCAAATACTCCAACTCCTCTTTAGCGAAAGTGCACTTCTGCTTGTTGCACCGAAAGCCATTGTTTTGGAGGCGGCGAAACACTTCCTCCAAGGTGCACAAGTGATCCCTGTCCTCCTTGCCCGTAACGACGATGTCGTCGAAATACACAGCCACCGGAAGGTCGGCAAACATTTGCTCCATTATGTTCTGGAATTCCCCCGGCGCACTGCTAATCCCAAACGGGAGACGTTGGTATTGGTACAACCCGAAAGGAGTATTAATCACAGCCATCTCTTTCGACTCATCATCCAACTCGATTTGGAGATAAGCATCCGACAGGTCTATTTTTATGAACAGTCTTCCTCCTCGCAGTTTGTGGAAAATATCACGAATGCGTGGGATAGGGTGACGATTAACTATAAGCTGCGGGTTTACACTCGACTTAAAGTCTCCACAGATTCGTATCCCACCATCCGCCTTCTGCACTATTACCACGGGCGCGGCCCACTGCGTACGATGTACTTGCCTAAGTATCTCCGCTTCAATTAACCGCTCGATCTCCTTCTTGGTGTCCTCTACTAGCGCATATGGGATGGGTCGATGGCGAACAAATTTTGGGACGGCCCCTTCCTTGAGGGCCAGATGCGCTTTATAATCCTTGCACTTGCCTAATCCTTCCGAAAACAGATCCGAATGCCTCACACAGAGTGCCTCAATGCTTTTGAGTAGCGAGGCATTTTCATTAATTTGCAAAACGGAATGTTGCACGGATAAACTCAATGCTCTAAACCAGTCAAGTCCCAGAATATTAGCGCCACCACTGTTAACCACTAGAAGTTTCATTTTATGTGATGATTTTTTATACACCACATCTACTTCCAATTCCCCTTTAAGAGACAGCGGCGATCCACCATATGCCTGCAGAACTTTGTTCGTAGTAGAACACTTCGGATGTCCCAGTTGCTTATAACCATCGCGTCCAACCAACGAAAACGACGCTCCTGTATCGACTTGGAATGTCATCGTCTTTCCATTAACAACCAACTCCAGCATAATGCCCGACCTTGACCCGTCTGATATGTGTTCATGCGAATGCACCACTTCAGCAAAATGCAGCCTCTCCGTAGTATTACCTGAATACTTTTGCTCTTAGGAATTTTTTTTCCGATAGGAGCCCTTACCCGACCGTTGTACGCTGCGACTTCTGCTCTTGCTTACTTGATGTGATAAATTCCCACCAGCACTCCCTCCTACCAAACACACAGCTTCAATATGGCCCACCTTCCTACATTTACGACAAACTGTTTTGTAATGCCGGCACTCGTTCCTACTATGGTTGACAAAACAGCCTGGGCACGATTTACGCAGCGAATTTGGCTGTGAGAGCGACCGGGAGGTACCGTAACCGTTTGTCGCTGGTAGCTGATTAACTTCGACAATATTATTTTTATCAGCCATTGCGGAAAAAGTTTGTTGTGTGGTCTCATATGAACCCGCAATATCAAGAACATCTTGAAGTGATGGGTCTGTTTTTTGAAGCGCTAGCGTGCGAACACTATCGTGCGGTGTATACAATACCACAATGTCTCGGATCATATTGTCCACATATGAATTGCCACAATTCGCTCCTGGGCAAGTAAAAAGGCAATTTCGGGCCACACCTCTAAGATCTGCCACCCACGATGCATATGACTGTCCTGGCTTCATTACTGTCTTATGAAATTGATAGCGCGCTGCAAGTACATGAATTTTAGCCGTAAAATGTTCGCTTAGCTTACCAGTGAGGTCTTTAAAACTTTTGGCTGCCAGGTCGTCTACTCCGTAGAGTTTTTGAAGAATCTCAAAATTATCTGCTCCAATCCAAGACAGGAAAAATGCACGTTTTTGGTTGTCATCTGTGATTCGGCATGCTTCAAAATGCTGCTCCATTTGTTTGAGGTACGTTTTCCAGTTGTCTTCCTTTTTGTATGCTGGGAATGGTTGGACAACTGAAGTGTTAGTTGCCGGCGCCTGCGGGGTGTTTTGCGTAAACCATCTTTTCTGATCCTCCCATACCTTTTCCATCCAATCACGCTGTGATTTTAAAATATCCTGAAGAGCTTCCTGTTCCATTTATGAACGAATTGCTGCCTTTATCGCCAATGTTCGCGAATTTCCAGTTCGAAAAAAAATTAATTGAAAAAATCCTCGTCGCCACTGAAGTGAACGCAGCTAGCTTCAAAACACGTTACAAACTTTATTTCAATAAAAAAGAATTCATTTGACAGATGGTACAGTAATGTATAGAATTTGTTGTTTACATTTATAATGGCAATGCGTTAAGGGTCGCATTACATCAGTCTATGAAGTAATTTCAGTTTTAATGCGTAAGCACAATAATTTGTACAGCATTGTACATACAAATATCCCGGAGCGGAATTATAAAAACTACTGCACCCTCTTAATGTACCATAAAAACAAAACTAGTTGACAAACCTTTGAGTAACAGAAAAAAACTAATTCTCTAAATTCTTCTTCCCTAAAGAACGGAGAAACAATGGATCGTGAATGTAATGAGAGATGCACGTGTAATCGCGGGGAATGGATTTGTGAACGACGATGCACTGGAATGTTTTTCAAACGTGGACGAACTTTTGAAGACACCAATTGCCATGAAATCCCATCTGAGGATGATGAGTGTTGTGCAACTATGGAGTGTACAGAAATAATTACAACTTTGCCAACGTCTTTAAATGGTAAGTAACTATTTAAAATCCTATGCATTTAATGCGGTAGGTACATAATCTCCATAAAATATTTTAACTAAATAGACATTAACAATAATTTTTTGTTTTGCTCAGATTCAATGAAACCTTTGATAATGGCAACACCAGTTGCATGCCACTTTAATGGAGGCATATATAAATTCCGTGAGCGGTTAGAAATTGGCTGCGATCAAATATGTCACTGTGACGAAGGTGGTAACATGAACTGTCGCCCAAGATGTGCAGAACGCAATCATACACGATTGGAGAAATGTGTGCTTGTCAAAGATCCGAAAGATATTTGTTGTCAATTAGAGCTATGTGATGTAACTTTAGATGACCATGAGCAAACCCCGTCACCACCAACATCCCAGATTTCCATTGATAACTCTGTGACAACAGCAGATGATGCGAACCCACCAAATTCTAATTGTACGCATAAAGGCACCACTTACAAGATAGGACAGCAATTCAACGATGGTTGTGACGCTCTCTGTGTATGCACAAAGGAAGGTGTACACTGTGCTAAACTTGAATGCCCGTCAACTTTCGGCTTGGATGTACTAGATCCCCATTGCTTGCGTTGGGAGCCGGAACCAGCTACATTCCGTGCTATTGCTCCAAAATGTTGCCCAGAACAAATGCGTTGTGTTGATAATGGTACGTGTGAGTATAAGGGCCAAGAGTTTGATAATTGGTCACCGATTCCATCAAACCTAACGGGTATGTATTTTTTGAGGATCGGTTATGATGATAGTTTTAATTCATTTATGTTGTAGGCTGTGAGCAACACTGCTATTGTGAGAATGGCAAGGTAGAATGTCGTCCAGCATGCCCACCAGTTTTAGCATTGCCACCAAGTGATTTACCCTGCCATCAGTCAATGGCCAGATTACTTCCAATACCTGAAGACGAATGTTGTAAGCATTGGGCATGTGCTCCAGCAATGATTCCAACTATAACTCCCATATCTGATTCAAAAGGTAAATTGGTTTAGATTAAATATAATTAATAATTAGCATGATTTCAAAAGCAATGAAATGTTTCATATATATTCCTTTTGAAAAAAAATTTTGTTTTTCCTTATCATGAAGAAAACGAAAGTCGTAAACTTTCTACAGTTTCACAGGTTTTACTCCCTAGATTCGTCGAAACAAATAGGCAAACATATTTAGCTGGGCCCTATTTTACCAACCCAATTTTCGAAAATCGACCCCACCTTTTATAGTTAAATAACAGAATGTCGTACATGTAAATAACGTGAAGTCCATGTTTAATAACAGGCTGTTTTTGAAACCAAAAGGCATTCTGGTATTTAAGAATTGTTCATTAGGGGGAGTCACTATGCATAATAATCCCTTTGTCAAGCAAGGTGATTGTAATTCCCTGCACCTCTGTCTTGTGTTTGTAAGACAGCCTTCTAGGATGACTAAACACCACATCAGCCTAATGTTCATTGCAAACTGGTTGTTAGCATCATCTTGGCTTAACAAAGGGTTTATATAGGGCTCCACTGACCGACCATTCCAATGGTATCTATACTGAAGACATCTGGCAGAGTGTCTGTTACATGTTTGATCCTAAGTTTTTTGTCCCTTCAATGTCAAAATCACTTATGTCGTTTTCCATTGGGACCACTAAAAATCTTTTTCAGATCTCAGATTTATCGCGGCTCATGGAACATGCAACGATCTGCTTTTGTGAATGGATTAGTGCGTTTTTTGACAGCAATATCAGCTGTTCAAATTGCATTCGCTTTTGCAAAAATCTGGATATCGACTTAAAAAATGTTTCCCCTGTTGTAGACACAAATGGAGTAGTTTCGGTGATTCGTAGTTTCCAGATGATGAGGAAAACAATAAAGATAATACCTAATTCCTCCATCATTATATCAATTGCTTTTTATGTATTTCTTTATTTTGCTTCTCACGAAACTTTGCGCATTTGTTTTCAAAGCAAATTTCTTGCAATGACGTGAATCAGCTGTGAGTATTTGTGGCAGTATGTGTAAATCTTGAAAATTATCGAGATCTGCAAAAAGTGATCCGAATCGAAAAAAAGATAGATTTTTTTGCCCAATGGAACGCCAAAAGTGATTTAGATCAAAAAAAAGATAGATTTTTTGTCCCAATGGAAAACCACATTACCTAACCAATATTCCGTTCCGAAGTTTTTTGACTACTGAACACTAGAAGAATAATAACAAACGTCGAAAAGTGTTCGGTGTCGGAAGTTTCAACACTAATAAACATATCGCAGCGAATCTTTCGTTTCCATTTGCGTTACTCTTATATTTAGATATGAATTTTTGAATCCACTTCGGGTTCATTTTCATATGTATAACATCTTCGTCGCATTGTTTAATCCAATAATTGTTCATCGTTCTCGTTTTGAACAGTTTGAATATGACTGTGTAAACAAACTTTGACAAATGGAAATGTTTTGTTTTTGTTTTTGTAAATTTTTCTTCGTTGTCATTATTGATATGAAATTGGGTACATATTTAATGTAAAAATGTATAAGAAATAGACTATAATGTTTAAGAAATAGACTAAAGTATCAACATGCAAGTAAACACTTATCTAAAAAGCCAAACACCAGCTAGCAGCAGCAGGGTGAAATGTTTAGTGAAAGTTTATAAAACAGATACCGAAGAGTGTGCGTGTGCAGGAACTGACCGTTAATCCAATGGACTTTGGAGTTAAATTCCAAAAGCATACACTGGATGATAAACTGGCGTAAAAGTAAAACAATATGCAAAAGTGTAGATTTGCAGAAGATTTGGTAGTTTTTAAAATAACTATTTTTTTACAACATCGATTAGAGTTAGTCCCCTCCAAAAAGAACATAAAGTGGGTGTCTTCCCTTAAATATTTTATTATACTTCTCTAAAACCTAACTTAAACTGAAACAAGTAAAAGTGTTATCATCGGCCTGGCCGATGCTTTGATACCCTCCACTGCGTACAAGTCATGCAAAATACCAGAACTACTTGACCGACATAGCCCATTTTTAATACCAACCTAACGACGATAAAAGAAGTCCTTTCACAAAACTTCATTCACCTAGGTTGATTCCTTTGGACGCTATCGTGTTTTCAACGGAAAGAGGGACATATGATTCTTATATTGGTTTTGTATGGGAGGTACCAGAACTACTTGACCGACATAGCAGGTTTTCAATACCAACCTAACGACGATAAAAAGAAGTTCTCTCACCAAATTTCATTCACCTACGTCAATTACTTTGGGCGCTATCGTGCTTTCAACAGACAGAGAGGCATGGGTCCAATATTGGTTTTGTATGGGAGGTACCAGAACTACTTGACCAACATAACCCATTTTCAATACCAACCTAACGACGATAAAAAGAAGTTCTCTCACCAAATTTCATTCACCTACGTCAATTACTTTGGGCACCATCGTGCTTTCAACAGACAGAGAGACATATGGGTCCAATATTGGTTTTGTATGGGAGGTACCAGAACTACTTGACCGACATAGCGCATTTTCAATACCAACCTGACGCCGATAAAAAGAAGTCTTTTCACCAAATTTCATTCACCTACGTCAATTACTTTGGCCGCTATCGTGCTTTCAACAGACAGACAGACAGACAGACAGACAGACAGACAGACAGACAGACAGACAGACGGACATGGCTAAATCGATTCAGAATGTGATCCTGATTCATAATATATATACTTTATGAGGTCTCCGGTGACTCCTTCTTGGCGTTACAAATGTATGGGCAAAGTGAATATACCTTCCTGTGGAGGGTATAAAAATGCATAAATCTTGAAACGATTGCAAAATGTAGCCATCGATCAATCGAATAGTTTCAACGACAGTATTTGGCACTTGAATTATTAACGTGAAGCAACATTACCTGAACGATGATCGTCCAATCGTTTCCGCGATTATCGGTTTTCGGTTGTTTCACAAAGTAGAAGCATCGTCGAGACGATTAAGTTCGATCGTTTTATCCTTTATTTTTATTATACCCTCCACAGGAAGGTATATTCACTTTGCCAATACATTTGTAACGCCAAGAAGGTCTCACCAGAGACCTCATAAAGTATATATATTCTGAATCAGGATCACATTCTGAATCGATTTAGCCATGTCCGTCTGTCTTTCTGTCTGTCTGTCTGTCTGTTGAAAGCACGATAGCGCCCAAAGTAATTGACGTAGGTTAATGAAATTCAGTGAAAGGACTTATTTTTATCGGCGTCAGGTTGGTATTCAAAATGGGCTATGTCGGTCAAGTAGTTCTGGTACCTCTCATACAAAACCAATATTAGACCCATGTGTCCCTCTTTCCGTTGAAAACACGATAGCGTCCAAAGGAATCAACCTAGGTGAATTAAGTTTTGTGAAAGGACTTCTTTTATCTGCGTTAGGTTGGTATTAAAAATGTGCTATGTCAGTCAAGTAGTTCTGGTATTTTGCATGACTTGTATGCAGTGGAGGGTATCAAAGCATCGGCCAGGCCGATGATAACACTTTTACTTGTTATACCCTCCAGAGGAAGGTATATTCACTTTGCCAATACATTTGTAACGCAAAGAAGGAGTCACCGGAGACTTCATAAAGTATATATATTCTGAATCAGGATCACATTCTGAATCGATTTAGCCATGTCCGTCTGTCTGTCTGTCTGTCTGTCTGTCTGTCTGTCTGTCTGTCTGTCTGTCTGTCTGTCTGTCTGTCTGTCTGTTGAAAGCACGATAGCGCTCAAAGTAATTGACGTAAGTGAGCGAAATTTGGTGAAAGGACTTATTTTTATCGGCGTCAGGTTGGTATTGAAAATGGGCTATGTCGGTCAAGTAGTTCTGATACCTCCCATACAAAACCAATATTTGACCCATTTGTCTTTCTGTCTGTTGAAAGCACGATAGCGCTCAAAGTAATTGACATAGGTGAACGAAATTTGGTGAAAGGACTTCTTTTTATCGGCGTCAGGTTATTATTGAAAATGAGCTATGTCGGTCAGGTAGTTCTGGTACCTCCCATACAAAACCAATATTGGACCCATATGTCTCTCTGTCTGTTGAAAGCACGATGGCGCCCAAAGTAATCGACGTAGGTGAATGAAATTTGGTGAAATCACTTCTTTTTATCGGCGTCAGGTTGGTATTGAAAATGAGCTATGTCGGTCAGGTAGTTCTGGTACCTCCCATACAAAACCAATATTGGACCCATATGTCTCTCTGTCTGTTGAAAGAACGATAGCGCCCAAAGTAATTGACGTAGGTGAATGAAATTTGGTGAGAGAACTTCTTTTTATCGTCGTTAGGTTGGTATTGAAAAACGACTTGTATGCAGTGGAGGGTATCAAAGCATCGGCCAGGCCGATGATAACACTTTTACTTGTTATACCCTCCAGAGGAAGGTATATTCACTTTGCCAATACATTTGTAACGCAAAAAAGGAGTCACCGGAGACCTCATAAAGTATATATATTCTGAATCAGGATCACATTCTGAATCGATTTAGCCATGTCCGTCTGTCTGTCTGTCTGTCTGTCTGTCTGTCTGTCTGTCTGTCTGTCTGTCTGTCTGTCTGTCTGTCTGTTGAAAGCACGATAGCGCCCAAAGTAATTGACGTAGGTGAATGAAATTTGGTGAAAAGACTTCTTTTTATCGGCGTCAGGTTGGTATTGAAAATGGGCTATGTCGGTCAAGTAGTTCTGGTACCTCCCATACAAAACCAATATTGGACCCATATGTCTCTCTGTCTGTTGAAAGCACGATGGCGCCCAAAGTAATCGACGTAGGTGAATTAAATTTGGTGAAATCACTTCTTTTTATCGGCGTCAGTTTGGTATTGAAAATGGGCTATGTCGGTCAAGTAGTTCTGGTACCTCCCATACAAAACCAATATTGGACCCATGCCTCTCTGTCTGTTGAAAGCACGATAGCGCCCAAAGTAATTGACGTAGGTGAATGAAATTTGGTGAAAGGACTTCTTTTTATCGGCGTCAGGTTGGTATTGAAAATGGGCTATGTCGGTCAAGTAGTTCTGGTACCTCCCATACAAAACCAATATTGGACCCATGCCTCTCTGTCTGTTGAAAGCACGATAGCGCCCAAAGTAATTGACGTAGGTGAATGAAATTTGGTGAAAGGACTTATTTTTATCGGCGTCAGGTTGGTATTGAAAATGCGCTATGTCGGTCAAGTAGTTCTGGTACCTCCCATACAAAACCAATATTGGACCCATATGTCTCTCTGTCTGTTGAAAGCACGATGGCGCCCAAAGTAATTGACGTAGGTGAATGAAATTTGGTGAGAGAACTTCTTTTTATCGTCGTTAGGTTGGTATTGAAAATGGGCTATGTCGGTCAAGTAGTTCTGGTACCTCCCATACAAAACCAATATTGGACCCATGCCTCTCTGTCTGTTGAAAGCACGATAGCGCCCAAAGTAATTGACGTAGGTGAATGAAATTTGGTGAGAGAACTTATTTTTATCGTCGTTAGGTTGGTATTGAAAACCTGCTATGTCGGTCAAGTAGTTCTGGTACCTCCCTCACAAAACCAATTTTTCATGACTTGTATGCAGTGGAGGGTATCAAAGCATCGGCCAGGCCGATGATAACACTTTTACTTGTTTTTTATTTCTTTTATGTAGGTAATGTGTTTGTATTTGTGATTGGGAACGAAACGATTGATGTATAGGTGCGAAACTAGCTGGACTACCACTGCAAATTAATGAATAGAATATTCCTAAGAAAAGCAATACATCGGTTTTCAAAGGGCTAAGGTTGAATTATAGATTCTACATCTACGCCTACTTCGGCGTCTTCCTTCCTGGTGCTGCTGATGTCGTGTACTTTCATTGGAGCTTTTCCTTCAACACATATGATATCATTCCATACATCGGAAGCATGAGCCGTATGACCGCCGTTTTTGTATAAAATCTGCAGATAAGTGTCAATACGGGGAGCAATTAAAACACCAAATCCTGCCAGAAATTTGTGGAGGAGGATATTTCCCTTCTTCTCAATCTGAGGTTTGTGGCGGCGGAAAGCGGTCTGACAAGTGTACGACTAGTTGCGCATCCTCCGGTAGAATTGTATCGGGAAAAAAGACGCTGTGTGTGGAAGGTTGATCTGAGGCGGCAGATTCTCTTGACGCGGAAGGCTGCTTTTAGGCGCACAATCTTTGATTACTAGTGGAAAGTCATCTGATGGTGCGTCTTCATTAATTTTGGCGGCATGGAGTAAGTTGCGGGACTGCTACTTTGTTGTTGTAGCTGAAAGGAACTCTACTCCCAGCGAATTTAGCCGCCTTGCCATCTTCGCATGCGTTTGCACCATTTTCTTACCCACAATTTCCGAAATAAAAGTTTTTTTTCTTAGAAGAATTAATTGTTACTGTACTTTATGTACGATCACCCCACATCTAAGCTAAAAGACGATTTTCTTTTCTTTAAAATTTATTTTTCGTCCGACTCGACCTAAACTTTAAAAGAAAGTACCAGCCACTTGCAAAATTTCTTAGTAGTAAAGTTACCTTATTACATTTATATAATGGTTGCGTTCAGACGCAATAAGGCCAAATGCAACAGTAATGAGTTCAATGACGTTGAACTGCAAATGATTTTTTTTCTTTGCGTAGGCATTATTGAAAATCTTAACTCAATTTTAAAAGCATAGTCCAAAGTTTATTTGATTGGTGAAAAAAAAGTCTTTGTTTAAGGAGGATTCCCTTGTGTAGCTGGATCCATTGATACGATTTTCAACATCGATGCATCCAAAGAAAATGAAAAGTATTTTCTCAGGACACATGGAAAGCATGCATTGAATGCTATGATGGTTTGTGGGCTTGAACGAGCTTAATTTATGATGTTAACGTTATCTAGCCGCTTAGTGCGCATGACGCAAGAGTATTAAGATATTCCAGTTAAGCAACAAATTTCAATGTAGGATAAGAAAAAAATATGCTGTTGTATCTACAGCCTAGATAAACACAAACTAAACAAGTAAAAGTGTTATCATCGGCCTGGCCGATGCTTTGATACCCTCCACTGCATACAAGTCATGCAAAATACCAGAACTACTTGACCGACATAGCAGGGGCGATTCCTCTTAGTTAGCTAGTTTAGCGGCGCTAAACCAAGAAAATAAATTGAAATACATATACGCAAAATACAGCAAAAACGAGGTTAAAGTAAATATGAAGATTAATAATTGCAATAATCAATGACATACTAAACAAAACTATCATTTACAAATAATATTTGCCTACACAAACACACAACACAATACCCCCATGCAATAAGTTTCACTTGAAATACTCTTTAGCGTTACAACTTGAGATACCTCAAATTCCCTGCCTGCACGCACACGCACAATCTAAAACTCCCATAGAAAAGTCTCCTGCTTGTAGCATTTTACCGTAAAAAATTGCGCTACAGAATTTCCTACAATCTGTATAAGTGTGGAATTTGACTAACTCTACCAGTCGTAAGCAAAGCACAGGAAAATATACGGAAGGGTAAGCGCAAACAAATGCGATAAAACTTGAAAGTAGAGTGTAAGTGTAAGCAAGCAGGTATATTTTGCGCATTATCTTTTTTTGTACTTCTGTGTGTTTCTCTTTCTAGTCAAATTGCAGTAAGAATGTGTCGTTGTGTTCTTATTTGACTGAATTAATAGTCTTATTGAATTCCATACCAAAAGTAAAGTGCGATTTATAATTTTATATTTGCGTGGATTATAAATGTGAGTAAATACATAATAATTATTTTTGTCGTGCTTTTGGAATATGAGAGGGCGCTCTTGTTTTGTTTTTTTGTTTGTAAGAAGTGAGCACGTAGCTAACCCATTGCTTAAGACCAGGAATCGCCACTGCGACATAGCCCATTTTTAATACCAACCTAACGACGATAAAAGAAGTCCTTTCACAAAACTTAATTTACCTAGGTTGATTCCTTTGGACGCTATCGTGTTTTCAACGGAAAGAGGGACACATGGGTCTAATATTGGTTTTGTATGGGAGGTACCAGAACTACTTGAGCGACATAGCCCATTTTGAATACCAACCTGACGCCGATAAAAAGAAGTCCTTTCACCAAATTTCATTCAGCTACGTCAATTATTTTGGGCGCCATCGTGTTTTCAACAGACAGAGAGACACATGGGTCCAATATTGGTTTTGTATAGGAGGTACCAGAACTACTTGACCGACATACCCCGTTTTCAATATCAACCTGACGCTGATAAAAATAAGTGCTCTCACCAAATTTCATTCACCTACGTCAATTATTTTGGGCGCTATCGTGCTTTCAACAGACAGAGAGGCACATGGGTGCAATAATGGTTTTGTATGGGAGGTACCAGAACTACCTGACCGACATAGTCCATTTTGTTTCAATACCAACCTGACGCCGATAAAAAGAAGTCCTTTCACTGAATTGCATTAACCTACGTCAGTTACTTAGGGCGCTATCGTGCTTTCAACAGACACACGGACAGACAGACAGACGGACATGGCTGTATCGATTCAGAATGTGATCCTGATTCAGAATATATATACTTTATGAGGTCTCCGGTGACTCCTTCTTGGCGTTACAAATGTATTGGCAAAGTGAATATACCTTCCTCTGGAAGGTATAAAAATTCGGGCAGTTGCTTTAATAAACCAATCCTAGAGAACAGTATAAAATAGTTTTATTTTGCAAAATTTGCAAAACACGACTAAAATTTGAAAAACCCAAAGTCGGGAAAACTTTTGCGTTTTTATGAAACATATCGCATTTTTGCTTTTGCAGGAAATATATATTTTGCAAATTGCAAAACGTAAAGCGAAAAGTGGTTGGTGAAATAGGGCCTGTCTTTACAATTAGTTTTCATTAAGTAAAGTTGTATGGTAGAATTTTTTTTTTTTTGTCAAACAAATTACATACCTATACATATATTTGTAAGTAAATAAAACAGAGTTAGGTACTAAGAATAGTAATTTTTAACCTTCACACTAATTATTTTGTAGTTTCCAATGGGTAATTTTATATGGAAAATTTCGTTATTGTGGGTTCTATCTATCTAATCTATCCTGAACACTAAATATGATTTATTCGAAATCAAATCGAAAAGATTTTCGGCCTTACTAATAATCAAACACTAATGTCGACGATTAGCTGGTTGCCAGATTTAGTAAAAATGTACAGCATTAGTGAAACGGTACCAATAAACAATTAGACCTCCACATTTGCTAGTGCGACAACTTTCTTAGAAACTGTTACATTTTTCGTCATCGCAGAATTCAAATTTCATAATTTGTTTTCGTGAAAAACAAGGTCAATGGTTTATTTCACAACGAGGATTTTATTCTATAAAAAGGAATATTTA
Source organism: Cheilosia impressa (assembly GCA_948293265.1). NCBI lineage: Eukaryota > Metazoa > Arthropoda > Insecta > Diptera > Syrphidae > Cheilosia > Cheilosia impressa. The sequence continues at coordinate 42,463,988 of OX411880.1, forward strand.
AATTGCAAATTAATTTGCCCAACAGATTTCTTTTAAAGGCTTTTTGAAGCTTATTATAAGCAAAAAACAAAACAGAAAATAGGAAATGCACAAAATATCCGCTGCTGTCAAATATCGTATGCAAATCAGTATTGCCCTATTGTTCGATCGGACACAATTTTCGGTACTTTCTATAGTACGCTTTCCTTTGTTTTCTAATACTTCACGATTGATTTATGAGTGAAATTGTGTCTTAATAAGGTCTCTTTTATTATTCAATAAACGGAACACAGTTTATTAGAATGCTTTGATTTATTCGTTGGCTGATAATGCAAATCAAAACTTATTGGTAGTCTTAAGATCACATTTAGATAGTTAGCAAGTGAATATTTTCGAAAGAAATATTAACCTGCTTATTCATTTCCGTTTGCAAAACAGTACTTGCAAAAGTGTATGGAGGTGTAAAAATAAATACAATTTGATCTTTTAAAAATTGCATAGCTTTATTACCTAATTCGGGAAAAAAATATAAAGCCTTGGGCATTCTTCCACATATATATAAACTGTCATGTTTTCTCCTAGATGAATTCTCACCAAGTAATACAGAACTTTGTATATCTTCAATTCGCACATACTACCTGATATTCCTCCAGCAGTTTCCAAATTTATTATTTCGCATGGATTTTGCTGAATGCTGACAATTCTTCTATCTATATTTTCCGCGAAGTCAACCTTTTTACAACAACCATTTCCACACAAATATTTGAGATCTTCATCCAAAATCTACCTGCCGCCTAAGGCTAAGAATTGTAAAAAAAAAGTATTCAGGTATGAGCTGTACATATTTTAATCCAAATATTAAAAAACGCCGCGTTAAAGTTATCAACTCGTTATTCAGCAGTTACGTACAATTTTTGTATGCTAAATATTGTAATACGGGGGCAAGTGTTTAGATTTAGCTTAATGTCCGAGATAAACATGGGTTTCTGAACATTAACATTTAACCCTACAGTTAGCGATATTCTGGCAACTATATTTGTTTATTGGTAAAGGGATTTTGGAAAGTGTGGGGTCTTTGGGTAAACTTCCAGACTAAAGTTGATTATTGGTAAGGCCGATTATTTTTGTCCAAAATGTTTAATTCGAGATGTCAATCTTTTCTGATAATAGAAAACTTATTTGCAATTCTGACCGCCTGTTTGTCCGTCTGTCTCAATCTTCTTATTTGGAAACCAACAAAAATTAATCATTATTTACAAACTAAACAGTGCACTTGGACGTGAGCCTGTAAATACAAATACATAATTATGACCATAAACGTCATTATTTTATTATAAATATATAACCTTTGAAGAATATGAATATAAATGCATTAATAAATGAAAATCTATGGAGCTTTTTAATACCTACTTGTTACTCTCACCATCAGTTTTATCTATTTGAAAAAAAAAACATGTGCCTCAAGTAGCACAACACAAATAAAAATTGTATTCTAGATAATTGCTTTTGAGATCTATATTAGTTTATAATACAAAATTGGATTAAATCGGTAACACAGTTAACTTCGTTTAAAAAGTTGGCTCTTTCACTTTTGAAAATAACATTTTTATATTTATATGCATTCGGCTTTTAAAACAAATGTATGATATCATATTAAAAAAGACCGTAGAAGCGTCTTACCTGTTGGCGTATTGATAACCAATTCATTTAAACTAAACTTAACGGCATAAAAAATTTACTTACGATATGAATATGCATTACATCATCAAATATTTCATTCAGTAAAGCCACACCATTAAATATTTATGTACATTGCTTTATAAAATTCATTAATTTTTTCTCTAAATTGTCTTTACATATCCTCTTTTTATCTATTTTACCACATTTATCTAATGTCATTACACAAAAACGCTTTAGAACATCATAATTCAGAACCATTAAACAATGTGACATCTACCTAATCCTGCCATAAGTTCTGTTACAAATACAAAGCGCTGTAGAAAAAAAAACGAGTTAACATATCGTATTGAAAATAGTTTTGTTTACTAGCTTACATTATTGGCAATAGAATAAAAATAATTTCACTCAAAATGGACGCCTTTGGCTTTCACACAAGCTCTTAAACCTAGTGGCCATTGGGCTATAGCGGCACGTACGGTTTCAATAGAGATCGTGGACGCTGCTCTGGTCAATGCTGCTCTAAGACTTTCCAAATTTCTGTGGGGAGTCTTACAGGCCATGTTTTCAAGTTCTGACCACAAACAATCCAGTGGATTCAGATCTGGACTCCCCGAGGGCCAATCTTCTGCTGCTATAAAGCCAGAAATATTGAGCCTGAGCCACTCCTGCGTGGTTTTGGCCTTATGCGCTGGAGCAGAGTCTTGTTGGAAGATCCACCTGTTTCCGCCAAAAAGAGTATTGGTCAAACCTTTCACAACGCCCTCTAGCACGTCTTCTTGGTAAACCTTTGCCCCAGTTTTTACGCCTTTTTCGCAGAAATGGAGGGATGTGACACCTTGATGGAATACCCCCCACCAAACTATTACGGAAGCTAGATGATGGCCTCGTTGAGTTCTGGGAACGATCCAATTCCTTGGACATGATCTTTTGTTTCCTAAGTGGATTTCTCTGAATTCGTTCACGCACTGCCTTTACTACCGCACTTGTACGAACGACGCGAGGGCGACCACTTCTTGACCTGTCCTCCACTCCAGACAATTCGCAGAAACGACCAATAGCCCGATAAGCAAAAATTCTCGATATGCCGAGTGGTTTTAGCAACTCAAAAATTTGGCCAGCATTCTTCCCCCACTTATGCAACGCAATTACCGCGATTCGATTTTCTTTAACGCCCCACTCCATGTTAATAGATCGCAAGCTAAGACCAAACTGGCAAGTTTTCTTTACTAATCAATGCATGTGTTGTGAAAAAAAAAATTAACGGTGCAGTTCCCACAAGAAGTTTTTAACGATAAGCGCTGGAAAATGTGTAACAGAACTTATGGCAGGACTAGGTAGTACAAATGATGATGGTCAAAATGCGAAAAATATTAGTTCATCAAATGCATTTTACCCAACAATAGATGGAAAATTGCCAAATGGAGTAAACATTGAAAAATCAAAAGAAAATCGTGAAAAAACAGTTAAGAAACCAAACAAGGTACCGCACCAAAATAATGATATTAAATATGTGAATGAAAATGACGAGACCTTCATCCCGATTTTGAGCCCTTATGACATTGCGTATAACCAAAACCTTGGCCCACAACACGAAGGCTTACGATACTTTAATCCCTACGAACAATATGAACAGGATCCAAATGATATACCGCAAAGTAAAATACCCGGTGAAACAGATATTTACAATATACTCGGCGCAAAAGACCGTCAGAAAAATATAGTACCATCTCAAGCTCGCATCGAGCACATCCTGCAACATTTTCAACCTAATGATCCCAATCATATAAATTACGACCAATATTCATCTCCAATAGGTGGTAACGAACAAATAGTAGGTGGAGGACCTCCTGTTACAGTTTTTGGTGGAGAAAATATTGGTTATTCGAGCTACCCTGGTACTATATCCTCATCAGTTGGAGCTACTCAACAAGGACATAGAACTCAAACAGGTTGAGACATTAAGAAATTCATATCTTTACATAAAATCTTTTTTTTTAGGCTTTTGTAAAATGCATGTTTAAATGGTGTTGGTTTAATAGTAAATCACAAATTAAGTTTTATGGTACATAAAAATATCAATATATAAATAATCCATAGAATTAACAGCTATGTTCAGATGTACTGTGTGTCAAACTTTAGGTACTGTATTTATTAATAAAATACTATTTGGATTCAACACTTTCGTATGCAACTAATGCTTTTACTAATACCTTCTTTAGATTCTCGTGATCATCAACAAACGTATCTCACTATCTCAGTCTATTCTTGGTTTCACATTTAACATTTAAATAACATTGAAAAATGGGTCTTTTTAAATTAGTCACATTTGCCTTTATTTATTCCTTTACAAAAAAAAAAAAAAAATAGTTGGCGCAACTGATCCGTAGGGATCCTAGGCCTAGCTTCTCACAACCATTTCTTTTGTAGGAATTTCATTTTTGGGACGAATGGAAGAGATCTACAATTTGATGCCGAATTCAAACAACTAATTGAATAGCTCTTTCATGACAGTTATGCTCGCGGATGTTTGTCAGACATTCGCCAGATGTGGTGTTGTGGGGAACAACAAGTGCATTTTCCAATATTTTTTTCAATATTGTTTCAATTTATGTGTGTATATTTAAGTTGAGCATCGAAATACTTTAATGTTGTGCACAAGTTTTTGTTCTCCAAATGTATTTTTTCAAACTTGATAGTGTATAAAGCTTTTGGAAATGTTATTGTTATCTTCATATAGGTCAATACAATTTACCTTCGCTTTTTGTTGGTGTTATAAAAGTCTAAATTTGACAGGCAATTTAGGATTTCTGTCCCCGTGTAATTATAATCAATTTGTATGTATGAGAAATGAGGTAGTTTCGAGAAATTCCCTATCAGATGAAAGCATTTGAATTTTTTCTCACACGGTCAACCATATGTTGCACTTACCAGAATCAAGTTCAAATAAATTTATAGAATTATAATGAGGATCGTGGATATAATAGTACTTATTTGGACTAGTCTCGCTTGTGGGCGAAAATCGACCCTACCTTTTGTAAGTAGGTATGTAATACTAAAAAACGACCACAATTTTCGATATTTATGTTATTGTTTTTTATAAAAGAAAAAGGGACATCTAGAATTCGAAAAAAATACGTCATTTTGAAAATATGTTTTACTCATTATTTACATTTTAATGCTGCATTTACAACATCACACGTGCCCAAAAATAGATAGCTGTCCCGTCTGTCTAAAAGGAGCGGCACTACCTAACACATAAAAATACATGCCACGTATTTTGTTCAGCCATCTTGTTTACGAGATAGGAATTATGGGAAGCTCTGCATTTTAATATTTTTATAGCGATTGTCTACGGAATTTTGCCTTCCTTTAAAACAAAATGGTTTCCGAAAGTGATAAACGGACAATTATTTATTTATTTCGTATAATTAATGAATTGTTGGTTTAATTTGCTGACACTAATCACCACTTTTATTTGCCGTGTTTTATATTATTTTACATATACCCACTATTTTTTAATTTGGCTATGGCACAGTAACTTTTCATGACAGTTATACTCTCGGATGTTTGTCAGACGTTTGACTTTATAAGAATACTTAAAATGTGTTCGGAAACTTTCGATGTTCACGTATTATTATTTATAATGATGTAACAAAAGTTTTTGCTGACAATTTTTTTTTATATGAAATTTTTTTTAATATGTCCACTTATAAACAATCCCCAAAAAAAACTATTCGTTTTCTTAATGCTCAAGCTCTGGTAGGTACTCAACTTGTTGGTATAATTAAAAAAATAATTAAAAAATAAACGGCATATGTTTTTATTATCAGCGTGATCTGATCCGGATCAGTGGAAATAATTTTCAGATCATGGTTTGTGATCTCGATGAGAAGCAGGATCATGTGCTGTTGTTGTAAGTACATGCAAATCGATGATCTATATGAATCATAGCTGATATAATAAAAAACAGTTCATATTGCCACCAGCTATATTGCAAATATTCTGCTCAATATGGTGTTACCATATTTGAATCAAATAGTATTTTATGTTTAAATATGCAACACATGAACAATATTTTGCTGCTAGCACTTGAGTTTATCTTGGCATATTAGGTTGGTCTAGAGCATCGAAACATTTCAGAAAGGTTTATAAAATGTTTCTGAAGCAAATCGGACACATTTCATAAACATTTATAAAAGAATTCTGAAATTTATTTATTAAATGTTTATGAAATATTTCAATTTCATAATTTTTTGGATTAGAAGAAAAAAATTTGGTAGGATTATAATTAGCAGCGAGCAAAGTTTAAAGTTTTTATTTTTGTAATTTTGGTTTCGGGAATCACGTATTAAAATCACTTACCTACGCGTTAATAATAATCGAAAAACAGCGCTCACTTTCTGCAGGGAAACTTTTAAAACTGAAATTATTTCCCATCGGAATTCAGTAATTGTGAAACATTTCATAAGCAAAACATGTCATACAATTTTTTTTTATACCCTCCAGAGGAAGGTATATTCACTTTGCCAATACATTTGTAACGCCAAGAAGGAGTCACCGGAGACCTCATAAAGTATATATATTCTGAATCAGGATCATATTCTGAATCGATTTAGCCATGTCCGTCTGTCTGTCTGTCTGTCTGTCTGTTGAAAGCACGATAGCGCCCAAAGTAATTGACGTAGGTGAATGAAATTTGGTGAAAGGACTTCTTTTTATCGGCGTCAGGTTGGTATTGAAAATGGGCTATGTCGGTCAAGTATTTCTGGTACCTCCCATGCAAAACCAGTATTGGACCCATGTTCCTCTCTGTCTGTTGAAAGCACGATACCGCCCAAAGTAATTGACGTAGGTGAATGAAATTTGGTGAGAGCACTTATTTTTATCAGCATCAGGTTGATATAGAAAACGGGGTATGTCGGTCAAGTAGTTCTGGTACCTCCCATACAAAACCAATATTGGACCCATGTGTCTCTCTGGCTGTTGAAAGCACGATGGCGCCCAAAGTAATTGACGTAGCTGAATGAAATTTGGTGAAAGGCCTTCTTTTTATCGGCGTCAGGTTGGTATTCAAAATGGGCTATGTCGGTCAAGTAGTTCTGGTACCTCCCATACAAAACCAATATTAGACCCATGTGTCCCTCTTTCCGTTGAAAACACGATATCGTCCAAAAGAATCAACCTAGGTGAATGAAGTTTTGTGAAAGGACTTCTTTTATCGTCGTTAGGTTGGTATTACAAATGGGCTATGTCGGTCAAGTAGTTCTGGTATTTTGCATGACTTGTATGCAGTGGAGGGTATCGAAATATCGGCCAGGCCGATGATAACACTTTTACTTGTTTTGTTTAATAAATGTTTTGAAAATATTTATGCAACATGTAGGTATTTAATTGTTTACCAAGTGTTTGGCTGATCTGTACATAAGAGTACCTTTAAAGAACGGAAAAAAAACTAACTCGGAATTCGAATGCAAATAATTCAATTGATTTTTTGTGTTCCATTTTTTTGGTCTGAAAACGTGATTGTGTGGCTATCGTTAACAGGCACACCAACACTTAAAAATAAAACAAGCCATCTAGTGGGAAAAAGTGGAAATAATTTTCATGAATTGTGATCTCGATTAAAAGCAGGATCATGTGCTGTTGTTGTAAGTGCATGTAAACCGATGAACTATATGGATCATAGCTGATAATAAGTGTTTTTTAATAATAAAACAATACGGATCATTGAAAAGTTAAATTTTAGAATTGTGGCCACAGTTGCTTTCAAAAACAAAACAGATAATACATGGGTATTACAAACTTCATATTGCAACCAGCCATATTGCAAATATTCTGCTCAACGTGACGTCACACAAGGCACATGTCATTTCACTTGCAATGTCGGAGGTGTTACCATATTTGAATCAAATTTGCATAATTTATCTCTTCCATATTTTTTTTTAAAACAAATTTATTTTATATACAATTATGCAACACATGAACAATATTTTGCTGCTGGCACTTGAGTTTATATTGGCATGTTAAGGTATGCCCAGACTAGCGAAACATTTCAGAAATGTTTATGAAATGTTTCTGAAGCAAACCGGACACATTTTATTAACATAAAAGATTTCTAAAATTTTGTTTATTAAATGTTTATGAAATATTTCAATTTCATCCTTTTTTTGGTTAGAAGAAAAAAATGTGGTATGATTATAATTAGCAGCAAGTAAAGTTTTTATTTTTTTAATTTTGGTCTCTTGAATCTCGCGACACGCGACTAAATAAATAACTTTCTCATTAGGTATTCCAAGCTTTTCTTGACATTTTTATTTTATTTACAAAAAAATAATCGAAAAACAGCGATCACTTTCTGCAGGGAAACTTGTAAAACAAAAATTATTTCTGATCACAATTCGGAAACTGTGAAACATTTTATAAATGTTTTTTTGGTGTCCAGGCGCAAACCAGCAATTTAATTGTTTATCAAATGTTTGGTTGGTTTGGACATAGGTACCTTTAAAGAACATAAAAAAAATAACTAACTAACTCGGAATTCAAATGCGAAAAAATCAATTGATTTTTTGTGTTCCAATCTCTATATATCCCTCGCTACTTACAAGGGTTAAACTACATTACTTGCTCTAACACGAAAAAAATTTGGTCTATGCTTGATCTTTAACCCTCTAAAAAGACTTAAGAGATTCATCATAAGCACCCTAGTAGGTTTCATTACCGGGCACTGCATAAGAAGACTATATATTGGAGAACTCTTCTTCGAAATTCTTGGCAAATTATATTATACAATATACTACGTATATAAACAGAAGCTGCATCCAGCGCTTTATTTTAGGCTTCTGTTTGTTCGTAGGGTAGTTTCAGGTGCGTATTATAACAATATAGAAACAATAATGATGCCTGATAATAGTTTATTTATATATTTATCTATACAAATCAACATGCATTGCAAATCTTCAAAAAATTAGTATAACTTTATACACTGGTATCGATATTGTAGAATGTAGATAGGTACGGAGATTGAATTGCATTTTGAAATCAAATACTTTTTTTAATACTTACATACATCCGACTATTACAACTTTTTACGTTAGTTATTTTGTCCAGACCCATTTAAATGTCTACGGTTATAAAAGAACTAGTAAAATAATAGTTCAAATAACGGCGGTCTTATATTCAGACATTCCTTCGAGATTACTAATAGGACTTTATGACTCTACAGCTTTCCTATAGATTTGTAATTCAGAATGCAAACCCTTAAAAATATCATAAAGTTTACAATAAAAGAAAGTATTTTTATACAGAAAAATGTAGGTAGGTATCTTATATATATTTACCGCGTTTTCAACAATGCAGTACAATTTAAGATAAAGCAAAGCACTCAAGTGGGCTTTTACAATTGCAAATATTTATTGTTTACACCATGATAGTATTTTTGTTTCAGTTCCGCTTCACTGGTGAAGCTCATTGTAATTGTCAAAATGACTCGTATACATATTAGAAAAGTGTTAATATTATCAAAATATTTACAATATTGACACTTTTTTGTTAATAATAATTTGTGTTTTTATAAAGCACCTCTTTCTCTTAATGCCGCACAAAATATGTTGACAACAAAGAATGTCAAAGGTAAAGATGGTGGCTTGCTATGCTTGGATTCTTACCTGAACTTTTTCCTTAGCCCAACGGATTAACCTCTGAACTAACCTTACCTTATATGACAAGGCAGTCCTATGTTTGCCAAAATTATTAACACCAACAATTTCTTTTATTTGGCGTAGATGTATTGAAACAATTACTAAGAATAATTGCTTTAAACAATATATTTTTTTTTCAAATCCATATGTTTATATTTTTTTTTTTTCAGGATTAGCCATAAATAATCTCCAATCCGATTTACAAGTAATTACGCTGGAAGCCATTGATGCCCGATCAGTTCGCATAATTTTCACTGTCCCACAAGCTTATGTTAACTTGCATGGAAGAGTGGAGCTTCGCTACACGAATGGTCTTAATAATGACACTTCGACCTGGGAAACGCAAATTTTTGCACCGCCAGAAGATCTGATTGCTACCTCACAACTTGAATTCGAACTACCAAATCTAGAACCAAATTCCTTGTACAAAGTAAAAATAACACTCATACTTAGAGATCTGAACTCTCAACCGTCTAGCCAAGTATATACTGTTAAGACTCCAGCTGAACGTACGATTACACCACCTCCATCGGTTTCGGATTATAGACCCGACTTCCAAGATGTTTTAAAAAACGTTGAAGACCCTGAGTTAAATGTCAGTAATACCAACTCGACTTGGTTGCTAGTAAGCTGGAAGAAACTTTTAGATGATGAGTTGGAGTATGTCGATGGCATTCAATTAAGATACAAAGAACTTACTGGAATGATTTATGCTGCCTCTCCACTAATACATAGAACACTAACATCTTACACAATTGAAAATCTACAGCCAGATACTGGCTATGAGATAGGTTTATACTATATTCCATTCCCAGGTCATGGAGCTGAGCTTAAAGCTGGTAATATGATTAAAGTTCGCACAGCACCAAAGATTGATTTCTTCGATTTTAATGTCAATGTCAATGTGACTAAAGTCAAGCCAACTCTTGTGGAGGTTTCTTGGAATGGCGTACCTTATCCAGAAGATAAATATGTTAATATATACAGAGCGATATATCAGAGTGACTCTGGTAAGGAGGACTCTAGTGTATTTAAGATTGCAAAACGAGATTCTAATACTGGAACATTGATTATGGACCTTAAGCCTGGCACTAAATATCGTCTATGGTTGGAAATGTATTTAACGAATGGAAACATTAAAAAGAGTAATGTTGTGAATTTTGTAACGAAACCAGGAGGACCTGCTATTCCAGCAAAAACGGGTAAGTTTTTCAGAATATTACAGAATTATGATTTTTTACTATCTACTATGTCAGTGACTATGAGTCAAATCCTTGGAATAACACAAGTAACAAATTTGGCACATAAGTAAATAGTTATGAGAACAGAAGATATGAACTTAGTTCCATATTAAGTTCGTAATACGAGGACGAGTCGGCTATTTCGTCAAAAGCTGTTATACCTACATCAGCCGTCCAAGTTGGCTGCTGGAACTAAGGCCCCAATGAAATAAGGCCCCAAAAGACAAAATCAAATAAGGCCCCAAATTTGGGGTGTTATTTCATAATGAAAAAATACCCCAAATTCAAATATGAAATAAGACCCCACTGCGATGAAATAAGGCCCCAAAAAAAAATTAAATAAGGCCCCAAATTTGGGGTATTATTTCATAATGAAATAACACCCCAATTTCAAAAATTAAATAACACCCCAATTTTTTGGTGTTTTTTTTTTGTTTACATATACATTGCTTTTTTATTCAGTATATTGCCTTTCTGGAAACAAAGACTTTTTACTGTGGAAAACACATTTCGTTAGGCTTTCCTCATGGCTTCCTCATACTCAGGTACTACATTTTCTTTAATATATTGCAACATTTCTTCGTAACATTTTCTCGTTTTTTTATTCATTACAATGAAAAATAACGGAAATAACTAAAAACAAATTTTGTAAATATTTGTAGATTTGGATTTTTAGTAAAAAAAACTATCTAAACATTAAGAAATAATGAAAATTTGGTACAAAAAACCGCGCGATTTTTCGCCTGCGGCGCTAAGGTCATACAATTTTTTAATTAAAATAATGTTTCGCGTAATCCAAAAATTTTCGCACTCTATTTATAATTTTAACTTTCACTTTTACGCTTACTTCGCACAATGTAAATCACTAAACTGATCAACTTACTCAAAAACCTATCACTGAACTAAAAAGCACGTCACGCTACCCACTGCAGAATTATCTGGGGTGGGATTCTGTAAGATAAAAACGTTCAATGGTTTTCGTTCAAACGAACGGTTGGCTTCATGCAACTTCGAAAACGAAAGGATATTTCATTTGCGCGAAAGCAAAAAAACCGAAAGCTATTTCATCGACGTTTTAGTTTTCTTTGCTTCATGTAACTCCAAAAACAAAAGATATTTCTGTTTCATGCGAAAAGAACACAGCGAATGCTATTTGTTTGACGTTTCTCATTAATTTTGGTTGTTTAATAAGTGGTTGTGACAAATTTGTATTTCACAAAAAATATGCTAGAGAGACATTTATTAATAGCAAGCGATAGTGATGATAGCAATGTTGAGGATTGTGTAAATTTAAGAAAAATCTTCGAGATTGTTCGGATCCTCTTACGCTGCCCGATGAAAGGTTTGTTTATAAAATTGTTGTGCATTGAATATTAAGTTTATATTATTTTTTACTTTTAGTTTTGTTCAACGCTTTCGGTTAAATAAAAGTGCTTTTAAGTATGTGCTGGACAACATTAACCTTTGCACGGGAACGCGAAACACATACGTCGCTCCCATTTTAAGGCTATGTTCCACGCTTGAAGTACTGGCTGGAGGTGGTTACCAATGGTTAGTTGGGAACGACTTTGCATCTCCTCTCGCACAGAGTACATTGTCGAAAATTCTACATGAAACAATTAATGCTATGGAAAACGTACCCTGTCCGCAATGGATAAAATGGCCATCTCCATTAGAAGAAAATGTTACAAAGCGCTACTTTTTCGAAACAATATTATAAAACCTTTTTCCATCCAGTAATTTTTTTTATGAGAGGGCCATTTTTATTTTATATTTGCCTAATATTTGTGCATGCCTAAAATTGGAAGGCTTCCAAACGTTAGTTTGACTGATCCGCAAGACACTTTTAGCAGCAGATTCTTCCATGTATAGGTCCAGAGGTGTCAGGTTAAGAATTGCCTCTAGTCCAGCTGCAGGTGTGTTCTCATTGCGCTGGTTGATCCTATACAAGCTATTCTTTGAATTTTGGTCATTGACTTAAGGTTGGTCGCTTTGCTGGCGGCTTGCCACCAGACTACACTGCCATATCTCAGAATTGGTCGCACGATCGCAGTTTACATCCAAAGGATGATTTTGGGGTTTGGTCCCCAATTCCTACCAAATATGCGGTTGCATGCGTAGAAAGCGTTCGCTGCTTTCTTGATTCTTTCATTGACATTCAGCTTCCAATTAAGTTTCCTATCAAGGATAATTCCCAGATACCTCGAACTATCTGCCATCCTAAGGGGTACCCCCTCCAGAGTTGGTGGCTCTGCGGATTAACCCCAAGACCGCATTGTTTTGTCCACGTACTTAACACCCTAAGTGAGTTTCCTAACAGGTCGCTTATGGTAGGTAGAAACTTACACTTTCTATAAGTATAACTACATCATCTGCATATGCAGTTACTTTGACTCCCATGTTGTAGAATTTCATAAGTATCACGTTAATGACAAGAACCCAGAGTAAGGGGGAGATGACTCCTCCTTGTGGGGTGCCTCTCGAAGCAGTTACTCGGAGGTCAGTGTCACCTAATTTCGCGTTGATGTTCCTATCACTGAGCAAGCTCAAGATCACATTAGTGAGAGATTGATCAACATTCGAGTTCTGAAGTGCTCTCTTCACTGCGCAGATTTTAACATTATTGAAGGCTCCTTCAATGTCTAGGAAAGCAGCTAATGTATATTCTTTGTCATATAGTGACTTCTCAATATTACTTACGACGTCATGCAATGCAGTTTCCACCCCTTTGCCCTTCAAGTAAGCATGTTGAGCCATGGATAGCACATTGTCATCTAGCCGATCACGTATGAAGACATTTATTAGTTTTTCAAAGGTTTTAAGAATAAACGATGTTAGACTTATAGGCCTGAAGTCTTTGGCAGTGGTATAGCTGGATTTCCCTGCCTTCGGAATGAAGACAACCTTGGCTTCTCGCCAGGCTCTGGGAATATAGCAACACCCTAAACTGCGAATAAAAATTCTTTTAAGGACCGGTATAATGGTCGTCTTAGCTTTTTGGAGCATGATTGGAAAAATCCCGTCGCATCCAGGGGATTTGAACGGTGAAAATGAATCGATTGCCCAGATTAGTTTTTCTTCAGTTATGAGTGCTGGGGTCTTACTTCATTTCTTCTTTTGGGGTCTTATTTCATAATGAAATAAGTTCCAGTAAATTAAACCAAAAATGCGAAATTTATAAATAATTGTCCGCTCATCACTTCCGGAAGGCATTTTGTTTTATAGGAAAGCAAAATTTCGTGAGCCGTCGCTATAAAAATATCAACATGCATAGCTTTCCCATAATTCCTACCACGTAAACTAGATGGGCGACGAAAAAACGTGTCACTAACTATTAAATTTAAAAGTAATTTTTCGCCAAAAACAACAAACGAAAACAGACTCAATAATAATTATAGGAACAAAAACATTTTATTTGAGCGAATGAATTTTTTCCTTTATTATTATTTATATTGATTACATTCGTTATTATGCAATTTGTAGAATATGAACATGCATTCGTTGTGAAATAAAACAACAAATTTAAACTCTCAGAACGCATCCATCAGCAGACAGAAATCACCAAACACACAAACTATCAGTCAGTGTTCTTAGACGTCTCTCTTTATTTTTCCCACGAAGTGTGTTCATTTTCCTTTTTCACTAAATTTAAATTAAATAAAAGTAAAATTTGTATTGTTCGGACAAAAATCACACTTAATTAATCTTCAGTATAAAAATCGCAGTTTGCTAACACTTTAATGATTATTTTTTGGTACTAGAAATTGTTGCTACAGGCAAATCTTCTTTTTATGTGCATTTAGTGCGTTTATATACAAGGTCAACAAAAAGTTTTTCGAAAATATTAAATTCCCTCAAAAAGGTAGAGATACAACGATGTAGGAACACGCTGAATTCACACTTATTCACAGATAGTAAATTGCGAGCGGGAGGGAGGGGCTTATATTGAAAAAAATTGCGGCGGGAATCGGTGAGACGTAGTAAAGCTGTTTATGCTCTCTTCGGCCGTTGACTCTCTTTCGTGGCGGCTTTTGTGCTACTACGGCTACGGCGCTACGGGCATTATGAATTAAAGATTATTTTTCCCTGAATCATAGTTTGTACACAACTGCGTAGTTGAAATTGTATGTGTAAGATTGGTTGAGTGTGTGAACAGCAAGAGGTAAATATACTACTACAGAAACAGAAATAATAATAGAGTGGATGGATGGACTATTTTAAACACAAAAATTGCAATCTATTGCTTAAAACGTAAATTTACAAAGCATGCAATTAATTGGTATTCTTTAAAATGAATACCAGTGAAACTTATGAAACGCACACCCGATTGCCCCGCAAATTTTAGAAATAAAATTCTGTCTGAAATTACTTCAGCATGTCAAAGGCAAACACACTTCCCCACATTAGCATACATACTGAGTCGTCAAAAGTGGTTGGCAAATGGCAACGCGAACACTGGTATCACACACACACTTGTAGGTAAATTCTCTTAAGGCGCGTTTTGCCATTGTATATAAACATTAGTTGGCAGTTGGGCAAAACAAATCTCTAAAGTTGTCTGAGATGGCGTCATCGTTGCCAACTTGAAAAAAGATGCCTTTTTCAAAAGGAATTCTCAAATTTCTTTTTTTTTTTGAAGTGGAACAGTAAACCAAAAATTAAACAAAAATATAGAAAAAATAAACAAAAACAATTTTTTTTTATGAAACAAACGGCTTTCAAATTTGTTTCCAATTTCATTCAACTTACTTGAAGTGGAAGCTGGATTGATGAATGAAATTGGAAACAAATTTTAAAACTGTTTGTTGTTTAATAGGCCTATTATCGTAAGCGAGTCGAATTATTCGCGTAAATCGAGTCAGTTGTCGAAACATTCGCCTTGTACGATTATTGTCGGCGAATTAATTCATTCGCTTAGAAATCAAAGGTTACCTATATAATAAAAACGAAAATGACAGCACCAAAACAACAATTCGAACATTTATGTCAACAAAAGAGGAATTCAAAATGAAAAATTGGTGTGCCTTAAATATAAAATATTCTTTATTGGATTTTTTTGAAGCTCCAAATTGTACCAACCCTTTGCCTATAGCTGGGTTTTGTTTCATATGTATGTAGAAATATGAATTGAATGGGTTTTATACGTTTTTCTTGAATTTTCATTCATAAGTTACATTCGCCTCAGGTTTCACCCAATAGTTTTGTTCGCCAAAATTTGAAGTTTTAGGCGAATGATATTTCATAAATTCGCAAACCGCAATAAGGCGACTTTAAATTCGTCAGCGGTTTGACAGTTCAGGCGAACGAATTTTGTTCAATTCGCTAACCATAATACAAATAAGTCATATTCGCTTTTTTTTTTTGTTCGACTCGCTAACGATAATAGGGGCATAAATAAAATTAGTTTGTGTGTTTAAATTTTTGATTTAGGCTCTATTTCACTTTACAGAAAAAAAAAAATATTTTAGGCATTCTTTTATTGAAAAAGGCATCTTTTCCAAGTTTAGCAGTTTTTCGTTAAAAAAGGCTGGCAACGATGCCGCTGATCTGACAACTTAAGAGAATTGTTTTTCCCAACAAATGTTTATATACAATGGCCCAACGCGCCTCAAGAGTCTTCACGAACACTGGTGTCGGCAACATTGGTTACACAACATTGGTGTCGCGAGTTCAATGGTTTTATCCCATATCAAAAGTGCCCCAAAGCGCCTAAAGAAGTTATCACTTCAAAAAAGTCACAATTCAATTCAGTGAAAGAAAAATAATCCTAAGCAATCATGAATGAAGAGATTGACATTTTTATAATTGTTGTTAAAAAAAAACAAGTAAAAGTGTTATCATCGGCCTGGCCGATGCTTTGATACCCTCCACTGCGTACAAGTCATGCAAAATACCAGAACTACTTGACCGACATAGCCCATTTTTAATACCAACCTAACGACGATAAAAGAAGTCCTTTCACAAAACTTCATTCACCTAGGTTGATTCCTTTGGACGCTATCGTGTTTTCAACGGAAAGAGGGACATATGATTCTTATATTGGTTTTGTATGGGAGGTACCAGAACTACTTGACCGACATAGCAGGTTTTCAATACCAACCTAACGACGATAAAAAGAAGTTCTCTCACCAAATTTCATTCACCTACGTCAATTACTTTGGGCGCTATCGTGCTTTCAACAGACAGAGAGGCATGGGTCCAATATTGGTTTTGTATGGGAGGTACCAGAACTACTTGACCAACATAACCCATTTTCAATACCAACCTAACGACGATAAAAAGAAGTTCTCTCACCAAATTTCATTCACCTACGTCAATTACTTTGGGCACCATCGTGCTTTCAACAGACAGAGAGACATATGGGTCCAATATTGGTTTTGTATGGGAGGTACCAGAACTACTTGACCGACATAGCGCATTTTCAATACCAACCTGACGCCGATAAAAAGAAGTCTTTTCACCAAATTTCATTCACCTACGTCAATTACTTTGGCCGCTATCGTGCTTTCAACAGACAGACAGACAGACAGACAGACAGACAGACAGACAGACAGACAGACAGACAGACAGACAGACAGACGGACATGGCTAAATCGATTCAGAATGTGATCCTGATTCATAATATATATACTTTATGAGGTCTCCGGTGACTCCTTCTTGGCGTTACAAATGTATGGGCAAAGTGAATATACCTTCCTGTGGAGGGTATAAAAAAAGCTCTTACTGAAGAGCTAGAAAAAGCAACTATAAACGCCATCTTGCTCTCCACCGTCCATTTCGACAGATAACCATCTCCAGACTCTCCGATTAAGAAAGCTAAATATAAAAATAGAAGCTATCATCGGAAACATGGAAGAACTTGAGGAAACATTCCAAGAATATTCGTCAGAAATATGTGAGTACCAGCAGAAGATTTTGTTGGAACAGCTCAAAATTAATAAAAAAAAGATGGAGTATCTAAAAACTCATTTAGAATGCGAACCAATGGCAATAATACAGCACCTTACAATTTCAAGTGCTAATTATGCATGTGCCTGGGAGACCTTCAAGGCACAATATGATAATGAACGAAAAATCGTATCAATGCATTTGGATAAAATGCTTAAGGCTGGTCATCAAGGAGCCCAGTCGACAGCGAACTCTATTAAAGCAATCCAAGACACAACAAAGGAAGGGTTGTCAGCCATTAATAATATGGGTCTGAACACAAAATCCTGCGATCCAATTATTGTGCACCAATAACAAAAGCATTAGACCAAGAAAGTAGAAATCTCTTTGAACAAAGTTTGGAACACCCGAACAAGATGCCATCGCTTCAAACGCTATACGATTTCTTAGCAAGGTGATATCAGGCATTGGATGTACTAGCTTCTGCAAGGCAAAGGCAGTATAAGGCTTCAGAGGAAACAAAGAACGTGATGCTAAACTTCCACGTGTCAACAAAATCAACCTGTGTATTTTGCCAAGGTGAACAATACATAAATGCTTGTCGTAAATTCATCGGTTGGAACCTCAAGGAGCGCAGTGAACAAGTAAAGGCAGCGAGACTATGCATAAATTGTTTGCGACATGAAAAACAAATTCCATGCATGAGCAAAAATAAATGCAAGCAATGCAACAGAAAACATCATTCCTTACTGCATTTTGAAAGGGTAGAGGGACGACAATCGGATCATGCCCAGGCTAACGTACACATTCAATCTAATCATGGTCATCAGAACCAAAACATCTTGCTAGCTACAGCAATTGTAAAGGCACGCGGTGCTTCTGAACATGGTCAATACACTGAACTTCGAGCACTTTTTGATCAAGGGTCACATGCCACCCTAGTAACAGAAGCTGTTGCTCAAGCCTTGAGACTGAAGAAGCAGAAGGTTCACATTTAAGTGAGCGGTCTGGAAGCTACTGCAGCAGGAACAGCGGGAAATAAGGTAGAGCTAACAATCCTCCCGAGATTCTCATCCGACTTCGAAATTAAATTAGAAGCCCTTGTGTTACCAAAACTAACAAGAACTCTATCAGATGAAGAATCAAATAATATGATGGATCACCAGTTTGGATCCATAAAACTAGCAGATCCAACGTTCAACATCCCTGGAGGAATCGACCTAATCACAGAAGCAGACTTTTATGGAGACATAATACTTGATGGTTTGAATTGGAAATTCTCTTATAGCACAGAATTCCCAACTAGGATGGCTTATTTCCGGTCGGACATCAACTCAAAGAAATGACAAAATCAAAATAAATGGTCTTGTCGTTCAAACATCATTAGATAAACAGCTTGAAAGATTTTGGGACATTGGAGAAGTTTCTCCACACGGTCACCAGAAGTCTACTGATGAAGAATGCGAAGGGTTTTATCAGGAATCCCATTTTCGTGATAAGGATGGCAGATACGTAGTTAAAATTCCATTTAAAAAGAAGCCAACGAATCAAGAAGAAAGGCTGGGAGAATCCAAAAACAGATCATTGGCCAGGTTGCTGCAGCTTGAAAAGAAGTTCAACACCAACAAGGAATTAAGGGCTGATTACATAAGAGTGATGAATGAGTTCCTCCAACTAGGACATATGGTGGAAGACTCCAATATGGATAAGTTCGACAACACATGTTTCCACTTACCCCATCACGCAGTATTTAAACCAGATAGTACTACGACCAAAATACGTGTAGTATTAGATGGATTTGCTAAATCATCAACTGGATTGAGCCTGAATCAGTTAATAATGGTGGGCCCCAGACTTCAAGCCAACATTACTACTATCATAATGCGATGGAGAGCTCACAAGTACGTCTTCACCGCAGATATCGAAAAAATGTACATGCAGATAAGGGTCAATAGTGAGCACCAGGACTACCAACGCATTCTATGGCGAACTATCCCAAATGAACCAATAAGGGAGTACAAACTCACAACAGTGACTTATGGAACTGCTTCAGCACCATACCTAGCTGTAAGAACCCTGCTACAATTGGCTGCCGATGAACAACATGAATATCCAAAGGCGGCAGAGGTAGTAAAAAATGATTTCTACGTCGACGACGTAATGACTGGAGGAGATACAGTAATGGAATTTAAGGAAGCCCAAGGACAACTAGCTAAGCTACTAAAGGCTGGTGGATTTCATCTTCGCAAATGGACAGCAAACCATTCGTCACTTTTAAAATCAATATCGGATGGACATAACCAACCTGAAGTTAAGTTCGATAAGGAAGAAACAATTAAAACTTTGGGAATGCATTGGAACCCTTTAGCAGACACATTCTAGTTTAAGGTCCACGTAACAAGATCATTACAAGAAAGGCATGGATCCACCAAACGTGCCACACTATCGGAAATAGCACGTCTTTTCGATCCATTAGGATGGCTGACGCCAGTAACCATCACTGCAAAGATACTTATACAGCGGATTTGGAAGGCAGATATTGATTGGGATGATCCATTAACAGATGAATTGCAACACTGTTGGGATCGGTTCAGACATGAACTTCCGCATGCTGAATCCATTAAAATTCCAAGATGGATTGTAACCAACAAACGGCAGAAAATCGAGTTACATGGATTCTGTGATGCCTCTGAAGGCGCCTACGCAGCCGTTGTATATGCAAGAACTACCACGTATAACATAGAGGAACTAAACTAGAGGGCCGACTTTCAGCACACCTACCCGATTTTCCCCGCAAATTTTGAATGACAGCCCTCTCTCGCGCGCTCTTTTTTTCCTGTCTGTGAATACGTGTATTAATGGCCGCCGGGTGGAACTATTTCCAAAAACAAACAATTTGTAAATAGATTTATAACAATAAATGTAAAAAAGCAAATGTTGATTATGTTTTTTTTAAATAGCATAATTTCTTCTCTACCCATTTTCGTCACCAAAAACTGTTCATCCATTCACATTTCAGTTTTTTTTTAATTTTATTTGTATGAATTCTAGTTTTGACAGCAAAATTCATGCAGATGCATTTATGTTCCAAAAATTATGCATTAAACCCAAGCTTTCACTAGGGCATAAGTGAATTTTCTAAAATGTTTATAAACATTCAATAAATTTTTATAAGGTTTGGTGAATGTTTTCAAATTTGTTTATTTAACACCATATTTGTACAAATTCAAAATATGATTGGAAATTCTGTAGTTTAATAACACTTACAGTGTTGAATAATGTTACTTTGGTATTTCAATCGAACGTAAAAATACATATTGTTTTGTTAATTGTTGGTATTTGCATGCTATATTTCGTTTTCTGTGCATATATTCCTTTATAAATTTTATAACAATGTACCTATTTCGAAATGTGCACTGAATTTTTTTACAAACCCCTTTAAATTATTAATTAACAAAAAAAAGTGCGTTCTTTGTGTTTTTGGAATACAAAAAGTGATCAAAACATTTTTTTATTGTTCCGAGTATTTCTTAGGTATAAATAAAGGGCGATGTACGAGGATTTTTATATTATGGCTTTTACCGGAAAAAGCCGAGCGCATACATAGTTAAATTTGAGAGCAATATATGTAGTATACAAAAATAAAAAAATATCGAACTTATTTTTCAATTTAGCATTGTGCATACTTGGATATAATTACTGTACAAGTATGCATTTGCTAAAACTAAAAAAAATTTTCACGAAAAAAAATAAGGGTTTTCTTAAACGGTGTTCAAATATTTTGTTTCGATATTTCGAAATTAAAACCATTAAAATCAACGAAAAAAATGTTCTTTCCTTAAAATATACAAAAAAAACTTGAATTTACAAAATCTCTTTTAACAAAAGTGAAGAAAACGTTAATTTTTCTCTGATTGTTATTATGAGTTAGATTTCTGCAAGATATTGACAAATTATTATTTTATTGTAACGAAATTATAAAAGGAATTCCATTTGATTCCAACAAGTTCATAGACATTAAAAACTCTTAAATTCAACTGTGATGTGAACGCCGTGTAACTAAATGGCACAAAATATGACAAACACAGTCTCCCAATGGCGGCTCGGTTGACATAAAGTTGTAACAGGAAATTGTATAAGTATGCGTGCGGCATTAATGGCGCTCCTTTGATTTGTACCTGCACGAACACTTATGTAATTTGCTGTGACACAGGCAGCTTGTTGGCAGATTTCCCGTTTCTGCTCTCAGTTGGCCCTCTAGTTTAGTTGCTGTATGACGTATAATACAAAATTTGTAACTACCTTATTGACATCCAAAACAAAGGTTGCACCCATCAAAACCAAGACTCCTCAAGGAAGTGCAGATTATATTTGGAGCACAGATTAATAATGTATTCGCATGGACAGATTCAACAATCGTGCTGTCATGGATAAGAAATTACCAACAGAATATCTCAGATTCGAGAAACAATAGATCCGTTGGAGGCACGTCAGATCAGCAGACAACCCCGCAGATTGTGCATCGAGAGGTTTAACTCCAGTGCAATTAAAACATCATTCACAGTGGTGGAGTGGACCACACTGGCTTAAGGGTACCATGGAATACTGGCCTAAACAGTCAGAAATCGAGCAGGTACGGTCAGTAAGTGAGACCATTGAACCAAGAGTTGTGTTAACGTCTGTAATAAAAAAGGACACCATGTTGCACAGATTTTCTTCTTACACAAGGCTGATCCGAACTATGGCCTATTGTATACGATTTGTGTTTAACATAAAGCACCATAAAAAGGACAGGCGGACAGGAGAGCTCACACTAACCGAAATTGAAGAGACAAACATGCGAATAGTCCATTTGGTGCAATAAGAGGCATTTCCGGAGGAAATAAGCAGTGGCGATTCCTGGTCTTAAGCATTGGGTTAGCTACGTGCTCACTTCTCACAAACAAAAAAGAAAAAAGGGGACTCTCATATTCCAAAAGCACGACAAAAATAATTATTATGTATTTACTCACATTTATAATCCACCCAAATATAAAATTATAAATCGCACTTTACTTTTGTAATGGAATTCAATAAGACTATTAATTCAGTCAAATTAGAACACAACGACACATTCTTACTGCAATTTGACTAGAAAGAGAAACACACAGAAGTACAAAAAAAGATAACGCGCAAAATATACCTGCTTGCTTACACTTACACTCTACTTTCAAGTTTTATCGCATTTGTTTGCGCTTACCCTTCCGTATATTTTCCTGTGCTTTGCTTACGACTGGTAGAGGTAGTCAAATTCCACACTTATACAGATTGTAGGAAATTCGGTAGCGCAATTTTTTACGCTAAAATGCTACAAGCAGGAGACTTTTCTATGGGAGTTTTAGATTGTGTGTGTGCGTGCAGGCAGGGAATTTGCGGTATCGCAAGTTGTAACGCTAAAGAGTATTTCAAGTAAAACTTATTGCATGGGAGTATTGTGTTGTGTGTTTGTGTAGGCAAATATTATTTGTAAATGATAGTTTTGTTATTTAGTATGTCATTGATTATTGCAATTATTAATCTTCATAATTACTTTAACCTCGTTTTTGCTGTATTTTGGGTATATGTATTTCAATTTATTTTCTTGGTTTAGCGCCGCTAAACTAGCTAACTGAGAGGAATCGCCCCTGGAAATAAGGTGCTTGAATAACAGAGACAACATCCCCAAGAAGAACAACCTACTTTCGCTAAATCCCCATCTGGACGATGACAACATGCTAGTTGTTGAAGGGCGACTTGAGCACGCCAGCATAACTCATAACGAGAAACACCCGTATATTTTACCATATGGTAGCGTTTTTACCAAATTAATGGCAGAATATGTACACAAGAAAACACTTCACGGCGGTATCAATCTGATGATGGCCACACTGAGACAATCATATTGGATCCTCCATGCTATACGATTAGCCCGGAAAATAGTTCATCACTGCGTCCGATTACATCGTTTTAATGCGTCATCTTAACATCAAATAATGGGAATGGTGCCATCTCCAAGAGTAACACCATCCAGGCCATTTACTCACTCTGGAGTAGACAATGCAGGACCATTGACAATTAAAATGTCGAAGGGAAAAAGAACTCGGACTACAAAGGGCTACGTGGCTATATTTGTTTGTTTAGCTACAAAGGCTATCCATATTGGGCTTGTTAGTCACCTAACATCAGGAGCCCTTCTCGCAGCTGTGAGGCGCTTCATATCGAGAAGGGGCTTGCCATGTCACATATACAGTGACAATGGAACAACTTTCGTCTGAGCCAATAAAGAACTTTGAAACCTTCGAATACACACCATTAATCAAGCGGAGGAAGATGCTTCAACAAGGTTAGTTATGAATCGAATACAGTGGCATTTCATACCACCAGCAGCACCGCACTTCGGCGGCTTGTGGGAAGCTAGAGTTAATTCCATAAAATATCACCTTAAAAGAATAATTGGGGATACCAAGCTTACCTTCGAAGAACTGTCCACTCTTCTAACGCTGACAGAGGCTGGCTTGAACTCTCGACCGCTGATTAAAGTAAGCAATGACGTTGAAGATACTACAATTCTCACTCCCGGTCACTTTCCTATTGGACCCGCTTTGAATGCAGTACCCGAGCCCTGTTTAGACGATACACGAAACTATGGATCGCTCTGGCGGTTATTACAAAAGATGACTCAAGATTTCTGGAAGACATGGTCTATGGAGTACTTGTCACATCTTCAACAGCGAATAAAGTGGAAGGGAACTGAAGCAAATGTCGACATTGGCGACATCGTATTGATTAAGGAAGATCGATTACCCCCAACAAGCTGGCTGATGGGCTGCATTACCGAAACTCACCGGCGGCATAAAAATCATGTTGGAGCTGCAACTTTCTACAGTAACAAGAAGTGTATAAAGAGACTCATTACAAAACTATGCCTACTACCAATTGAAGATGAGGGATTGTTGCCAAGCAATGTTGAAATTCCAAAACGAGCGCTCCATCAAAGATTCATACACGTCAAGAAACGAAAATGAAACGACGTTTAGTGTAAGCCCAATAAAGTGGCTATTGTTCACCAGTTTGGTTATAATTGCTCTTGGACATGGTAACACATTGTCATTGAACGAAGAACTTGATCCCTTAAAGGTTATCCCATTTAAAAACCGCCCAGAAATTTACTTTGAGAAGATTGGAAGTGTAAACCTGATTACAAGTGACTGGAAAATAATCATTTATTACAACATGACCAACTATTGGAGAGAATTTGAAGGATTCCAAGACCTTATTAAGGATATGAATGACTTTTGTAAAACTAAGTCTGACGTTTTGACTCACAATATAGTCTATCAATTTAACCATCAGTTAACGATTATTGAAAACAATAACGACTTACTGCATACGCAAGGAGCTGGAAATTCAGAAAGGATTAGAACAAAACGATCTCCCTTCGACTTTGTTGGTACGGTGGCAAACAAACTTTTCTGTGTACTAGATGATTAATATGCTGAACACTATGAGCAACAAATTCAGCAAACCAGAACAAATGAGAATCACCTACTTGAATAGATAAAAAATCAGACGTCAGTAGCAGAGGCAACAAACAATATATTACAGAAAAATACTGAAACCCCTACCGCACAACTGCAAGCACTCCAAACCGATCTTGAGAATCTTAAAAACATGACATCCAAATCGATCAACCAGAACGAAGCAAAACACACATTTTTAGCAGTGACAACATACGCAACGTTAGCTTTGTTGAATTATCACAAACGCAGACTTCTCTATTGAATTTACTGACAGATATTCATCAAGCCAAAATTAGCCCTCTGGTGATAACACCAGACCAATTGAGATCACAACTAATGTTAATAAGGAGCCAATTGCCCCCGCAGTTGTCTGTAGCAGGAGACGAAACACACTCGAGCTTGCTAGGACTTTATAAAATGTTCACAGCAAGAGCAAGAATAACTGATAAGAGTGTCATATTCGACTTAAGAGTAAAAAAAAAAAAAAAAAAAAAGTTGGCGCAACAGGTCCGTAGGGACCCTGGGCCTAGCTTCTCACAACCATTCGTTTTGTGTGAGTTTTAATTTTTGGGACGAATGGAAGGGATCTACAGTTTTATGCCGAGTCCAAACGGCTAATTGAGAAGCTCTTTCATGACAGTTATACTCTCGGATGTTCGTCAGACGTTCGCGAGAGGTGACGCAGTGGAAAAAAACCTTAAGTTGGAATTTTGGTTTTCTCGGGATTCGAACCTGGGACCCCTCGCTTAGTAGTCCAACACACTAACCACTAAGCCACTGCGCCTCCATCGACTTAAGAGTGCCCTTAGTAAATACAGAAGACTTCGATCTATTCAAAGTCACACCCGTTCCAACTCCCCATAACAATGAATATGTTTTCATTGAACCGTCGCTGGATTATTTACCAGTTAACCTGTTACGAGAAGCCTACTACAGATTGTCGAAGGAACAACTGGCACATTGCACAAGAACCAGTGAAAAATATTTGTGCAAGCAACAGCATCCGATGTTTAATCGCCGCTCTAATATGAGCAAATGTGAAATGGATCTACTGACGCATGAGAAGGAACTTTCATCACACTGTAAATTACGCAGCATCAAACCATCTCCTGTATGGATTCAACTCAACAACGGTAACAGCTGGATTTACGTCTTGGACAGGTTGTATACCTTTAACGTTATTTGTGGCAGACATATCTTGGAGATATCATTGCAAGACGACGGGATATTGACGCTACAGCCAAATTGTATCCTTAAACACGATTCAATGACTATCACATCATATAGCAGTAGTTCCAGTAGCATAAACGAAGCATTCATTCCATTGGCAAACTTGACAGAGCTGTTGTCTGAATGTCCTAGGAATATATCCAAACCACTATTTATTCCGCACGTCATACTAAAATCGGACAATGAAGACATAAAAATTCTTTGCAAATGGATAACGGATATAAAAAATGAGGAGCATTTCTCCAATATTGCAGCAGTACATCCGATTCATCATGGACTGACTTACAGCCTAATAACTATACTATTTATTTGAATGATTTCCTACATCATATGGCGATACTATAAGATCAAGAGAAATGTCCAGATAGATGTCCAAGCTCAAGAACTACCACTAATACCTGCAGCTCGGCGTTTTTCTACAACCGATTTTGTTGTGACGTAAAGGGCGGCCCAAGCATGTCATGGTGATTATACCAGACAGCGTTATCATTTTGTTGCTTTATTTTCTAACGCGTAAGATTTCATATGTCTGTTCCCAGCAAGATCAGCAGAATAAAATTCTCACGATTAATCGCTGACTGTGCTTGACACCACCTGGTAATTTAGGTTGTAAATATTTGTACCTAACGTAAGCAATATTTTAGTATTTAAGGAAGAAGAATAATAAATACTTTTTTATTCGTAAAGAAAGCTCTTAGAGAATTATCATTAGACTTCCCCCCCCCCCCCCAGTGGTAAGGGGTCTTGCAACATTATCTCTAATCTTTACCGGGGCCTTATTTAATTTTTTTTTTGGGCCTTATTTCATTGGGGCTTTATTTCGCAGAGCCGTCCAAGTTATACAATAATTTTAGTATAAGCGGGTTCAGTGGACCACTGGTCCATCTCTCATGAATGGCTGGCAAATATTGGTAAGCTGTCCTTTCGATATAGAGTTTGATTCGTGAATACTGTTGATGGTACTACAGTCCAAGTCTTGAAGGACAAAAATAAAACTCACAAAAACAAAGTGTTAGCATTGACTTCAGTGAACCTGTTTTATCTAAAACTTCGTACCTACAATCTTAAAAAATAACTGAAATAAATATAAACCTGCATTGTTGCATCATAACATTATTTTCAATTAATTTTATATTTGTATCCTAGGAAAACTTCTTACTGCAGGTATTGGAGAGCAGCAAGTCGGTGACTATTACGGACCCCTTGTAGTTGTTTCTGTAGTGGCGGCTCTAGCTATTATGTCAACACTAGCCTTGCTACTAATACTTACACGAAGGAGGGTACATCAAACCGCATCTATAACACCTCCACGAAAGAGTGATGCAGCATATGACAACCCATCATACAAAGTTGAAATTCAACAGGAAACTATGAGTATGTCTTACATATACCTGTAACCATAAACTATTTATCTATTTTTTTTCAGACCTGTAGCGTTTCTAAAAAGGAAAATCTTACTACCTAGTATGATTTAGGAATTTGTAAATATGAATATGTATACCTATTTGTAAGTTTCCCTTTCTGTTGATTTTGTTTTTACAATAATTCACACGAATAAAAATGTCTGTCTTCCGCTGAACTTAAGTCCCTATTAGTAAGACCATTAAAGTGGAAGGGCATTTATAAAATATTTAGAATTAATCGCAGCTGCAAAGCAATTTGCATTTATCTACTTAATAAATAAAATATTTTCAAATGAATATGTATTTTTGAATTTTTGTTAGGTAATATGTATTAATACTGAAAAGTTGAATTAACTGCTTGGTGTAAATAATTATAATTTCAAATATTTTTAATTTATTTTTGGTAGATGTTGAATAACTTAGTCAGATGTTTATTTGTAATAGTGGTTGTAACATAGAAAAGAAAGAAAAGGAAAACAGCAAAAAAAAACTTGAAGACAAATATGCAAAATGAATGCAAGTATGTAATTCCAATGACTGTTTTTCTAATTTTTTGTTTAAAATTTAAACGAATGTAAACATTTGTGCAACATAAACAATCTATGCTTTATTATATAAATACAAAACATGTGTGTCCGTATGTTTTTATTTCAAAATACGTTAGAAATCTTAGCGATATAAATAAATACAATATAATTTTTAATTTGCCGTTTCCTCTAACAAACATTTTTGCTTACATTTATATATGAAGGTAGAAATAATTAATTTTTATAAAACTTGTATGTATTATCCTTGATACCTTTGAATAAAATAAAATTTATAATACAAATTTCTATTAACTTAATTTGTTTTCTATATAGGTAACTTTTCTTTTGAAAACGTAATCTCCGTCCTGGAGAGGGAACTAGAAGAGGTGTTTCTGTGATAGCTAGTGAAAGTGAGCATGCAGATTCTACGCTCACTAGCTGTTTTTTTATTATCAGCGTGATCTGATCCGAATCAGAACTAAAATAAAACAATACGAATCATTGAAAAGTTTAATTTTTGAATTGTGGCAACAGTTGCTTTCAAAAACAAAGCAGATAATACAGGGTATTACAATCTTCATATTGCCACCAGCCATATTACAAATATTTTGCTCAACGTGACGTCACACAACGCACATGCCATTTCACTTGCAATGTCGGGGGTATTACTATATTTGAATCAAATTTGAATAATTTTTCATTTCCATATTTTTTTAGGAACAAATTTATTTTATACACAATTATGCAACATGAAAAATATTGTGCTTCTAGCACTTGAGTTTATCTTGGAATATTAACGTAGCAATTGATACAAAAATCCAAGTCTGCCTTTTTTTGTTGAATCTGACTTCTGTAGGCACATATTTTACATAAAACAAAAAAGCTTTGTGAATTTTAGATGTTTTGCTTATAAATTAAGCAAAATTTTTTTTGTACGGGAAAAAAACGGGAATTGTTTTGTCATGCGTAGAATTGTACTGTTTGTTTGGTTGTTATATATATTTATCCACTATTTAAAATTCATTTTACAAATTACAAGATAAATAACTTTATTACATTCTAGGTATGTGGAAAATTACATCTTATAAATCTTACAGTTTTTCTTTTGAATGTGGCCAAATTTCTTTTGTTTATTATGTCTTAAGGCACTGAGTTAAATAACTGAAAACCTTTTGATAGTTGAACCTCTCTATTGAACAAATGCAACTCATTTGGAATTAAATTGAATTCAAAGCATATACACGACTTCATATATTTCCTTTTTCTGTTTCTTGATCGTTTTTTTTTTCACTTATGATTATATCGAGTTGGTCCGGTCAAATTTGCTTAATTAACCAAAGCAGAATGTGGGCAATAGGCAATTCTCGCTTCTGCCATTCTACCGGTACCGAGTACATCCAGAAACATTGTGCTTAACGATGAAGCCCATGATCGTTTTGAGCAATTTGAGTAAAGAATTCGATAAAGGCGCTAGAGAAGAACACAATATACCTCCCCTTCTTCTTCTTCTTTCTACCAAGCGTAATGCGCCGTACGACCTATTAACCCATAGGCCACATGCTACACCTGAAAGTTTGCTAAAATGCCTGCGATTTGTGCCCTCCAGAGCAGAGCAAGACCAGAACTATCGGGTCAACCACACCCACCCACTAAATTTCATTGAAATTGGTTGAATTGTTTTGAACATTAAAGACAGCGTCATCTATATGGTCCACCTGGAACCAAACATACCCATCCACAAAATTTTATTTAAATCCGTTGGGGGTTTCGGAGGTCGATAACACTGGTATGTTCACTAAAATGCTTATAAGTAACCAATAAACGTAGAAAGACCGTATATACAAGGTGGGCCAAAAGAAGTCATCCGACGTTGTTTTTTTTATTTATAAAAATCATCGATTCTGTTCTTTGATTATGTTTACTTGAACCTTTAGAATTGGTCAAGTCGAGAAGATGATATCGGTCAAATGATCGCCGGCAGAAATCCAGACGCTGAACCCAATTTTCGACGGTTTTCAATAATAAATCGGCCGATACTGCTGCAATTTCACGTTCGATATTGATACGAAGTTCATCAATCGTCGCTGGCTTGTTGGCATAGACCATAGACTTGACGTAGACCCACAGGAAATAGTCTAACGGCGTCAAATCGCACGACCGAGGCGGCCAAGCGACTGGACCATTTCGTGAGATAACACGTTCTCCAAACTTGGTTTGCAATAAATTGATTGTGACATTCGCTGTGTGGCTTGTAGCGCCGTCCTGTTGGAACCACATGTCCTCCAAGTCCATATCATCCAATTGGGGCCAAAAATATTCGGTTATCATTGAACGGTAGCGATTCCCATTCACAGTAACGTGCCGGTCTTGATCATCACGGAAGAAGTACGGCCCAATGACGCTGCCGGCCCATAAACCACACCAAACCATAATTTTTTCGGGATGCAATGATGACTCATGGAGTACGTGTGGATTGCTGCCTGACCAATACCGCATATTTTGTTTATTGACGAAGCCATTCAGCCAGAAATGAGCCTCATCGCTGAAGATGATAAATTGGACGTAGCGCTCTTAACGTTGAGGCCACTGACTCCGAATTTCAGTAGTAAATTTTAATAATGTCGACTCGTTGGTGTTTTAATTTAACCTTCACTTGTCACTGAAGTTATTTTGTTTGTGCCGAGCTTTGTTAAAATCCTCTTATTGTTATCCAAATATTTAGTACTTTAGTGACGGTTGAATATTACTAAACGTATCTACACAATCTTCGTTAGGTTGCCAAGAATTGTCATATGGAGTTGATAACACTTGCACCAAAAATATATTTATTTTTAACTTTTCACAACAACAATAAATTTACAACAAGAAATAGTCTTCACAAAATATACGTTAGCATCTACTTTGTATAGTACATTTACACCAATAGTAATCGTAGCTGGACAAGACAGGTTACAAGCTGCGTCTGAATCGTATGCGTTACGGTAACGAACTCTCGCTTCAAAATTGTTTGCTCTGCCTTCGAACATAAAATTTGTTTGGCATCCGGCATTATTTTTTAAGAAGAAATGCGACACCCTTGAGAACGCTGGTAGTGACCAGGTCACATAGGTAATTTAAATTAAAAAAGATAACGAGTACACATTGCACATTGCATTATTGCGTTTTGAATTTGAATTAGATTTATAAGAAATAGGAGTTTTGCGCATGCAATAAATTGGTAGACGATATAATATTTCGTGTGAATTTAAGATAGGAAAAGTTATTACGAAATGGGGATTATTCTTAGAAGAGGAATAAGACTCGGAAATTATTTTAAATATTCGGTACCAGTTTGAAGGCAGAACAGGACAATTCAGCGATGTTTTTCTTAGTTTAGTATTATTTTCAGTTTTAACATATATCAATTTATTATATAGTAGTTAATTATGTATGTACATTCTTTTTGATATTTATGCCCCTATTATCGTTAGCGAGTCGAACAAAAAAAAAAGCGAATGTGACTTATTTGTATTATGGTTAGCGAATTGAACAAAATTCATTCGCCTGAACTGCCAAACCGCTGGCGAATTTAAAGTCGCCTTATTGCGGTTTGCGAATTTATGAAATATCATTCGCCTAAAACTTCAAATTTTGGCGAACAAAACTATTGGGTGAAACCTGAGGCGAATGTAACTTATGAATGAAATTTCAAGAAAAACATATAAAACCCATTCAATTCATATTTCTACATACATATGGAACAAAACCCAGCCATAGCATAAGGGTTGGTACAATTTGGAGCTTCAAAAAAATCCAATAAAGAATATTTCATATTAAAGGCACACACATTTTTCATTTTGAATTAATTTTTTGTTGACATGTTCAAATTGTCGTTTTGGTGCTGTCATTTTCGTTTTTATTATATAGGTAGCCTTTGATTTCTAGGCGAATGAATTAGTTCGCCGCCCATAATCGTACAAGGCGAGTGTTTCGACAACTGACTCGATTTAAGCGAATAATTCGACTCGCTAACGATAATAGGCCTATTAATCCTATGTTTTATATTTTTATTAAAGTATAACATAGCCAAGATCTATATTTATTTATTATTTTTTCTTTACAAATAATTGGTTCATGCTATTTATTGTAAATCTTACATTATATAAATTTTTATTTATTTACTTATTTTTTTAACATTTTTACCTAGATTCACAAATTTAAATTTTTTGAAGTGATAACTTCTTTAGGCGCGTTGGGGCACTTTTGATATGGGATAAAACCATTGAACTCGCGACACCAATGTTGTGTAACCAATGTTGCCGACACCAGTGTTCGTGAAGACTCTTGAGGCGCGTTGGGCCATTGTATATAAACATTTGTTGGGAAAAACAATTCTCTTAAGTTGTCAGATCAGCGGCATCGTTGCCAGCCTTTTTTAACGAAAAACTGCTAAACTTGAAAAAGATGCCTTTTTCAATAAAAGAATGCCTAAAATATCTTTTTTTTTCTGTAAAGTGAAATAGAGCCTAAATCAAAAATTTAAACACACAAACTAATTTTATTTATGCCCCTATTATCGTTAGCGAGTCGAACAAAAAAAAAAAGCGAATATGACTTATTTGTATTATGGTTAGCGAATTGAACAAAATTCGTTCGCCTGAACTGTCAAACCGCTGACGAATTTAAAGTCGCCTTATTGCGGTTTGCGAATTTATGAAATATCATTCGCCTAAAACTTCAAATTTTGGCGAACAAAACTATTGGGTGAAACCTGAGGCGAATGTAACTTATGAATGAAAATTCAAGAAAAACGTATAAAACCCATTCAATTCATATTTCTACATACATATGAAACAAAACCCAGCTATAGGCAAAGGGTTGGTACAATTTGGAGCTTCAAAAAAATCCAATAAAGAATATTTTATATTTAAGGCACACAAATTTTTCATTTTGAATTCCTCTTTTGTTGACATAAATGTTCGAATTGTTGTTTTGGTGCTGTCATTTTCGTTTTTATTATATAGGTAACCTTTGATTTCTAAGCGAATGAATTAATTCGCCGACAATAATCGTACAAGGCGAATGTTTCGACAACTGACTCGATTTACGCGAATAATTCGACTCGCTTACGATAATAGGCCTATTAAACAACAAACAGTTTTAAAATTTGTTTCCAATTTCATTCATCAATCCAGCTTCCACTTCAAGTAAGTTGAATGAAATTGGAAACAAATTTGAAAGCTGTTTGTTTCATAAAAAAAAATTGTTTTTGTTTATTTTTTCTATATTTTTGTTTAATTTTTGGTTTACTGTTCCACTTCAAAAAAAAAAGAAATTTGAGAATTCCTTTTGAAAAAGGCATCTTTTTTCAAGTTGGCAACGATGACGCCATCTCAGACAACTTTAGAGATTTGTTTTGCCCAACTGCCAACTAATGTTTATATACAATGGCAAAACGCGCCTTAAGAGAATTTACCTACAAGTGTGTGTGTGATACCAGTGTTCGCGTTGCCATTTGCCAACCACTTTTGACGACTCAGTATGTATGCTAATGTGGGGAAGTGTGTTTGCCTTTGACATGCTGAAGTAATTTCAGACAGAATTTTATTTCTAAAATTTGCGGGGCAATCGGGTGTGCGTTTCATAAGTTTCACTGGTATTCATTTTAAAGAATACCAATTAATTGCATGCTTTGTAAATTTACGTTTTAAGCAATAGATTGCAATTTTTGTGTTTAAAATAGTCCATCCATCCATCCATCCACTCTATTATTATTTCTGTTTCTGTAGTAGTATATTTACCTCTTGCTGTTCACACACTCAACCAATCTTACACATACAATTTCAACTACGCAGTTGTGTACAAACTATGATTCAGGGAAAAATAATCTTTAATTCATAATGCCCGTAGCGCCGTAGCCGTAGTAGCACAAAAGCCGCCACGAAAGAGAGTCAACGGCCGAAGAGAGCATAAACTAAGTATGAAATAGACTGACAGCTTTACTACGTCGCACCGATTCCCGCCGCAATTTTTTTCAATATAAGCCCCTCCCTCCCGCTCGCAATTTACTATCTGTGAATAAGTGTGAATTCAGCGTGTTCCTACATCGTTGTATCTCTACCTTTTTGAGGGAATTTAATATTTTCGAAAAACTTTTTGTTGACCATGTATATAAACGCACTAAATGCACATAAAAAGAAGATTTGCCTGTAGCAACAATTTCTAGTACCAAAAAATAATCATTAAAGTGTTAGCAAACTGCGATTTTTATACTGAAGATTAATTAAGTGTGATTTTTGTCCGAACAATACAAATTTTACTTTTATTTAATTTAAATTTAGTGAAAAAGGAAAATGAACACACTTCGTGGGAAAAATAAAGAGAGACGTCTAAGAACACTGACTGATAGTTTGTGTGTTTGGTGATTTCTGTCTGCTGATGGATGCGTTCTGAGAGTTTAAATTTGTTGTTTTATTTCACAACGAATGCATGTTCATATTCTACAAATTGCATAATAACGAATGTAATCAATATAAATAATAATAAAGGAAAAAATTCATTCGCTCAAATAAAATGTTTTTGTTCCTATAATTATTATTGAGTCTGTTTTCGTTTGTTGTTTTTGGCGAAAAATTACTTTTAAATTTAATAGTTAGTGACACGTTTTTTCGTCGCCCATCTAGTTTACGTGGTAGGAATTATGGGAAAGCTATGCATGTTGATATTTTTATAGCGACGGCTCACGAAATTTTGCTTTCCTATAAAACAAAATGCCTTCCGGAAGTGATGAGCGGATAATTATTTATAAATTTCGCATTTTTGGTTTAATTTACTGGAACTTAAAATCGCTCTCATTTCAGATGTTTAAAATCAGAAATAGAAATATTTTCAAGTGATTACAGAAATTATATTCTCCGGAAATTGGGTTTCTTTCCGTTTCACGTACCTACCTATAATTATGGGCAGCACATCCATGACACTTTAGGCGTCTGATTTGTGATCTCATTCTTACTCCTTCGGGTAGGGGAAAGAATATACCCGAGGTAGGCATGCCTGTCGTAAGAGTCGACTAAAATCCAACCCCGCCTTGTTACGAAAGTAGCATGCCGGTCCAAAGCCCGGGTAAAGGAGGATGGTTTGAGGTAACAGCTTTTTAGCCTATCCTCAGTAAAGATCAAACTGTTAGTGTATTCTAACCCACAGGAGCCAGTGGATAACACTCAACAACGCTATGAATGGAGAAACAAAAGGAATTGTCTACTCCAGGTGGTAATGGCAATAGCCAAAATCCACCCGTAGTCTTCTCGACTACGGCCGGGGCACGGATTCTGGAGGCCTCAACATTCATACCCGAACCCACAAGCGACTCTTGCGGCTCTATGTCCGATTTCCTCGGCAAATTGAGCATGAGACAAGCTGCTGCCCACTGCACTGCCACTGACGGCCTGACTCGGGAAACCTCTATGGTTGAACGGGCTCCTGAAGAGGCGGGCTCTGAGCGGCGCTCGTCTAAGGGACAGCGGAAGAGGGAAAGGAAGAAGCTGTCGGATCTGCGGCGCAAAGATGCTTTACCGGCTGAAGGCGCGAGCTCTTCTCTCAGCTCTTCGGCGGTGCCTTTGAAAAGGAATAGGTCAGTGGAGGTCTCACCAACTGAAGCTAACCAACCCCTTGGATTGGGCTCCGCCTCCTCTTCTGCCGAACCGAAAAGTAAGAAGAAGCGACCCAAGCTCGTAAAGAGAACAAAACCCGCTCAAGTCTGTGAGTCCGCCCGTGCACGGTCTCCGAATGAAACCGGTGCTGCTACCAGAAATGGAGGCAGTACTGGTGAACGGAAACCGGATGTTGCGATCGCACCTACGGACTTGAGCTCAAAACCCGCATGCGACCCTTGTGGCTCTACGCCCGATTCACTCGGCAATTTGAGCATGGGACTAGCTGCTGCCCACTGCACTGCCACTGACGGTCAGACTCGGGATACCTCTACGGTTGAACGGGCTCCTGAAGAGGCGGTCTCTGAGCGGCGCCTGTCTAAGGGACAGCGGAAAAGGAAAAGGAAGAAGCTGTTAGATCTGCGGCGCAAAGAAGCTTTACCGGCTGAAGGCGCAAGCTCTTCTATCAGCTCTTCGGCGGTGCCTTTGAAAAGGAACAGGTCGGTGGAGGTTTCACAAACTGAAGCAGACCAACCCCTTGGACTGGGCGCTACCTCCTCTTCTGCCGAACCACAAAGCAAGAAGTTGCGTGCCTCCTTTGAACGCAGAACAGCTAAGGAACGAGATAGTAGGCTGTCCTATAAGGATGCTGCAGTTTCTTCTTTAGCAGTTCGTATAGGGAAAGCAGGCAATGACAATAGCATGAGCGATGCAGAGTGCAAACACTGCAAAGCCCATCTTTTGGAGCTTGTCGCGGCAACAAGTGCTTGTATCCAGGTAGAGGGCTGTGAGTTCAAGGACGGAACCTTCGTGGTGAAGACCTCCTCGCAGCAAACCTCTGAATGGGT
This sequence comes from Cheilosia impressa, assembly GCA_948293265.1. Taxonomy (NCBI): domain Eukaryota; kingdom Metazoa; phylum Arthropoda; class Insecta; order Diptera; family Syrphidae; genus Cheilosia; species Cheilosia impressa. Next base: position 42,500,647 of record OX411880.1, read on the forward strand.
CAGCAGTATGGTGCCGAAGATCCCTCCCCTTGGGACCACAATTTTTGAGGTCTACAAGCCACCCAAGCTTACGCGTGCCGTCTGCTGGATCCCTGGGAAACTGGAGAAATCGGCGGATGTGCTCAAGCGTTTGAATGCCCAGAACCCTGGTCTCGACACAAAAGCCTGGATTGTCCGTTCTCACAGGCAGAGCAGAAACCGTCACGATGAAGATGGTAGCTCTCTGGTTGTGAGCATAGACATGGTTTCTGCCGAGATCATTAAGTCTAGGTATAATATGCGTCCCTATCTGCATCTTGGTAGGATTCATTTCCATTTCAATGCCAAATAGTGCAAATAGAGGACGTAACCCAGAGTCTACATCCATTTTGTTTACTCAGATTAACCTACAACACTGCAAGGCTGCTACTGCTCTCTTAAGTAGTAGGCTTGCGGTATGTAGAACAAAGAACTGCATAACATCCATCCAAGAACCGTGGGTGTGGAAAAATCGCATCTGTGGCCTTGGTGGGTTAAGCGGTTCGCACAACGTTCTTTACGATAAGCTGTCCGAGAGACCTAGGACATGTCTTGTTGTATCGAAATCCCTCACGGCAGTTACAATCAAACGGTTCTGTTGCCAGGATCTGGTTGCTGCAACTATTACTTACCATGCAAACGGCAATTGGGAAACCTTTGTCATTGCATCGGCCTACTTTCCCTACGACTCTTTAACTCCTCCACCACCAAAGGCTGTTGTTGAGCTCGTAGAGTACTGCGAGTCCAAAAAGATAGGTCTTATCTTATGTTGCGATGCTAATGCTCAAAACACTGTTTGGGGCAGCAGCAAGTGTAATATACGAGGAGATCGTCTTCTGGACTTCATCCTATCGTCTGACATCACCATCAACAATGTAGGTTGTCGACCTACATTTGTTACAGCCATGAGACAGCAAGTAATTGATGTTACCCTGTCCAACAGGCATTGCAAGACTATCATAAATTGGAGAGTATCGCCAGATAGCACTTTGTCAGATCACAGATACATCGAATTTCAAATCTGCTGTGAAGTTTCACCTTCGCTGGAGAGGAGAAATCCGAGGAAAACAAATTGGGCTCGGTTTGAGGAGGAGCTTGGCAATTCTGTTAAAGCACCACTCAAGCTGAGATCAATACAGGGGGTGGAGAAGTCTGCTCAGTATCTGAGCAGCGTCATTACCCGTTGTTTTGAACTAGCGTGTCCAGTTTCAAAAAACTCCTGTAGAAAACCGGTACCTTGGTGGAATACCGAACTGCAGTGTATTCGCAGAGAAACCAGGAAGCTCCTAAATAGGTCTTTAAAAACCAACTTAGAAGAAGACTGGAATCTGTATCGATCGAAACAAAAAGAATTTAAGAGACTAATTCGTAAATCGAAAAGTGACTCTTATAGGAAATTTTGTGAGGAGGTCGCTTCACTAAGTGCAACCAGTAGGCTTGTTAAAGTCCTCAAAAGGGACAGACCAAGTAAACTGGAATCGCTCCAAAAATCTGATGGTACCTACACTGAGACAAAGGCGGAGACTTTTAGTCTCCTGCTGGAGACTCACTTCCCGGGAAATCAGGTCACTACGTGTTCTTCAGTTGTACCGCCTATGGTGGCCACTTCTGAACAAACAAACACCACGCGGCGTAGTTGGTATATTGCATCCAGAGTGGTGACGGATGACGCTATCAATTATGCAATTTCATCTTTTGAGAGTTTCAAGTCACCGGGTCCGGATGGAATCTATCCGGCTATGCTGAAAAAAGGTTTTAGTCAGCTGATGCCGACGCTGAAAAGAATTTTCACCGCCAGCTTGGCCTTGGCCTACATACCTTCCCCTTGGCGTATGGTTAAAGTCGTGTTTATACCAAAGATAGGTAAGACCGACTACACTCTCGCCAAAAGTTTCAGACCCATAAGTCTGTCTTCCTTCCTGCTGAAAAGTTTGGAGAGACTGGTTGAGCTGCACGTGCGCAATGTTGCTCTTCGATCGCATCCTCTTTCTTTGATGCAACATGCCTATCAGCGTGGAAAATCCTGTGAAACTGCGCTTCAAAACCTTGTTGGTAGGATTGAAAGTGCTCTTGATCGGAAGGAGTACGCGCTGGGTATTTTCGTCGATATCGAGGGTGCTTTTGATAATGCGACGTTTGATAGCATGTGCAATGCAGCCAGACATCATGGTGTAGATGAAACATTGGTTTTGTGGATTAAAGCAATGCTAATGTACAGGACGTTGGTTGCCGAGGCGGATTGTGGCAAATGCGTCATGACTGGGGTAAACAGGGGCTGCCCTCAAGGTGGTGTTCTGTCTCCCCTTTTATGGTGTATGGTAGTGGACTCTCTGCTAACGGCTCTCGATCTTCCTGGAACCTACACACAAGCCTATGCGGATGATGTCGCCGTTCTGTCCGTCGGTTCAGACCTAAAGACCGTCTGCTCTCGGGCGCAGAGATCTTTGGGCCTAATCGATGATTGGTGCACAAGAAATGGGCTTTCAGTGAATCCTCTTAAAACTACGGTTGTTCTCTTCACGAGAAGGAGGAAGATCACTGGTCTGACTCAGCTTGTGCTAAAAGGCGTCACTATCCCGATATCCGATGAAGTCAAATATCTGGGAGTAATCCTCGATAGAAAGCTTCTTTGGTCCAAGCATGTCGAATCAAAAACCGATAAGGCGCTGTCAACTTTCTGGCAGTGCAAAGGCGCTTTTGGCAAGACATGGGGTTTATCTCCTAAAAGGGTCCTTTGGATCTATACGGCAATGATAAGACCACTTCTCTCATACGCATCGGTTGTATGGTGGAACAGGCTTTCGCGGAAACGTGTTACTGCCTCTCTTGCCAGACTTCAAAGAACGGTTTGTCTTGGATGCACAGGGGCCTTCCCTAGCACTCCGGGCTCTGCTCTAGATGCTATGATGAACCTCCCCCCTCTTGATATTTTTATCATGGGGTGTACGCTGAAAACCATTTCTCGGTTAAAGAGAGGTGGCTTTTGGTACCACGCGCATTGGAATTTTGAGGAACTTGTGCGAGAATTGTCCTTTGACCCCTGTCTTATGGACATGCCGTCTGACGCAATGACCCCAGAAATCCTACTGCGACAAAACTACCATGTCAACTTTCCTCAGGAAACGGAATGGCTTCGGTCAGACTCTGAGCCTGGGAAAGAATGCCATCGTGTATTCACGGATGGCTCCAAAACCGGACAAGGGTCTGGTTCTGGTGTCTTTGTGGAAAGCGAGAACATTAGACTACACTACCCCTTAGGTAACCATGCGTCTGTCTTCCAAGCGGAGATTTTCGCTATCCTTATGGCTATGCGCTATATTGTGACAAACAGGTGGAGGGCTAGAAGCATATGCGTTTGCAGTGATAGCCAAGCTGCTTTAAAAGCGCTGCTTAACCCTCTTACCTCGTCCAAGTTAGTGCTCGAACTCAAGCTTTCTCTGAACTTAGTCGGAAGGCTCAACACCGTGAATCTTGTTTGGGTCCCAGGTCACACTGGTATCCAGGGAAATGAGATTGCTGATGAGCTTGCCAGACGGGGTTCAGAAGAGGCTTTCTCAGGACCTGAACCTGCGTTGGGTCTGCCTGCTTCTATGGTTAGGTCATCCATTGATACTTGGGTTTCTCGTGAACATGAGCGTCGGTGGCGTGACTGTGCTGGGTGTAGGCAGGCCAAACGACTGCGTCCGGACATTTGCAAAAGGTCCGCGTCTTTCCTTCTATCTCTTAGGAGAATCGACTGCAGACTGCTTGTGGGCGTCCTTTCGGGCCACCAAGCTTTTGCCAAACACTTAAATGTGTTGGGCTTGAGCAACACCACTATCTGTCCTGCTTGTGGAGAGGACGATGATACAGCGGAACACTTCCTCTGTAGCTGTCCCGCCTTTGCTCGCATCAGGTGGCGGATCTTTGGGGCTGATGTGGTGAGTGCCGAACATCTAAGCTCTTCATCACTGAAGCTCCTTCTCATCTTTCTTCGAAAGACGGGAAAACTAAGTACAGTAATGTAAGGTGTCTGTTTGGCAGTACAATGGACCTGTAGTTTGTGTCTGAGTGCTCCATCGGATAGTAACAACCTCCGACAAAAAAAAAAAAAAAAAAAAAAAAAAAAAAACCATAGACAAATTAATATAGAGACACACCACTTCATACAACGAAAATGATCCCAATTTTTCAATAACTACCTCCTCGCGACACATCCACTTTCATCGCATGAGGACATGCGATGCATCACCAACCCATCCACCTCCATGACCATACTCTACGAGTGAGCGAGGCGCGTCGAAAAACAACGCACTATCCTCACCTCATTCGAGTTTATGGTTCTCTCTGAGTTACCTACGCAAAACCGGTTTGACTTTGTTTTGTTGTAGCTTGTAGTACTATGGGGGTGGGGGATGATGCATGATGAAAGAGTTGCCAGGAATTTGTTACCCTTAAAGTAGCCCAATTATCGAATTCTTAAATTTAATTTTTTTGGTACTTTTCCCACTTTTCCATTTTATGCGCCGCGAACATAAACAAACTATGTATACCTATCTATTAATCTTTTGCTTAGTTGTCATGCAAAAGAAAGTGGTGTACGTGCAAGTTGACAGACTATACGATGTCACATGAAGGCAAAAGTGCTGCTGAAAATTCAACGATATGTTGCCCAAAATTGCGTTGGGCGCTCATGGAAGAAATTTGTATCGTTTTTTAAGAAAAAGGATAGCCCAAAATACGATAAAGCGCCCAATCTGGCATCTCTGCATGATGATGGTGAAGGTGATCGGGGATGCGGCTTGCGGGCGACGCAGTTCTTACTCACTTAGGGTGCTTGTTTACTGATTTATAATTTTAAGTTTGGGATGGATATTTCAAGTATTAGCAGGAGATGCGAGTTTCGCACTTTCCCAGACACAATACTTTCTAAGCAAAACATGAATTATGTAATCCAGAATTTTAATGTGATGGTCTTTACATAAATTCCCATCCGCAAACCAGAGGGAAAATTCAGGAACTCGATTTGTTTCAGATATGCACGTTTCTATAATTGTTGTCTTTATTTTTTGGACGTGTGGCCTGTCAGCTATAAAACTCTTAAAAATATGAACGTGGAATTTAGAAATTTTGAAAAATACATCTGTAGGAGCTATTAAACTACCGAAATCGGAATTTGAGGTGTAATTTTTATGAAACAAGAAAGTTTCAGAAACCTTTTGTAATATTATAATTTCTCCGGATCTCTTTAGCTCTACTTCACAAGAGCTGCAATTAATTTTTGGAGATATTTTTAGCATAGCAGCACCAATAAAATATCGAAGCGACAAATCTTCTACTAGCATATCCTCTTCAATTAAGGTCAACTCTATGGGTTCAAAATTATCACAGTCTTCCTCGTTTTCATGATTTGTTTTTTGGTAGTGTTTCGTCAGAACAGAAAGTAGCATTTAACAATTAAATTATAAGCAAAATAACTATTGTGAATTAACCCTAACAAAATTATAAAATTTAATTTGCCGCTCTGACGGCCATCTTTTTTAATAGAAAGAAAAATAAGAAGAAAATAAAGTCATGTTCAGTTGGAGTTAAACAATTATTGCAGCAGCACGCGTTTTTTCTTCTTCTCCCTTCTTGCGTTATACATTTGGCAGAAATTAAAATCGTATAATTTACAAAAACTCTTGTAAATTTTTTCATGGCGCCCGAACAGGGACAAAATAAGTTCCTTTATTTAATTTTCAATTGAACCGCGACGTGTTAACGCACTCGCAAAATCAGTCCTTGAACCGCCCATGTTCCAGAGACGTCCATCGTTCCTAGACTCCCATTAAGAGACGCCCACAGCATTGCTCCTAAGAGGTCCGCAGCATTCCCAAAAGATCCTGCAATCAACCTTCTCGAGACGACCAAGAAAATTCCTAGCGCTCTACTAGTGAAGGCCAATGCACTCTAATTGCAATTGTCTGCAGTGCAAAAGGGAAGTTGCTGCAAGGGAAGTCCCAACAAATAAAAAAACAGGTACAATACAAAAATTGAAAGTGAATTCCATAAAATTAATAGCAAAGTGCATAATTATTCTTTTCGGTGCTCTAATTCGCATAAAGTTGGTTTATTAAAGCACAAACACTTTCAATTTTTGTCATCTTTCATTTTGTTGTACAACTTCTATAGTTACTTGTATGGTAAAACAAACAAAAGTGTTAAAGCTAATTATTCACCTCAATCAATCACGTTGCTGTTTGCTCGCCTGTGCTCCTGCCGCCGCCGCCGCAGCAGTGTCATCCCGCTATTCTGTGCATTTATTACGCTACATCCGAACCGGTACTTTCCCGATATCTTACATACCGTTTGAAAATAAACTAATTTTTCAACAATTTCGCGGTGTTTTGCATTAATAACTGGTGCAAATTAAGCTAACATTTGTGCGAGTAAAGAAGGTTGCAACCTTTTTCATTAAATTTTTAATACCCTTTCACTATTAAAATGGCAAGCAAAAAGAGACAGACTTCTCCGAGTAAAATTAGCAACTTTGAACAATTAAAGCATCAAAGGTCGCTTATTATAGCGAATATTACCCGGATAAAAACAGTATTAGAACAGGAAGCAATATCCCAAAATTCCATCGAATTAGAGTGTCGATTAGATATACTAAACTCGTATATCGATCAAGTAATGATCTGTCAATCAGAAATAGAGTCGGCTGACCACCGTGATACATTCCGCGGAGAATTAGAAGACATTTGCGTTAGTACGAAGGCACGAATCATGTCAGTGTTAAATAAGAAGCGTAAATCTAGTGTCGCTGAATACTCCTTCAGTAATCCCTATCACTCTCGACTTCCGAAAATGTCTCTTTCTCAATTTAGCGGTAAATATGCTGATTACAAAAATTTTATCAGCCTATTCAAAAATTTAGTAGACAGCGACCCCACGCTTCCAGATATTGAAAAATTTAATCATCTGATCTCGTGTCTATCCGGTGAAGCTTTAGGAACAGTTAAAGCTTTTCAAATAACCGAACAAAATTATCCGAAGGCGCTGGCTAGTTTAAAGAAAGTGTATATTAACAATTGTCTGATATTTTTTGACAATATTTCAACACTATTCGATTTACCAGAGATTACCAAGCCATCGGCGTCTGCATTACGTAGCATGATAGATACAGTTTCAGCGCTGTACGATTCGCTTTTGTCATTGGGTGATGAAAAGAATATCACAAATGCTATTATTATTCATTTAGCGATGTCAAAGGTTGACACAGTCACGAGGTCTAAGTGGAAGGAGCAGCTAGATTATAGCACTATTTCCTTATGGAGCGACTGTGAAGCAGCTCTTAATAAAAGACATCAACACATTGCTGCTGAAGAAGCTTCGACTTCAAGGTCTAAACCCAGAGATACGCCATCTAAACCAAAGCAGGATTACGGTCGTCAAAAGAACCGAAAGTCCTCATTCTCATGTGTGAGCCCACAACAATCCAAAATAAAATGCGTATTCTGTAAATCGGCTGATCATTATATAACCACATGTCAGTCGTTTGCTGCACTCTCGGTTTCACAAAGGTTTGAGTTTGCAAAAAGTGTTCCGATATGCATTAACTGCCTTCGAAGGGGACATACAGTTTCCAAATGCAAGCTAAGCCGGTGTAGTGTTTGCAATCGTTCACACCATTCGTTGCTACACCAATATGTAACAACTTTTAATAGCGAGCCTCAACCTTCGACTTCCCAAGCCATGCACGCCTCTGCGTCAACTGATCAAGTTATTCTCGCTACCGCTGTTGTACGAATACAAGGCAAATCTGGGGAATATCTGTTACATAGTTCGAGCGCTACTTGATTCTGGCTCGCAAATAAACTTCGTAACTGAAGAACTAGCACAGAGGTTGAATCTTCGGAAAGAAGAAAAACATTTGAATTTAATTGGCATTGGAAAAGGAAACACTACAATCAACAAAAAATTGCATGCAGTGGTTAAATCAAGGTTGAACGATCATACCTTCTCGGCGGATTATTGGGTCATGAGCTCAATATCAGCATATCAACCTGATCATGCTATAAATACAGCCAATTGGAACATTCCACGCAATATTGAATTGGCCGACCCATGTTTCTACAAGCCGCAAAAAATTTACTTGTTGTTGGGAGCCGAAACGTTCTTCGAGTTGTTGTCCGTTGGACAAATTAGACAAGGTCCCGAATACCCAACCTTTCAAAAGACGCTGCTTGGTTGGATAGCGTCTGGAAAATATTCCAATAGTTCGAATTCACATAATAGAATTTGTAACATGATATGCCAATCCGATGAATTGCCATCTCTGGACAAAATTGTTCAGAAATTTTGGTCTTTGGAGGAACTTCCCGGTGAATCAAATAAAATTCTTACACCAGAACAACAAATGTGTGAAAAACACTTTGTTGAAAATACACAACTTTTGCCGACTGGCCGTTTTGAGGTGAAGTTACCATTTAAATCACCTCCTAGCTCGCTCGGATCCTCGTTTGAAATTGCCAAACGTCGGTTTCTCGCACTTGAGCGAAAACTTTTAAAGAATGACGAGCTGAGAACTATGTACATGGAGTTCATGAATGAATACCTTACATTGGGTCATATGTCACCGACAAATAATGAAATCCCGAATAGCCCGCACTACTTCATTCCGCATCAGTGTGTCTTAAGACCACAAAGCACAAGCACTAAACTGCGAGTTGTCTCCGATGCTTCAAGTCGTACATCGACTCAAATATCTTTGAATGACATATTGATGGTTGGGCCAACCATTCAAGAGGAGCTGTTTTCGAACTTGCTCATATTGATGGTTGTGCCAACCATTCAAGAGGAGCTGTTTTCGACCTTGCTCATATTGATGGTTGGGCCAACCATTCAAGAGGAGCTGTTTTCGACCTTGCTCCGTTTTCGTACTCATAAATATGCTATGACGGCAGATATTACGAAAATGTATCGACAAGTTATGCTTGCTGAAGAGCACTCGATTTACCAGCTCATGGTGTGGAGGCAGCATCCATCTCAACCACTCCAACATTTTCGTTTAAACACTGTCACGTATGGTACTGCATCAGCACCATTTCTAGCAATACGGTGTTTGAAAATGTTAGGCGATGGCCACGAAACCTCTTACCCGATAGGTTCAAGAGTAATTCGAAAGGATTTCTATGTCGATGATCTTCTGACTGGTGCCGAGGAACTGGAAACCCTTAAAATAATGAAGAAGGAAATACAGGAAATACTAAAACAGGGTGGATTTAAATTAACTAAATGGTATCCAGCGTTGTACAATACTGAGGGTAATGAAAAGTCAATACATTTCAATGACACAGACTCAACGAAAACATTAGGGATGCAGTGGCTACCAAAGGAAGATATCTTTTGTTTTAGCTTAAATGAAAATTTCAATAATCTACGAGCGACAAAGAGAAACATTTTATCAGTTTCATGTCGTCTGTTTGATCCTATTGGATTACTTTGCCCCATAGTTACCAAAGCCAAGATCCTGTTACAAGAACTTTGGATAGGTAAATTAGATTGGGATGAGTCGATTCCGTTGCGCCTTGATACCAGTTGGCAGAATTTCAAAACGAATCTGACGCAACTTCGCGAGGTTAAGATACCACGGTTTGTGGAAACTCATTCCAAGGCGAAAATTCAGATTCATGGATTTGCCGATGCTTCAATGAGAGCCTATGGTTGTTGTATTTACATACGAAGCCAGACAGCGGATGGTATCAAGTCGACGCTATTAACAGCAAAGTCCAAAAAGGCCCCTTTGAAGACAAAATCGCTTCCGCGATTGGAACTTTGCGCAGCGCATACTCTCTCCAAATTGTGGATGAGGGTATCGGCAATGTTGAATCTTGACATCGAGTTGATAACATTTTGGACCGATTCCGAAATAACTTTACATTGGATCAAAACACATCCATCAACTCTTACCACCTTTGTTGCCAATCGCGTATCAGAAATCCAAGAGTGGACTCAAAATGTATTATGGAAACATGTCCCTACAAAGCAAAACCCAGCAGATATAGTATCAAGGGGTTGCAACGTGGATGAACTAAAAACTTCGATTTGGTTCAATGGCCCACAGTTCCTTCTAGATGACCCAACTGCGTGGCCAATAAATACACACATTAAGCTAACGTCGAATGAGGAGGCTTTAGAAAGACGAAAAACTAACGTCGTTCTAATTGCAGTCAAAAATTCTAGGAAACATTTTGTAGAGCTCATTGAAAAATGTTCGTCACACGCGAAATTAGTCAGGACATTTGTCTATGTAATGCGATTTATCAGAAAAACTAAGAAAAGAGCAGAAGTTTTCGAAACAGTACCAACGGCTAAAGAAAGGCAATTAGCATTTTTTAAATTAATTGAAATTATTCAAAGTCACGAGTTTCCCGAAGAAATATATAAATTAAAAGAAAATATCGCACTGTCGTCGAATATGCAAAAACTCAATCCATTTTTGCATGAATTCAAAGAGAATGATCATACATTCTTGCTACTTCGAGTAGGCGGCTGTCTCTTACACGCACCGATTGAGTTTGATGCCAAGTTTCCGTTATTACTGACGAAAAATACGAATTTTGTAAAAGTATATTTGCGGTATCTTCACATAAAGAACCACCATGCTGGTCCCAAAGCATTGGTAGCGCTACTTCGGGAAAGGTTGTGGCTAGTTAACGCCCAAGAAGCCTGCAAAAAGACAGTATGAAGTTGTGTACACTGCTTTAAGTATAGGCCAAAGTTGCTGACGCAAATCATGGGCAATCTGCCAGCAGACCGACTTAGAGCTCAGCGACCGTTTTTAATATGTGGCGTTGATTTTTGTGATCCAGTGTATACATCCCTTAGAATTCGCGGTCGACCACCGTACAAAACATACATAGCGGTGTTCGTTTGTTTTACCTCAAAAGCTGTACATTTAGAAATAACTACTGATTTGTCTTCCGATTGTTTTATTTTTGCCCTCAAAAGGTTCATTGGTCGCCGAGGAATTCCCCAGAAGATACACTGCGACAACGGTACAAACTTCGTGGGAGCTCAGAGGAGGCTTCAAGAAGCTCGCGAGCAGTTCGAACGAGGAAAGGAAGCAATTCACCAGTACGCAGCAGAGGAAGGGTTTAGCTTCGACTTCATACCACCGAGGGCTCCACATTTCGGCGGTCTGTGGGGGGCCGCAGTGAAGTCCGCAAAGAGCTTGCTTTATCGCACCGTGGGAAATGCGCTGTTGACAAGAGAGGAGCTGTTAACCGTACTAGTCGGGGTCGAAGCCGTTCTCAACTCGAGACCAATTGCACCCTTAAGCGCAGACCCCAACGACGGCGAAGCGCTTACACCAGCGCATTTGCTAATCGGTGGCCCGCTGCGAGCACTGCCGCCGGAGTCAGTGCCGGAGCATCAAATGCGTTGCTTAAGAAGATGGCAACTTGTATGCTTTCTCAAGCAGCAGTTCTGGCGGAAGTGGTCAAAGGACTATCTGCTGGGACTTCAGTCTCGCAGCAAATGGGTGCAGGACCAGCCCAACCTCGTCGTGGGAAAGGTCGTCGCAATCCACGAAGACAACACGCGTCCACAGCAATGGACCATAGGAGGAGTCGTTGCAGTCGTCGCAGGGCAGGACGGAAAGGTCAGGGTGGCCGACGTCAAAATTCGAGGCGGAACGATAATTAGACGACCAATCGTCAAGCTGGCTGTTCTGCCTGATGACTCTTGAAGCCTGCATCCCTTCAACGCGGCCGGTGTTTCGTCAGAACAGAAAGTAACATTTAACAATTAAATTATAAGCAAAATAACGATTGTGAATTAACTATAACAAAATTATAAAATTGAATTTGCCGCTCTGACGGCCATCTTTTTTAATAGAAAGAAAAATAGAAAGAAAAATAAGAAGAAAATAGGAAGAAAATAAAGTCATGTTCAGTTGGAGTTAAACAATTATTGCAGCAGCACGCGTTTTTTTTTCTTTTCCCTTCTTGCGTTATACATTTGGCAGAAATTAAAATCGTATAATTTACAAAAACTCTTGTGAATTTTTTCAGGTAGTTATCACAAAAAGATATGTTAGTTTGATTTTATTTACGAACATAAGCGTATCTATTGTTACTTGATTGATTGCACACATTTTCGGATAAAAATTCATCGCTGTCTTCTTCACAATTTGATGCGTAAGTGCTTAGAGATGAAAACTTATGGGACATTATTTTAGCTATTATGTTATTAAAACTAAGCACACTTGGGTAAGGATTAAATCCACCTCGACTCCTTACCAACGAAAAGATATTTTCAATAGGATCTTGATTTATTTTGTACGTAAGAAAAAACTTAATTTCGTGGTAGTTTTCAAACAAAACTGCTCTTATGGTCTGTAAAAAGCTATAGTAAATAGTGAATGGCGTCGCGTCGGATAATTTTACTTTATTGTAAAGTGTTTAAAGTAAATAAGCAAAAATTTAAATATGGTGTGTGCTGAACATTATGCCGTTGAGAATTTGAGTGCAGGTAAGCTTTTCTTTATGTAATTCAATTTTAAAATTGTACATATTTTTTAGTTTTATGAATGGAATGTGGCTTGGGCGTGTGCGTATGTGTGATTTCTCAATGGGGCAGAGAGCGGACTGTATGTTATGATATGAGTATTATTTGCTATGGATTGAGTGAGTTTAGTGTTACTAGACGGGTTTTTTTTGTTGTTTGGTGAATTTTGTTTTGTGCAGTGTAACATGCTATAGTGTTGTGTTGGGTAATTTCATGTGATGGTAGGTAGGTAGGTAGGTAAAAGGGTGCTCTTGTGGCCTCCGCCACAGCTTCACACAGACCATCAGTTGGGTCCATTGTGTCCAGTTACTGGGGACCATCCATACCTGTTAAAACAAGAGATAGACCGCTTATAATCAGAGCCACATAGATTTAGTAGAATCTCATGGGTTCTTAAGGTCTTTTGTACCATATCCTCTGGTTCGTCCTACGAGTACCTGATGATATGAAGTCTATCCATCTGCTAGAACCACCCAGATTTAAGTATGAATCTCAGGAGTTCCTTAAGGTCGATATTCTTCAGATCCTCTAAGTCATCGAAGAAGTAACTCTTGAGGATCCTTTGTCTGCTGTCCTTAAGGGCTGGGCATTCGCAAAGTAGGTGGCGAACAGATTCTATTTCTTCAACGTCCCTGCAGCTTCTACAATAGTCATTATGCAGTATTCCCAGCCTTTCCGCATGTACGCCTATCGAACAGTGTCCAGTAATGACTCCCGTGAGTATGCGAATATCCTTGCGACTGAATCCGATCATATAATTGGATCTCTTTTGGCTCACCTCTGGCCATAATTCTTTTGTGTGCCTGCAGGTATTGAGATTTGTCCAGCGTAGCTTAATCCTATTCCCGGATTCAATGTCAATCTTCCTTGAAAGCGTACATAGCGGAGTTCTTACTGATTTTAGGGCCATAGACGTATGTAAGTTCGACCCGTTTCTTGCAAGCTCATCCGCCTTTTCGTTTCCTGGAATATCCCTATGTCCTGGTACCCAGCATAGAGTCACCGTGTTGTCTTGTGATATTTTGTCCAGATATTTCTTACCGTGACTTACTGCCCTTGACTTCACCACGACCGACTCCATGGCTTTTATGGCGGCTTGGCTGTCGGAGTAAATGGTGATTTGTTTATTGACAATGTTTCTTCTCTTAAGGTATTTCGACGCTTGGGTAATAGCAGCTATTTCTGCTTGAAAGACACTGCAATTATCGCTAATTCGGAATGATTCTTGCAGGCCCAGTGTTTCGCTGAAGATGCCCGCGCCTTTACCGATGTCCATCTTGGAGCCGTCGGTATAGAGGGCTATCTCCTCTGCGTCTGTGACTGACTCGTTCTCCCATTCGCTTCTGTTGGGAATTCTAGTAGCGAATCTCCTTTCAAAAACGAGGGTGGTGGGTATGAAGTCTGTAGTCACCTTCTCCTTCGCCGCTTCCCATTGACTTTCAATGGAGGCATGGCCATATGGTTTGGATGACCACAGTCCTGATTCCCTCAATCTGATTGCGGTTTTAACCGCCTTACTGCTGCAGTAAGGTGACAGGATTTTTCAAAGGATCTGGAGAGCGCATCGGTTAAAGATTCGACTGCAGCGTCCACCTCTTCAGTAGATGTGAGATCCCTTGCTGGGCAAAGGTTCTTGTAACTCTGCACTTCCTCTTTGAATTTTCCCCAGTTCGCCCTTTTGGGATTCCTGACATGATTTCTCCCTTGAGGGACCATTTGCAGTTCGTAGAGTATCCAGCAGTGATCAGATAGTGATGCCTTGCCGGACACTCTCCAATTAGTAACTTGGATCGAATTATTTTGGGATGCAAGGGTTACGTCTAGAACTTCCTTTCTACACGCCGTAATAAAAATGGGATCATTTCCCCGATTACAAATAAGCAGATTGGAGCAAAGAAGATAATCAAACAAAGCCTTGCCTCTAACATTAATGTCTGAGCTAACCCAAATAGTATGATGGGCGTTAGCTTCACAGCCTAAGACTAAGTTTTTCTTACCTTTTCCTGACGCTTCTACTAACGCCTTTACCGGTTCGGGGGGGACTGATGTGTCGTCATCGTTTGACATGTAAATCGATGCCAATGTACAGCTCTCGCCCTTGCCTCTGATCTCCACCACCGTAACGTCACCTGTGCTGAAATGAAGCAGTATTAGTGCGTGAAGTTCTTTTTTTGCCAATATGCACGATCTTATCTTACCCTTGTTTTTGACATAAAGTATGTCGTATTTCGGCGACCCTAATCCCATCACCCGATCCTTATTGACCCATGGTTCCTGGATTAGGGCCAGATCCAGCTGCTTCTCTTCAAGGAACAGCCTCAGGTTGCCTGAGGCTACCTTCCTGGGTGTAGCCGCCTCCTCCACAGTCTCAGGCGCCTTTGCGTTGTTTGCAGTCCGCTTTAGGAGCTTGAGAGTAACCTCGCTTGCTGCAAACGATGATGATGTACCCTCTTGCACCATTCTTCGGCTCCTCCTCGGACACAATTTCCCAATCCCTCATCAGAATCTGGGGGTTTTGTGCTTGTAGGACGCTAAGGATCTCTTCGCGTCCTACCCCTATCTCCGGGATGGATATCCTACCCTTTGCCTTTACAGGGACTTCTTCTATGGGTACTGCTTTCAATATAGCTCCCTCCCATAGTTTTGCTCCGTTTAACACGGCTTTGGCAAAGTCGTTTGATGCCTGGTCCTTGCAGTCGATGTATGTGATGCCTTTGGACCATCTCATTTTACGGTACGCGGGGCCGTTGCACCAGTCTTCGCACGGATGTGGGAGATAATCGCAGCACCTAGTGTGCTCTCGATTATCCTGCCACATTCCACCGGGTACTGGCCACTTGGTTTCCTTGAGTCCACCACAGCTAGCTGCAGTGGATTCCTGGTCACCTCGTTGTATTTCCCGCTTTTGCCGATACACATGGGAGTCATTTTGGGGCTACCCACGCTCGTCTCGCTCCGCTTCACCTTCTTCGGAATGTTGGGGGCGTCCTCTGGCGACCTCAACCTCTTCGAAGCTAGCTCTCTGTTACCGAGCCTCTCAGCGATGGGTTTCCTCTGGAGTCCACTCGGGCCCGGCTTATTGTCGGTCTCCCGGTGTTCCTTCTTTGGTACCCTTTTCGCTGAGGAGCTGCGGTGGGCTTTGGGGTCTGCCTTAGCGACATCGTCCCTCGGCCTTTTTGCGCCATGCGGTGTACTACATGGGACTGACTTGCTGTTCGGCACAATTGCGGCAGATGGTCTTTTAGGCTCAGGCCTAGTAAGAGCGTCTTTCGCAATTGTGTCCTTGGCCCATTCCTTTAGGTATTCCCGTTTCCTTAACAGGCCTGGGTTCACCTTCTTCTTCCTCGTCTTTCCTCCGTCGGATCTCTCATCAGAGGGTTCGGCCAGAAGCTTCTCCTCCTCCTCTTTCGAGATCTCTCCTTCGGTAGATCCGGCGTCTAGTTCTAGAGCCTCTTGAATTTTGGTGAGATCGTATGGCTCCACGATTAATGTGTCGGCCACCGTCACACTCTCGGTACTTATCGTACCCTCACCTCTCACATCCTTAGTTTTATCTTTTGAGTTATCTATATTGATCCCACGAGTAGCGCCGGAAAGTATGGTCCGCCCCGGCAGCGCCGCCATACCGGGGTAGGGCGTTGGATTACCATCAGGTCTTCGCCTGGGCACCTGAGGAAGCTCGTAATCGGTTGGTTTGACCCCCAACCTTTCATCCTTCGGCACGGTTTGTTTGCGCTCACGCCACCACTGGAGTTAGGTTGGCAGTTCTTAGTTCGTCACTCTTCAAAGCAGCCTGTCTGTCATGGGTGACCCTTCAGACGACTACCGCCTCCGACAGCATAGCCTGTTGAATCATTGCGACTTAAGCCTCCGTACCACGTCAAGGTGACTGCACTTAGCAGAGGATATTGGGTATTGTGTTGATTAGTAGTTTTCATGTGTGTTAATTATATTGGTTTTTTTTTTTTTTGATTAGAATTTTATATATAATATATATATATTTTTTTTTATATTTTACTTGTAAGAAATGTGTGTAGTGTGCGTATTAGTATGATTTGTGTGTTATGAATATAATTTATGAGTTGTGTTATGATTATGATTTGCGTATGTTTCATTTAACGTTGTTAGAGTAGAATTTCATCTTCGATTTTATTGCTTGGTAGTGCACAGATTTTGGTGATTGGTCTTTTGAGTTCACCATTCTGTGTTTTTAGGGTTACAACTCGAGATAGACCGTCTGCTCCTGGGATAAGTTTTGTGATTCTGGCCATAATCCACTTGGATGGTGGAATACGCTCGTCCTTTACCAGAACCAAGTCACCTACCTGCGGTTGTTCTGTTGTCTTTAGCCATTTTGGGCTCTGCTTAAGACGTGCCAGGTACTCGGAACTCCACTGTTTCCAAAATGTTTGATACATCTGCTGAATTCTTTTCCATCTATCGTTGTTACATATGTTTTCTTGGGTGAGACTAGGTTCTGGTACGTTCTGGGTAGCTTCTCTTATGAGAAAGTGTGCAGGTGTTAACGTTGAAAAATCATCGGTGTTATTAATTAGAGGGCATAGAGGCCTAGAATTGAGGCATGCTTCTCATTCTACCAATAGCGTAGACAGCTCCTCAAAAGTTAATTTTGAATTACCGATAACTCGTTTAAGATGGTATTTTACCGATTTTACTCCGGCTTCCCATAGACCGCCGAAGTAAGGGGAAGCTGGAGGGATGAAATTCCACTTCATTCCATCATCACTTAGCGTCGCGGCGATTTCTATGGGGTTAAAGTTTGCCGCTTTTCGAAGGTTCTCCAACTCTTTAGAAGCTCCTACGAAATTTTTCCCACAATCACTAAAAATCTCTTTGCAGATTCCTCGTCTCGCTGTAAATCGTCTAAAAACGGCGATAAAGGCTTGAGTGGTCATATCACTAACCAGCTCAATATGTATTGCTTTTGTGGCTAAGCAAATAAATATAGCAAAGTAAGCCTTAAACGTCTTTGATCCTCGACCTTTCCATGCTTTGACCTCGATGGGACCAGCGTAGTCTACTCCAGTGTAACTGAATGGTCGTGACACTCTTACTCGTGGAGCCGGTAGGTTTCCCATTAGTTGACAAACTGGTTTCGCCCGAAATCGAAAGCATATGTTACAGCCGTGAATACATCTTTTGGCGCTATTTCGAAGATTGAGAATCCAGTATTGTCTGCGAAGATACGCAATCATTTGCTGGGTCCCGCCGTGAAATGTTTTTTCATGTGCTTCCTTTACGATGAGACGGCTGAAGTGATGACCTGGTCTTAAAATAATTGGGTATCGCTGATTGAAACACAAATCAGCATTTCGAAGTCTTCCTCCTACTCGTAAGACCCCGCCTTCATCAAGGAAAGGATGTAATAATTTTAATCCCTTATACTTAGGATGCTTTGCTTGAAGTCATCAAAGAACATACTGCTTTGGACTGTTCTGATAACAATTTTTAAAGCTGAACAAATTGGTGAAAGAGTCATCACCTCCCTCTGTGTTGTTGGTTTGCGTGAGTTAGATATAAACCTGCAACAATATGCTACAATTCTCAGCAGCTTACGAAGACTTGACTGACGATGAACCAGGTTATCGATCTCGTTTTTTTTTACGATGGCACAATGGGATTGGGTTTTTCGACTCTCCTCATCAGTGAAAACATTGTTGGGTTGGTTCGGCATAGGAAAATCCCAAACTGACCTGAGAAATTCTGGCCCATTCCACCAAAGTTTATTTCCATTAAGAAGTCCTCGTAACGCAAGATCAGCTGGATTGTGTTGTGTCGGTACATGTCTCCAAATACTGCAGTTGGTAAGTCGTTGAATTTCTGCAACTCTGTTTCCAACAAATGTTTTCCATTTTGAAGGAGGCGCTGTGATCCAAGCGAACGTAATTGTCGAATCGGACCAGGCAAATGTTTTCACATTCTTCTCTAATCCCAAGACCTTTGATGTGTACTTGAAGAGCGACGCCAATATTACCGCTCCACAAAGCTCAAGCCTGGGGAGTGTTACGTTCTTTAGAGGAGCCACTCTTGTCTTGGACATAAGAAGGTGGACATGAATGTTGTTTTCCTCATCCAACACCCGTAAGTATATCACTGCTCCATACGCCTTCTAAGATGCATCGCTAAATCCATGGACTTCAATCTCTTTTTGTTGTTTTTTCAGACGAACCCACCGTGGTATTCGTATATTTTCGACCAAGGAAATTTCCTGACAGAATTTCGCCCATTCTTCTCTGTGCTCCGCTGGGATAGGTTCATCCCATGAAAGTCCTCTCCACCACAACTGCTGCATCATGATTTTTGCCTTTATGATGCAAGGGGAAATCCAGCCAAGTGGATCAAAAAGACGTGCGAGTGTTGACAACATCGTTCTTTTCGATGATACCTCAGAAGCATCGCTGAACACACTTTTAAATGTAAAGACATCATCATTGGGAAACCGCTGTATCCCGAGAGCCTTAATATGCTCTGAAGTATCAAATGGGAAGGAGATTTAACTCCCGCTGATCCAAAGGAATGTCTTTAAGGATATGATGAGAGTTGCTCGTCCACTTTCGCAAATGGAATCCTGCTGTTGCTAGCAAGTTCGTCACCTCATCACGCTTGACTAACGCCTCATTCCTGGAGTACTCATAACTAAAGAAAAACTAATCTGGGCTATCGATTCATTCTCACCGTTCAAATCGCCTGGATGCGACGGGATTTTTCCAATCATGCTCCAGAAGGCTAAGACGACCATTATACCGGTCCTGAAAAGAATTTTTATTCGCAGTTTAGAATGTTGCTATATTCCCAGAGCCTGGCGAGAAGTCAAGGTTGTCTTCATTCCGAAGGCAGGGAAATCCAGCCATACCACTGCCAAAGACTTCAGGCCTATAAGTCTGACATCGTTTATTCTTAAAACCTTTGAAAAACTAATAAACGTCTTCATACGTGATCGGCTAGATGACAATGTGTTATCCACGACTCAACATGCTTACTCGAAGGGCAAAGGGGTGGAAACTGCATTGCATGACGTCGTAAGTACCATTGAGAAGTCACTATATGACAAAGAATATGCATTAGCTGCGTTCCTAGACATTGAAGGAGCCTTCAATAATGTCAAAATCTGCGCAGTAAAGAGAGCACTTCAGAACTCGAATGTTGATCAATCTCTCACTAATGTGATCTTGAGCTTGCTCAGTGAAAGGAACATCAACGCGAAATTAGGTGACACTGACCTCCGAGTAACTGCTTCGAGAGGCACCCCACAAGGAGGAGTCATCTCCCCCTTACTCTGGGTTCTTGTCATTAACGAGATACTTATGAAATTCAACAACATGGGAGTCAAAGTAACTGCATATGCAGATGATGTAGTTATACTCACAAGGGGTAAGTTTCTACCTACCATAAGCGACCTGTTAGGAAACTCACTTAGGGTGTTAAGTACGTGGACAAAGCAATGCGGTCTTGGGGTCAATCCGCAGAAAACCGAGCTTGTCTTGTTCACGAATAAAAGAATAATTCCGCAATTCGAGCCACCAACTCTGGAGGGGGTACCCCTTAGGATGGCAGATAGTGCGAGGTATCTGGGAATTATCCTTGACAGGAAACTTAATTGGAAGCTGAATGTCAATGAAAGAATCAAGAAAGCAGCGAACGCTTTCTACGCATGCAACCGCATCTTTGGTAGAAGTTGGGGACCAAACCCCAAAATCATCCTTTAGATGTACACTGCGATCGTGCGACCGATTCTGACATATGGCAGTGTAGTCTGGTGGCAAGCCGCCAGCAAAGCGACCAATCTTAAGTCAATGACCAAAATTCAAAAAAATAGCTTGTATAGGATCAACCAGCGCAATGAGAACCACACCTACAGCTGGACTAGAGGCAATTCTTAACCTGACACCTCTAGACCTATACATGGAAGAATCTGCTGCTAAAAGTGCCTTAAGGATCAGTCCAACTAACGTTTGGAAGCCTTGTAATTTTGGGCATGCACAGATATTGGGCAAATACGTAGGGAACGTTATCACTTCTGACTATATGTCTCCCCATCTGGACTTTGACAGACCATTCACCTGCTCCTTCCCGAGTAGGGAAGAATGGAATACAAATAAACCCACAAAAAGTAAATCAATATCCATCTACACAGATGGCTCAAAGATGGACTGTGGAACCGGTGCCGGCATATTCTCTGAGGAATTAAATATACATTGCTCCACCAGACTACCTGATAGCAGTAGTGTCTTCCAGGCGGAGGTTTTGGCTATCTCACTACCTGTGAAATATCACGGAAGCTTTGGCCAGAATATAATAGAAGCCGGACCAACAGACTACTACAGTTT
Source organism: Cheilosia impressa (assembly GCA_948293265.1). Classification (NCBI taxonomy): domain Eukaryota; kingdom Metazoa; phylum Arthropoda; class Insecta; order Diptera; family Syrphidae; genus Cheilosia; species Cheilosia impressa. The sequence goes on from OX411880.1 coordinate 42,521,547, forward strand.
GACAGGTCATCGCTATCGAAGTTAGTAGGGGCTCTAGCTGGTCATAACTTCCTAAGAAACCACGCAATGAAACTAAATCTCAAAGATGACGATATATGTAGAGGCTGCGGAGACGAGGAGGTCCACGAGGACACACCTCACTTCCTCTGTCACTGCCCGAGTCTATGTCACTTGAGGAACAGAACACTTGGAAGCTACTTCTTCCATGACCTACAAGAACTCTCTGATATCTCACTGTCTGATCTTTGCAGGTTTTTGAGGGCATCGGGATGGCTGGACGGTATCTATTAGCCAGAAGGAGGGGGGATGAGAAACGCCGATACAACACCAACGGTTGACCCCGATAAGGGCATCACAAAGGGTCCACGAGAACCTAAGTGGGGTAGCGCAGGGTTCTCCCTGCTCTGCCCACCCGTTTTACCTAACCTAACCTTACGCCTCATCAACTGAATCTGCTCCTGAAATCAAATCGTCGACATACATCTCCTTTCGTACAGTCCTGGCGCCTACCGGAAAACGTGACTCTTTATCAAGTGCCACCTGATTTAGAGTACGAATGGCGAGGTAGGGTGTACTGGCTGTGCCGAAGGTTACAGTGCCCAGGCGATAAGTCCTTATTTGTTCGTTTTCGTTGTTACACCAGTAGATTAGTTGATAATAAGCGTCCTCTTGTTTCATGCGAATCTGCCTATACATTTTTTCGATATCTACTGTAAAGGTATATCGATATATTCTCCATCTTAAAATAATGTCAGTAATGTTGTTTTGTGTCTTAGGGCCTACCCACATTCGCTCATTTAACGAACTACCGTCCGACGATTTTGCAGCCGCATCGAAGACGACTCGCAGTTTTGTTGTCGAACTGGCCTCCTTCATCACAGCGTGGGGTGGCACAAAATAATGGAATGGAGTTTGCAGTACATCATCCTCATCATCAATTAGTGTCATCTGATTTAACTCCAGGTATTCTTCTATACATTTGACGTATTCGGTTTGTAGTTTTGTGTTGTGTTTGAATCGCCTCTCCAATTGATAAAACCTACGCAGGGCTTCTTGCTTCGAGGATCCAAACAAGGGTTTATATACGTTAACAAATGGAAGTGAAACTTCGTATTGCCCGTTAGACAGACGCTTCGTTGTATCATTGAAATGTTTTTCACACTTCAAATTCTCTTCGGTGTCGGCTTCTTCAAACGGGATTTCCTCAATTTCCCAAAACTTCCGCAATTGGGTGTCAACGTCTACTGTTTGAAGAAAGCTGTTCACAATCTTGTGTTGATCTCCGGATACCTTGCCTAACAGTATATATCCTAACTGTGTGTTTTGTGCTCTCCAGTTCATCTCCTCTAACTATTTCCGGGAGAATTAACTCCGAAAACACATCGCTACCTAGTAAAATGTCTACCGTAGCTGGTTTAAAAAACAAAGGATCGGATAAAACAAGCCCACTGAGATGATTCCATTTATGAAGCTGAAGTATCACTTCCTTGGCCGGAAGAAGGCCAGTCAAGGATTTATAAACAAAGGCTCGTGTGTTGGTCTCAAATGACGAATTTAATGACCCCAACGGAATATCAGCATACCGATGGCATGCTCCACTGCTAACCTTCCCCAGCCAGGACACTTCAATAAATGTACCATGTGCTTTCAGTTGCAAAAGTTGTACTGCTGCTTCAGTAATAAAGGTTGCTTCAGATCCGGGATCTATTAAAGCTCTCAGATTGAAATATAAACCATTCGACGCCTTAACCTTGACCATAGCAGTAGCCAATAAAATTTGTGTATTAGTGTTGTGTTGGGCAAGATGATTTCTTATAGCACCGCTTGTAGATGGACGCTCGTCATCACTTGTGGGTGCATTAGGGTTAAGAGTCGAAATTTGGTATGACTGAGTATGTGTATTTGTGTTGTATGGGGTTGTTAAGGAGTGTGTAGGGTTGGAATGTGACTCAACAGATGGTAAAGAATGGGTTTGTGATATGTTTGTGTGTGTGATTTTGGATGTAATAGTGAGTGATGTTTCTGCTGATAAAAATAACAACGAGCCTGACTGGGACACTGCTGCGTGGTATGACTATATGCTAAGCAGTTGCTGCAGACACCAATTTTATTGACAACATTGCACCGTTCAACAACATTCATTTTGACGAATCGATTACAGGTTCGAATCGGATAATGACCTTTGGTACACATGCTGCAACTGAACTGTTCCCTCTGCTTGTTTTGCCTAATGTGGAATGCTGTTTTTGTAGCAGGGCCCTTTTGACTAGAAGGTTTGGACTTCGGCTTTTGCTGTTCCACTACTTCTAATGTCCGAAATCTAGTTTCGAGAAACTTGCTGAATTCATCAAAGTACACGAATACAGCCGCCGTCCTATAAGAAGAAAGGAGAAATTAATATATAGATTTACTTAGTTTTTGTTAGCTTGTACTTACGTTTTTTTTTGTGGTCCATACTGCGATGGAAATTTAGTTTATACATACATCATAAAAACTCCAAAGAAATTTTTTGTATGTTTTGGAGACTTTAAGATTTGTCGGTTCTTTAGTGTAAGGTTACATGTATATATTGTTTGATTTTTGTTTGCCAGACTCCTAAATGATTATCAGGTTATCAAGATTAAGTGTGATAAGCTTGTGTTTCAGCACACCTAACATTTATGTCCTTGATTCGGTTCGCGATATTGTTAGAAGTTTTCTTTGCCTTTTTTTTAAACCCAGTTACCCATAAAGAGCTCTATATAGGTAGGAACTCCGCATAAGCCGTCCCAAAATGGCCACGGAGCTTCAAGGTCGGGAGGGCAATGGCTTCGCTGCAAATCCATCAGTAGCGCCTCTCAGAGTGGTGGATGTCCGTCCGCTTCCGGTACAAATGCCAAAGTGGGTACCTATGTGTTTAATGGCACGTTATATGTGTTGTAATAGGTTTCGTGGAGTAGTGAGGATAAGGACTCCCCCGTCCGGCGAGCTAAGTCGTGCATATACAAGCATGCCACGCTCTTCACTCTCTACACTCTATCCCTCTCTTTCCCTCATCCCATCCTAAGGTCCCGTCCTCATCCCTATCTCCTGTCATAAATCTCCTAACTCCCTCTATAAATCCCAATTATAGCTTATTACACTACACGCACACTAACAAAATAAATAAACAACAAAAAAAAATGTTTCCGCAAAGAAAGCTTTCACACACACACACACACAATCGAGCGCGTGAAAAACCTGCATATTTATCAATAAAATCAAACCTAAAATGTAACAAATTCAACCAAAATTATGAAAAAAAAACTCACCTGAAGTGTACAGCTATGATCAGCAACAACTGCTTCCACTGCAATAGACCAATAACACACACAACAGCCAGTCAGTTTAATTTTATTAAAACACATGTTACTATTTATCACACACTTTTTTGTTTTTAAAAACGAACAATTATTAAATTAATGATCGATATGATCTTACTTTAAATCTAATCAACACAAGCAACATTAACTACCGATAACCGATCAAACGAAAAAAAAAAAACAACGAGGACAGCACAGCAGCCATTCATGGATCTCCACTGCACTCGCGGTTACGACATTTGTTATATGAGAATGGCTATAATAATCGTTGTCGTACGAAATCGCCTTTAATGGGATGGGAGCAAGAGGTTACCAGCAGTTCTTGTAAACAACTGGGGATGTAAGAGAAGAACAGCAAGACATTCATCTCTTCAAATTTTGGCAACTCCGAGTTGGTGTTAGCGCAATGCAGCGAGGGTATTCATAGAGCATATCACAGGGTCAATATATTTGCTCTTTATATGTTACATGTGAAATTAAATGTTATGCCTCTTTTGTATTGCAAAAATTAATAATAATGGTTCTATTTCCATGTTCCGCTTCCAATGCAAGAGGTTAAGGTGACGACACAAACAATAAAACAGGATCGATTTGAGGAGCCATGCGAAGCAAATTTGCGAACTCCGTTCACAGGCGGGGAGAATGTTTGGCATTACGCATAATTATGTTTTCATATCTTTAATTGATTTACATTAAGTTCCTATAATTTTATTTCAACATGTAAACACATACAATTGTTAGATAATCGATAACCTCTTAACACAAATGTCAAAAACATAGAATGTCAAGTTTGATATAAATATAAGACATAACCAAGAAATAGAGACTTTAAGCAAAGCGGCCAATAAAGCAACACATTTTTTATAACGTAAATCGGAATACCTTTGTTTTATTACGAGTATATAGTTTTTCCTTTGTTCGGATAATATACCTATATATACCAAATTACGTATACTGACGAGAAAGTTATTTTTTTTAACAAGAGGGTTTTGTGGATACTTAAACAGGCCTTGAATTCAAACACGCTTCTATTTGTGTCAGAAGCGTGGTGAGTTCCTCATAAGTAAGCCTCTCTTTGCCGACAACGTTTTTCAAATGGTACTTGACCGACTTCACCCCGGTTTCCCATAAGCCTCCAAAATGAGGGGAAGCGGGAGGAATGAAATGCTATTCGGTACCTAAATTCGCCAATATGCCAGCAACCTCTTAGTTCTGTGTTGGCTCCCATAAAATTGGTCCCGCAATCACTGTAGACCTGAGTACATACTCCACGATGTGCCGTAAAACGCCGAAAAGCTGCCAAAAATGCCTGCGTTGTTAGGTCAGACACCACCTCGATATGAATCGCCTTCGCCGCCAAACAGATGAATAGTGCGAAATATCCTTTAAAAAATCTACAACCACAACCTTTCCATGATTTTATTTCGATCGGACCCGCGTAGTCGACTCCAGTATGGCTAAAAGGTCTGGCCATTCGCACCGTGGCAGCTGGTAAACTCCCCATGAGTTGTTCCATCTCCTTAGCCTTTTGTCGGAAACAGTCCTTGCATCTGTGGATGTGATACTTTACAACTCTTTTAATTTGTCCAATCCAGTACGTCCTTCTTATGTAGGCAACTATTTGCTGGATTCCACCATGAAGAGTTTTGCTATGAGCATCGCGTACTACAAGGCTGGTAAAGTGGTGACTAGAGTTTAATAAAATCGGATGTTGCTCATCATAGTCGAGATTCGAGTTTTGCAAACGACCTCCCACACGCAGTACACCATGACCATCGATGAATGCGTTCAGTGAACGTAAATGCTTTGGAATTCCATCAGATGTCTCAAGTTCCATCAACTCCGATGTGAACATTTCTCTTTGTGCTGCTTTGACTGCGAGCACAGTTGCTGCTTTTAACTCCTGTGGGCTTAATGGCTGCATCTTTCTTTCATTTTTGATAGTTTTGCAGTTGTTGACGAATCGGAAGCAGGTTGCTAAGACTCTTATCATCTTTGCAAGCTGTGAAAAATGATGAACCACTTCGCTGACACAATCGTAGTCCTTGCTTTGAGCGCAATGTACCCTGCTCGTCTTTCTTCCTCTGTGTCGATGCTGATAGGTTGTTCAGGGACTTCAAACTCCCATCTGTCTTGCAAAAATCGAGGTTCTTGCCAACAAAATACTAGGGACTCTAGTGCCTCAGGTGAACCACCTCGTGAAGCCAAATCAGCAGGATTATGATGCGTAGGTACATGTCTCCATGCATTGATGTCGGTAAGGCGCTGTATTTCAGAAACACGATTGGCTACGAAAGTGTCCCATTTAGAGGCTGGTGAACGAATCCAAGCGCAATCATGGAGTCTGTCCAAGCATACGTTTTATGGATACCCAAGGTTTCTTCGACGTATTGAAGTAACGTGGCCAAAATTACTGCACCGCAAAGTTCGACACGCGGAAGCGATACGGTCCTCTTTCATGGAAATTCGAATATATACCGCTGCCCCAAAAGCCTTCATCGAAGCGTCGCAAAACCCATGTAGTTGAACCGCTTTATTATTCTGCATCGTATTAATCCACCTTGGAATTTTGATACGTTCAAGCATAGGTAGTTCTCGGCGAAAAGCTTCCCATTGATCTTTTATCTGTAGAGTAATTGGATCATGCCAATCCGAACCCAAGCTCCAAAGTTGTTGCATCATAATCTTGGCAGTGATGATACACGAAAAAATCCAGCCAAGTGGGTCAAACAAGTTGGCGATAGCAGACAACATGGATCTCTTTGTTATTTTCTCTGCATTCGGTTGGAAATTCTGAAAAGTAAATGAATCATTGATTAGGAACCACTTAATGCCCAAGGTTTTCACATGGTTCAGTGCTCCAAACGGAATTTCATAATCGATTTCCCGATCCCTCTCTGGTATGTCGTCCACTAACACCTTTTCGTTGCTTGTCCACTTTCGCAGATAAAATCCTGCAGAGGCTAGCAGTTGCCGAGCTTCCTTGCGCTTTTGCCTAGCGTCTTCTATGGAATCGGCTCCACTTATTAGGTCATCAACGTACATGTCCTCACGAACACCTTTGCTCCTAAAGGAAAATTTAGTTTTTCGTCCTCTGCCAATTTTTGTAGGATACGTATCGCTAAGTAGGGTGCACTCGCAGTACCAAAAGTGACCGCTTTTAGCATATAGGCTTTCAATGGTGCGGCTTGATGCTCTCTCCAGAGGATTAATTGACTTAATAAAATCTGAGGATACATTTTTTCAATGTCTGCCGTAAACGTCACACGATGAGTTCTCCATCGCAGAATTAATTCAACAATGTTTGTTTGTAGCTTTGGACCCACGATCAAACGATCGTTTAAAGACGTATCATCCGATGTCTTAGCCGCTGCATCAAATACGACTCTCAATTTCGCTGTAGAGCTAGCTTCCTTAAACACAGCATGATGTGGCAGGAAGTAATGATACGGAGTCTTAAGGGTTGCATCGTGAACCTGATCTACCTCCTCCATATGCTGAAGTGTATTATATTCCCGAATACAGGTGCTCTAATCCATGCAGTTTCGGATCCGAAGCAAACCTTTTCTCCATTTGGGCAAATCGACAAACGGCACATTCCCTGCTGGACCCCATCGCTGGATGATCAACCTCCTTAAATGGCAGCATGACTTCATAACGTCCGCTGGACAAACGTTTGGTATTTTTTTTGAAGTGTTTTTCACAAATGATGTCTTCTTCAGGATCTCTGGTCTGAAACGGCTGCTCTTCCATTTCCCAAAATGTTTGCAACTGGGAACTCAGATCCGTAATCTGCACAAAACTACGCAAATGTTGAGGATTCTCTGCTGGAACTTTGCCAAAGATTATCCATCCAAGTTTTGTTTTCTGCGCAATCGGAGCTAAATTATCTTCACTGCGCATGATGTCGGGAAGAAGTATTTCTGCGAAAACGTCACTTCCAAACAAAAAGTCGATTTGCGCAGGAACATAAAAATCGAGATCCTCTAGATTCAAATCGGAGAATGCTGCGACGCAAACATTATGTTGACATAATACCTCGACAAATGCACGATGCTTCTTTAACTTCAACAACTGTGCCGCAGATTCGGAAATAAAAGTCGCTTCTGATTCAGGATCGATCAAAGCACGCAAATCGTGGAAGCGTCCATCAGCCGATCTCACTCTTACCATCGCTGCAGCTAAAAGTACCTTGGAACGTTGCGAGAGTGAATAAAATGAGTCAATTTGTCTGCTCGTCGATGGCTGTGGTTCCTCCGATGGTTGAAATGCAGGTGCGTTTGGATTAATGGCTACCTGGTATGATTGTGCATTACTTGATCTGGGCTGTTGAGAGTACGGTGTCGTTGCTGCCAGAAAATTGTTGTAGCCGTTGTTGTTGTTGTTAATGTTGTTGTTGGAATAATTAGTATTCTGGTGGTTGTTACCGGTCTGCATATCATGGACATGCAGAAGGGAATGATGACGCTGTTGGCAAAAATAACAATACTTCGGGCTAGGGCACTCTCGCATAATATGGTTATAACCGAGACAATTATCACAGACCTTGACGTTCCTGACTTTCTTTTTTCGCTGTATGGGGTTCAAATTTAAAAAATTTTGATATTTCCTCAGCGCATGCTGACCCTGACGACATAACTTACGTCTCCCGAGAGGATGCCTTTGCCAAAAGCGCCCTTTGTGCCTCTGCGTACAACCGTTTCCTCGCGTTGACAGCTGTATCACCTCTTACCCAAGGCCTGGAACTCCCCTTCAGGTCCTGCTGATCGACCACCTCAAGAGTGCGGAAGTGTGTTTCCAAAAATCCGGTGAACTGTTTACACGTTGGCAGCTCCTTGAGGTTCTCCAACTTCTCTTCCCATAGCTGCTGAGTAGAAGTTGGCAATTTATGCAGTAGGACGTATATCAAAATTGCATCCCAGTATTCTACTCACAAGCCGAGGTTCGCCAACCCATGAACACACTCCTGAGATGTGTCCAACAACTCCTTCAGCTCGTTCGCTGATTCCTTGGATAAGGATGATTGTCCGAAGAACAACTTCAGCTGGGCATTTACCAAAACGCGTTTGTGGTCGTAACGCAAAATAAACAACTCCCATGCCTCTGCGTAATTGCCCGCATCGCAAGGTAGATGTTGTAGCAATCGCTCAACCTCACCCTTCAAGCACGACTTGAGATAATGCATTTTATCAACATCACTCAACGAGGCGTTGTTGTGCACCATGCATTGAAACATACCTCGGAAAGACCTCCATGTTGTGTACGAGTCGCTGAACTTTGGAATATCCATTTCCCGAAGCCTAATTTTGTTGCTGGATACCGCTGATTCACCAGACGTCGCGCTTGTAGTCGTCGTTGGCTGGGGAAATTTTTCCAATGCTTCCATCAAGTCGCTGCGATACTCCAGGTAAATTTACTGTATTTGCTCGAACACAATCGACTTGCGACACAGGATTGCTCTGCTTACGCTTCTTTGTTGAAATTTTAAAGCTGTGTGCTGTAGGCGTCACAGACGAATTTTCCTCAATCCTTCAGATTTTGGATGAAGCTGGATGTCCTATCTGGCGATTTATTAATTGCACGACGCATAGAATATGAGAATATAAGTTTACACACACCAAATGTCAATAGATTTAAGATTTATATTTTTTAAGAGGTTTAGAACTTTTTTAAAAAAAAAACACAAAAAATTCGAAAAAATGAATGAAATATTTATTTGAATCGATAGTTTGAACCTTGCAATTTAATGTTTAAAGATAATTTCATGCAAATGTTGACCGCGGCTGCGTCTCAGGTAGCCCATCCGCTGAGTCCAATTTTGGCATACTCTTTCACACATATCGGCCGGTATCTCACGAATGAATGCATGGATGTTGGCTTCCAGTGCGTCAATCGAAGCGGGCTTGTCCCTATACACATTAGCCTTGGCATACCCCCACAAAAAATAATCTAATGGTGTCAAATCGCACGATCTAGGCGGCCAATTGACCGGCCCGAAACGTGAAATTAACTGTTCACCAAACTCGCCTCGCAATTGCGCCATTGTTTCGCGATGAACATTTCGAACCGAGCACGAATTTTGATAGTAAAATTCAATAATTTGCAAGCGTTGTTCATTTGTAAGACGATCCATGGTTAAATTGCAAACCAAACTGAAGCTGTTTGACAGTGACACAAGGTAGGTACTATACACACGTCTGCTGTCAAAACCAGTGTTGCCAAAACCAAACCAGCTAAAAAATCACCCTTTAGTTAAAGTTTGTTAAAATTTGATATAAGTTTTATGTGTCAAGAAATGTTTTGCTATTTGTAATGCACTATCTAACCACATTTATTTTGTCAAATTGTCTTTTTTATTGAATTAATTGACTAAGTTCAATAAGTTTAAGAGAAATTAACAATTAACATTAAGTTAGAAGCGAAAAGGACCAAAATGTAATGACATGTATTTTTACAGGTGAAACAAAGAAACCAAAAAGTATAAGAAAAGACCAAGACGTTTACAACGTTATAAAGTTTTTATTGGAATATTTGAGAGTTATTAAAATTAATTGTACACTACTCTGGTACACTAGATCCATTTATGTATGATGTCTTATGTTTTACAATATATAATGTTTTTATTTGTGCATGTTTATAATTTCGTTAATAAATGTCAAAATATGTTTATAATATATTATTTGTCAGCTGTCATCGATGTGAGTGCCTTCATGGATGGGTGTGGGCATTGCTTCTTAGGAATGTGCATGCAATTTCTTCGCAACATTCCATTCCCGTAGAGCAAGGGTTAGTGAGTTGCGATAGAGAGTTATAATCTGAGACCTCACGCTTCTTTCTTGTTATAAAAGTTGGTTCATTGCCGACATTGGCTACTTAACTCTGTCATTGATGTCGGTACTTCCCCAGAGGGTATGGTGGGAGTTTGCATCGCAGTCTTAGGACTATATCCCATTTGTCACGATCCGATTCTCTAACCAATAAGTTAGTTAATTCGGAAAGTTTGTTGGTGGATTCATATGACATGTATATTGCCGCCAGTACTAGAACGCTTTTTTCCAACCTGTCCCATTTGACCGTAGTTGGTTTGGTATCGCTCAGGCTAGGTAAGAGAAAAAGTTTAGTTCGTTTTGTGGCCACAATGCATGTTCGAGACTTACCACTGTCTGATGTACTGTTATAGACCAGCAAGTCTTTTGAGCTCAATCATTGTATGATCCAGGGTTCCTGGGCGACATCGATATAAAGAACCAGATTGGCGAAAGGCAAGTATCATTTCGACCCGGCTGCGACCAATTCCATGCCGGCTCCTCCAGAGACACGCGCTCTAGGCTTTCTCATCTCTAGTCTGCTGCACCTACCGTGCATGTCGCACGAGCTGTAACTAGTTTTGCCGTTTCCCTTTCCGTAAAGGAACTGCGGTCATGGAGTTTTAACCTGCTAAGCAACCTACGGGCATTCCTGTGCATACTATATGGATTAGTCTGTTCTACTACTGTACTGAACAGCTTGTTGTTTTCCACCAAGCTCTCCGCGGCGACAACTGAGGTAAGATCCAAACTTCAGGATCCTTTGGCTTACTCAACTTATCGACAACAGTAAATGCAGAAGGTCAAGTTTGCCTCTCCTGGTGAAACATTCTTGTCCACTTAGGCTGAAAACACACCGGATAAAGCAAAACGTGTTTTTTTGCTTCGTGAAACAAGAGAACATTGTTTCTTATGAGACAACACACACCAAAGAAAACGAAACAAAACACAAGTTTTTGTTTTGAAGTGTTTTGGTGGTGGTTGTCGAAAATACATTCCATTGTATACGAGCAACACACACCGAATGAAACAAAACTGTTTCGAACCAGCGTCGTTGACGATAATTGCCTACTTTCTTATGGCGCAACACACACCAAATGAAACGAAACATAAAAACCAAAGCAAAACAGAAAAACATGCTTCGTTGCCGATAGCTGACCTGTTGTTTTTTGCAAAACAAAATTTTGATTCCGTTGTTTTTATTTTCTTCTTTCGTTGCACTTTACAGCTTTATTCGCTTCTATGTTTACTCTGTACGCAAATTGCAACTAATATGGACGTAGATGCAGAAAAAGTCGAAGTTTCCATTTTGTTTTATTTCAACGCACACCAAACGAAACAAGAAAACAAAACGTTTTGTTTTGTTACATTCTGTTTCGCTTGGTGTGTGTTCAAATATAAAACGTTTTTTTGACTATCGAATCAAAAACGTTTTGCTTTATCCGGTGTGTTTTCAGCCTTAGTCCGCTTCTTATTTTACGGGGTCAGATGCAACAGAACCTTGTTCCGATAGGCTAAGGCATTGGTGGTTGCATTAGAGCGGACTTGCTCGGTGGGCTATTAGCACAAGGCTCATCGCGTTTCGAAGACTGATTTCCTTGAAAGTCAAGTACGACGAGCTAACTTCAGCCTAAGACAAAAAAGCACTTCAAAAAGTTTTTTCCACATTTTTATAAACAGTAACAAAATCACAATTAACGAAAATGTACAAAAAAATATCCAAGACCAAATTCCTTTACAGGACAAACAGCACAGAATTGGTTTTGTTGAAACTGTTGGAATAAATTTTGTTACATCCGCGCTGCGATTCGGAAAGATAAAACACTATTCTGTGGAAATTCACTTATTAAGTATCAAAAGAATATTTCTTAAAACAATTCTTAAACGTTTTAAACCAATCATGTAATTAACTGTGTTACTTTACACCTATTTATCTTCACAACCGATTACTATTTCGAATTTTGACAATCACTGTTTGTTAAAGAACTACGTGCCACCAAAACCACAATAGCTGTTTTTTATTATCAGCCATGATCTATATAGATCATCGATTTACATGCAATTACAACAACAGCACATGATCCTGCTTCTCATCGAGATCATGAAACATGATCTGAAAATTATTTCCACTATTTCCCACTAGATGGCTTGTTTCATTTTTAAGTGTTGGTGTGCCTGCAAACGATAGCCACACAATCACGTTGCCAGACTAGAAAGTGAAAAAAAAAAAATCAATTGATTTTTTCGCATTCGAGTTCCGAGTTATTTTTTTTCGTTCTTTAAAGGTATATGCAGACCAGCCCAACACTTGATAAACAATTAAATACCTACATATTTCATAAATATTTCTTAAACATTTATTAGACAAAACAATTTTTATGAAATGTGTTGCTGGTTTGAAAACATTTATGAAATGTTTAACAGTTTCCCAATCGTGATGGGAAATAATTTTTGTTTTACAAGTTTCCCTGCAGAAAGTAAGTGCTGTTTTTCGATTATTTTTTTTGTAAATAAAATGCAAATGTCAAGAAAAGCTTGGGATACCTACGTAATGAGAAAGTGATGAATGAACAATTATTTGAATTAAATTGCGTGTCGCGTGATTCCCTAATCTAATTATAATCCTAACACATATTTTTTTTCTTATCCAAAAAAGGATGAAATTTAAATATTTCATAAACATTTAATAAATGAATTTCAGAAATTTTTTACAAATGTTTATGAAATGTGTCCGATTTGTTTCATAAACATTTCTGAAATTTTTGGCTGGTCTGGACACTCCCTAATATGCCAAAATAAACTCAAGTGCTAGCTGCAAAATATTGTTCATGTGTTGCATAAGTGTAGATATATGAAATAAATTTGTTATTAAAAAAAATTTGGAAAAGATAAATTATGCAAATTCCATTAAATATGGTAACACCCCCGATATTTCAAGTGAAATGTCAAGTGCCTTGTGTGACGTCACGTTGAGCAGAATATTTGCAATATGGCAGGCAGCAATATGAAGTTTGTAATACCCCTCTATTATCTGCTTTGTTTTTGAAAGCAACTGTTGCCACAATTCAGAAATCAATTTTTTCAATGATCCGTATTGTTTTATTACCGTGATCTGATCCGGATCAAATCACGCTGATAATAAAATACGGCTATTGTTGCTGCTGTATGGAAAATTCCTACGCAGTACCTGGCCTGGGTAAACAAGATACCGCTGCATATGAGAACATTGCTACTGTGAGGGGGAGACAATTCTAACATCTACACTGTGACAAAATGTAAAGTGGATTTTGTGGTATTTTTCTACTGCTGGCACGGATTGGGGGTTCTGTGCTTGGTACAGTAGGGTGTAAAAAGCGAGAGTTATGAACAAGCCACAGAAATATTTTTTTTCCTATTTTTGTTTTCGTTTTCAGACTCCAGCGAAGAAGACACAGCAACCAGTACAGCAGTATGCGGAGACTTACTTGAAATGTTCCATCAGGTGTTAATTTGACCAGAAGATAGGAGTTCACAGAGGTTTCTCTGGCACGTTGGAAATAAAGATGTTTTGCCTGATATCTACGAGACGACAGTTATGATTTTTGGTGCAGCTGGTTCGCAATGTGCGGCCCAATATGTCAAAACGATCAACGTCCTGGAATGTGAGGCTAATACTAGAGCAGTGAAGTCTATTTTGCAACACCACTATGTCGACGATTTCGTGGATAGAGTAGCGAAGCAAGTTCTACGCATTCAAAAATTTTGCCGGATTTGAGCTACGCAGCTTTTATTCAAACTCACAGAAAGTTATGAGTGCTTTGGAGAGTGAAGCGGAATCCAAGATGGTTGCAGGTAAATTTTTTTCATCTGATGACAGTCTAGCTACAGAGAAGGTTCGCGACATGTTTTGTCACCCATCAAGTGACACTTTTAAAGTCCCTACCAAGTTCCATCGAGTTGATCCTGATATTATTGTCGGAAAAAGATGTCCCAGTATAAGAGAGCTTTTCAGCGTCATCATGTCCGTCTTTAACCCACTGGGATTTTTGGCCAATTTCTTGATCGGTGCCAAACTTTGATGCGAGAAGTATGGAAGTTCAACTTGCATTTTGATAAGCCATTGCATGCCAAGATAAATGCAGACTGGAAAAAGTGGTGTGCAAACTTGAGCCAAATAGTAGAGGTTTAAATTCCACGCCATTAAATCCTCAATGCATTTGCCGCTGTAGCGTACTGGAGAACTGCGACTCCGGAAGGAATACCAGCCGTCTTTTTCGTATGCACCAAAACAAGATGCGCTCCATTGAAACCAATGACCCTACCACGCCTCGAACTTCAAGCCGCCGTTCTTGGAACTCGTTTAGTGCAAACAATTATCCAAGGACACACTCTAGATGTCTGCCGACGTGTTCTTTCGAGCGATTCGAAGACGGTCGTCAAGCAGATAGGATCCGTAAATCGTTTCTACAAGCCTTTCGTAGCCCATAGAATAGCAGAGATTCTAGCCGTAACTAAGGTGTCCGTTTGGAGAAGGATATCAATAGCTGTTTTTTATTATCAGCTATGATCCATATAGATCATCGATTTACATGCAATTACAACAACAGCACATGATCCTGCTTCTCATCGAGATCATGAAACATGATCTGAAAATTATTTCCACTATTTCGCACTAGATGGCTTGTTTCATTTTTAAGTGTTGGTGTGCCTGCAAACGATAGCCACACAATCACGTTGCCAGACTAGAAAGTGGAAAAAAAAATCAATTGATTTTTTCGCATTCGAGTTCCGAGTTATTTTTTTTTCGTTCTTTAAAGGTATATGCAGACCAGCCAAACACTTGATAAACAATTAAATACCTACATATTTCATAAATATTTTTTAAACAAAACAAATTTTACGAAATGTGTTGCTGGTTTGAAAACATTTATGAAAGTTTCCCAATCGTGATGGGAAATAATTTTTGTTTTACAAGTTTCCCTGAAAGTGAGCATTTTTTTCGATTATTTGTAAATAAAATACAAATATCAAGAAAAGCTGGAGTACCTAATGAGAAAGTGATGAATGAATCAATTATTTGAATTAAATCACGTGTCGCGTGATTCCCGAGACCAAAATTACAATAATAACTTTACTCGCTGCTAATTATAGTCCTACCACATATTTTTCTTCTTATCCAAAAAAGGTTGAAATTGAAATATTTTATAAACATTTAATAAATTTATTTAGAAATCTTTTACAAATGTTTATAAAATGTGTCCGATTTGCTTCAGAAACATTTCATAAACATTTCTGAAATGTTTGGCTGGTCTGGACACACCTTAATATGCCAATATAAACTCAAGTGCTAGCTGCAAAATATTGTTCATGTGTTGCAAATATGTATACAAAATAAATTTGTTTTTTTAAAAAAATATGGAAAAGAAAAACTATGCAAATTTGATTCAAATATGGTAACACCCCCGACATTGCAAGTGAAATGACATGTGCCTTGTGTGACGTCGCGTTGAGCAGAATATTCGCAATATGGCTGGTGGCAATATGAAGTTTGTAATACCCCTTTATTATCTGCTTTGTTTTTGAAAGCAACTGTTGCCACAATTCAGAAATTACACTTTTCAATGATCCGTAGTGTTTTATTATCGTGATCTGATCCGGATCAGATCACGCTGATAATAAAATGCGGCTAATAAGAAACAACGTCGCCGATGAAGCCATCCGATTGAACTGGCCGATCAACTTTAGTTCTTCATCCAGATGACCAGATCTCCTGAGGCACGAAGAACAACTGTGGCCTGTGGTCTATGCCGAAGTCAGTCTGCCCGAAGACGATGAAGAAGAGGAACTTTCATACGTCGCATCGATGCAGCCAGTTGGCTTCCACATGAGACGAAACGTCCCATAATACTACCGCCTAAACATGTGTTCACTGAACTCGTTATGAAACACTACCATTAAAAAATTAAGCACCAGAATTTTAAGGCTACCATCTGCGAGATTCGCAGTTCGTTTTGGATCCCACGCCTCAGGCAAGTGTTCCGAAAAATTGTCGCCAGAAATATTATTACGTGTGCAAGATAGCAAGACTCAAGCCTGCTGCCTCTATGATGGGTCCACTTTCCGAGGATCGTCTGACTCCATTTGTCAGGCCATTTTCGTACACCGGCCTGGACTATTTCGGAATGATAATAGTTAGTATTGGTCGTCGTACGGAGAAGAGGTCGGTGGCACTATTCACATGCCTTGTTATTCGAGCCATCCACCTAAAAGTAGCTTGTGATCTATCGACGGATGCGTGCATTTTAACAATTCTCTACCTTATAAATCCCGTATGTGATACGAACATTCCCAGAAAACAGTGGTGCCGCGGAAAAGTTGAACGAATATACCAAGGGGCAGATGGTATAGTGAGGCGAGCTGACGTTCGCACTAAGTCTGGAGTACTTCGCCGTCCCGTTTCCAAGTTGGCGGTTCTTAACGTGGATGTAAGTGAATCGGACTGATTCACAGGGTGAGGTGTTAAAGAACTACATGCAACCAAAACCAAAATAGAACAGAACTACAACCAGTGCCATCCACCGGGGAAACGACTACCAGCCAAATGTCTAGTTGACTCGTTCTCACTTCAGTTTGTACTCCTCGAACATTTGACTTAAATTTTTGCGTCTTTAACATTTTTTTACGGCCGGTACGCAGCTGTTCCGAAACGAAATTTTCCGGTGATCTCGAAATGGACAGCGAAACGTCTGCGAAAAGGCAGTGAAAAATAATTTGAGGAGAGTTCAATCAGCTGATACACAAGTAGCAGTGTTACCAGCATTGGCTATTTATATCGAATTCGGCTTCGGCACTTTAAAGTTTCTCTAGTTTTAAGTGATGAAGAAAAACGAAGTAGCCGTGGCTAACTTCACTTAAAAAAATAAAGACAGACGGACACGAGGATTGTTCCGCCATTAAAAAAGAAAAAGAAAAGAAGTTTACAATATCAGATGTTGGCTATTCTCAGAATATACTAAGATGCCCAAGCCAAATAAATCTGATCTAATGGAAATACTACGTGACCGGGATGTCGAATTTCCTGCGTCGGCCACCGTATCCCAATTCGGCCACCGCCGCCACTGCTGTCACCGTTGCCACTACCGCCACTGATGTCCGTACGGCCACCGCTGCGCCTATCGCTACCACTGCCGCCGATGTATTCGCTACGAGTACAGCCACTGCTTTTAACACCACTGCGTATGCTGCACAGAGAGAGCCAGTATTAAGCGCTGCCGACTTTGAGCTGGTTGCCTTGGAGCAACAGTTGACCATACTGCGCAGGTAGCAAGAGCTTATTCAGCTTACACGCCAATTAGAACAAATGAGTCTTGAACCTGTAAGCCGAGCTCGAGTAGAGGGCATCGTGCGAGTAGTATTAAAATTCAGTGGAGACCGCGCCTCGGGCTATGATGTTAAGCATTTCATCAACGACCTGGAACATATTTGTCAAACATACAGATGTGACGACGCATTCAAATACATCTGCCTACGCAGTTTGCTGACAGGTGCTCCTGGTGACTGTGCCAAACAGAGAGCAGTCTAAGAGCAGTTCTAACCCAAGAGTTCTACGTCTACGTGGGCGCAAATGGAATCGGGACGTGAGGAAATGCATCACTACGTTCTCATAATGAATGCTTTGGCAAAACATAGCCAACTACGGGAATACGAGGTAGTATAAATATATGAACAATATTTGAGCCTTGCTGACATAGAGATAAAGCCACATGACTTTGAGATGAAAATTAGGTTAACGGATCAGACTCCATTTCACACATCTCTTAGACGTCTCTCATACTTTGAGAGGATAGATGTACGGACGATTTGAGACAGATTGTTAGAACAGAAGGACATTAGGCCAAGCCAATCTCCTTATGCATCTGCGGTAATCCTGGTTAAAAAGAAATCGGAAGAGCTTCGTATGTTCGTTGATTTCAGAACACTTAATAAGGTCACAGCTAGGGATAATTACCCTGCTGCCTCTGATAGAAGACTGTTTGGGGTATTTCGGGGGAAAGAACTACTTTTCCACACCAGACTTGATAGATGGATTCTTTCATGTGGCGATGGCACCTGATTCGATTCAATATACTTTTCTTTTGCCGTGCCGCATGGCCAGTTCGAGTACCGAATGACTTTTGGTTTGAAAAATGCCCCTTCTGTCTTCCAGCGATACGTATGTTCAGTTTAGTTTAGTTTTATTATCAGGGCCAGACCAACCATATGTGCAAAATGTGCAAATGCACACGGCGCCAAATTCTGGGGGCGCATTGTTAGGAAATAAAAATTTATTTAATCTTGCTGGAACAAATACTATATCATTTGCATTTAAACAAAAAGCTTGTTCAAATAAGCCCAAAATAACAACCTCCATCACACGTGTGCTGAATTATTTCTTGCATATTAACTCCCATCCCTTACAATGCTGTAACTTCAAGGAGAACCTAACTCAAAATATCGCAAAATAAAATATCCCACTAGGCCTATGCAATTAATTTCTTACCTAATCTGAAAATATTCCACCCTGTTCGTATCATTATATTAATACGTGAACACAAAAGTTTCGGTATACTTTTTAAGTATTTATTATGAAATGAGGAGAATGAAACTTATGTTATTTGAAAGGTACTGTGCCATCATATGTGCACAAACAAAAAATCGTGGGTATTTGCCGCCATTAAGGATGGTAAAATTAAGTTATAAATTCCCCATATAAAACAAAGTAATTGGTGACAATCAATTTTTCGCCGCCATATTACCATAGCAACGTATTCAAATATAAACCACCTTAGATTAGAACCTGTTTCCGATGGAGCAGCTCCTTTACGTATTTTTTCGATATCTAGTAGATGTCGCTCTTTTCCTTTGTAAAAAGAAATACATAAAGGGTGATTTTTAAGAGGTTTAGAACTTTTTTAAAAAAAAAAAACACAAAAAAATCGAAAAAATGAATGAAATATTTATTTGAATCGATAGTTTGAACCTTGCAATTTAATGTTTAAAGATAATTTCATGCAAATGTTGACCGCGGCTGCGTCTCAGGTAGCCCATCCGCTGAGTCCAATTTTGGCATACTCTTTCACACATATCGGCCGGTATCTCACGAATGAATGCATGGATGTTGGCTTCCAGTGCGTCAATCGAAGCGGGCTTGTCCCTATACATATTAGCCTTGGCATACCCCCACAAAAAATAATCTAATGGTGTCAAATCGCACGATCTAGGCGGCCAATTGACCGGCCCGAAACGTGAAATTAACTGTTCACCAAACTCGCCTCGCAATTGCGCCATTGTTTCGCGTGCTGTGTGGCATGTGGCACCGTCTTGTTGAAACCACATATCATGCAAGTCAAGAACTTCCATTTCGGGCAAAAAAAAGTTTGTTATCATCGCTCGGTAGCGTTCACCATTGACAGTAACGCTGCGATTCGCATCATCTTTGAAGAAATATGGCCCAATAATGCCGCCGGCCCATAAACCGCACCAAACAGTGGCTTTTTCGGGATGCATTGGTAGCTGTTGCAATGCTTCTGGCTGATCTTCACTCCAAATGCGGCAATTTTGCTTATTTACGTACCCATTCAACAAAAAATGAGCCTCATCGCTGAACACAATTTTTCAATAAAAAAGCGGATCCTCGGCCAGCTTTCCAAGAGCCCATTCACCAAAAATTCGGCGTTGTGGTAGGTCGGCTGGCTTTAGTTCTTGCACCAGCTGTATCTTAAAAGGCTTTACGCCCAAATCCTTCCGCAAAATTATACACGTAGTGCTGTAACAAAGGCCTAACTGCTGGGAACGGCGCCGAATCGACATTTCGCGGTCTTCTGTCACACTAGCTGATACGGCCGCAATATTTTCTTCACTACGCACAGTACGTAAACGTGTTGGTGGTTTAATGTCCAACAAAGTAAATTTGGTGCGAAATTTGGTCACAATCTTCCGAATAGACTGCTCAGAAGGTCGAGAATGCCGATCATAAAATGGAAGCAGCGCGCGATGAACATTTCGAACCGAGCACGAATTTGTTTGACAGTGACACAAGGTATTAAACACACGTCAGCTGTCAAAACCAGTGTTGCCAAAACCAAACCAGCTAAAAAATCACCCTTTACAATAATAACGAAAATTCTTGTGGTACGTTTTTTAGTATTACGTTCTTATAGAAGGTATGGTCGATTTTCGACCACAAGCGATACTTTGTATTTCTTTCACATCCTCTTACATTTTGCAAAAGAGTCTAATTCAAAAATCTCAAAACAAAAAAGTTTCACCTCCTATATGCAGGTTTCATTTCTTGCACATTCACTCGCAATTGAAAAAAATCAAATCATTCTTACGGAATCGTATATGTGTCTGAACGTGCAGGTTTTTTACTTTGCACATATGGGATCGGATGGGATTTCTCATCTACGAAAGAGAAATTTCTCTTACAGCTACAAAGAGCGCAAGTAGCTTTGGATTGTATTTTGTATTTTATGAAATTAAGTAAGGGTATTCACTTAATCATAAACTAAGTATTAAATAGACCGTCAGCTCTTTCAACTTAAGAGAATTTGCCTACAAGCTGTTTTCGGTGTTACTATGTGCCAAAGTATGTGTGCAATGTTAAAGTAAATTAGACGCACGCATACACTTGCACATACTAACCTGACAGATGCCTCTGACAGTTTATTCCGTGGTAACATTGGAAAAAATTCAAATATTCAAATAATTGCCCGTTATCGGGACGTGTTAAGAAAGCGGTGGGTGTGGTGTGGTGAATTTAGTACCAAATTATATTAAAACGCATGGTAGGTATACATTATTAGGATTTCTTTCATTTTACCTTGATAATCTATATAGTACGGGATGTTTACATTTTTGTTATAAACAATGGAAATCGATGAACTTATGAATCATTGACAAAAATAAAAAAAAAGAAGCTTATTAATATAAAAAAAATCTGATTACTAGGTGGTTGGGTATGAATGAATCGGGTAGACACTGATTGGCATCAACTTGGCGGTGCCCAGCTGTTGCAACTTTTCATGCATATCAATTGTGCTTATTTTACCTCCGCGTGGTAACCACCGGGTACTGGTCTTGTCCTTCCGGGCATGACTTGCTAAACTTATAAGCGCGAGTGTTGAACACGAAGAAAATAGCAACACTATAATGCTCTGTCGGAAATTCATGCCTGATCGAGACTCAGATGTCTTACATGAGCCCCTCAGAAAGAGGACATACAGCGAATGAATCCACGAGATTGGATCAACGGTGGTGTCAACAGTCAAGAAGACATACCTTGCATGAGCTACTCTGACATATTTGGAGCTAAGGTCAGTAAGGAGTTTTTCAGCACTAGTCAGGGTGCTGAAATAGAGATGGTGGCGAATGAACCCTTTATGGGCCAACGGCAGCACTCATATCCCCGAAGTGGGTTACTGACAGCGGAATTTCCGACCCGCTGTCCTAGGGTCAATTTAGGGCCTGGTCCTCCAGGTTGGGGGTTGTGCGTGGGGTTAACTACCCAACCACGGAAAAAACAAATTGGTTACGAAGCAACCAAGAGCCTCGGATAAGGATCCAATTACTGTTGACGACCCTGCGATACGAAAAAAGGACAATGACTTTCGGATCTGCACGTGGAATGTTCGAACCCTGAACAGACCGCGTGCAGCCGAACAATTAGCGGAGGCCCTGGACTGCTACAATGCAGACATCACCGCCGTCCAGGAAGTGCGGTGGGATGGGCCGGGCAAAAGAAGGATGAAAAACTGTGACATCTACTACGGTGATTGCTACAGGGAGCAGAAGCAGCGTCTATTTGGATGTGGATTCGTTGTAAGCGGCAGACTTAGGCATGAAGTCTTGAGCTTTCGACACGTCAGTGAACGTCTTACAACAATCCGCATCAAGGCTAAATTCGCCAACATCAGCCTTATATGCGCTCACGCCCCCACAGAAGACAAGGACGATGCTACCAAAGAAAGTTTCTACGAGCTCCTCGACAAAACATACGAGCAATGTCCTAAGTATGACGTTAAAATTGTTTTAGGTGATTTTAATGGCAAAATGGGAAAGGAGGACATCTTTGGTAGCACAATTGGAAAGCACAGCCTACACGACACCACGTCCGGAAACGGACTTAGGCTAATTGATTTTGCTGCGGGGCATAATGTTACTATAGCTAGCACACGGTTTCCACACCTCAACATTCACAAAGGAACATGGCGGTCACCGGACCATCAAACCGTCAATCAAATTGACCATGTTGCGATCGACGCAAGGCACTCCTCCAGTATACTAGATGTCCGAACTTTCCGAGCGGCCAACATAGACTCGGACCACTACCTTGTTGTAGCCAAGGTACGAATGTGGATATCCCAGACGCCACAACAACGGGGAAATGCTGTGAGGAGATTCAACGTTGAACGGCTACAAACGCAACAAACTGCCAGAACCTTTGCCGATCGTGTATCCCTCAACCTCTCGAGAAGTCCTTTAATGCCAGCATCAAGTGCTGAAGACCAGTGGCATCAATGCCAAGAGGCAATCAGAAACGCCGCAACTGATGTGCTTGGTTTCACCAAACCACCCCCACGAAACCCCTGGTTCGATGAAGAGTGCCGGCAAGCACATGCAGCAAAACAACATGCCTACGAAGCGGCGCTGCACAGAAGGACGAGAGCGGCTCGTGAGCTCTACGAGCTAAGAAGGAGGGAAGAACACCGGCTTCTCCGGAAGAAAAAGAAAGAGCATGAGAAGCGCGCGATCGAGGAAATAGAGAGGTGTTACTCCAGGAACAATGTTCGGAAGTTTTACCAAAGGGTAAAAAGGACGTGTCATGGCAACAAGACCCGAGCAGAAACCTGTCGAGACGAACAAGGAAACCTTGTAGTGGAATCACAGTCGGTGCTGAGGACATGGAAAAACCATTTCTGCAGACTGTTAAACGGCGACGATGACATAAATTCCGCTGTCAGGCAGAATGAACCATTCGACCTGGGCGATGTAAGCCAAGACCAAGTCCACCTGACCAAAATGAAGTGAGGATAGCAATATCCAAGCTGAAGACCAACAAGGCCGCCGGACCAGACGGCTTACCTGCCGAGCTTTTCAAGGCAGCGGTAGATGATTTGGTAGAGTGCATACACCGACTCATCTCCAAGATTTGGTTAGAGGAAGGTATGCCTGATGAATGGAACCTCAGCATTGTTTGCCCGATCCACAAGAAAGGAGACCCTCTAAGCTGCGCCAACTATAGAGGCATCAGTCTACTTAACATCGCCTATAAGATCCTTTCTGCCGTACTGTGTGATCGCCTAAAACCATATGTACACGAACTGATTGGACCCTATCAGTGCGGTTTTAGACCTGGTAAGTCCACAACCGACCAAATATTCACACTACGGCAGATCCTGGAGAAAACCCAAGAGGTCCAAGTCAATACCCACCACCTGTTTATCGATTTTAAGGCCGCATATGACAGCATTTATAGAGACGAGCTATACAGAGCCATGTCTAGTTTTGACATCCCTGCTAAACTTGTCAGATTGTGCAGAATGACGATGGAGAACGCTCGCTGCTCCATAAAGGTCGGAAACAATATCACAGAGACCTTTGGTGTCAAAAAAGGATTTAGACAAGGTGACGCGCTGTCATGTGACTTTTTCAATATAATTCTTGAGAAGATTGTGCGAAACTCACAAGCCAACACCAGAGGCACAATTTTCCAGAAGTCTGTGCAACTACTTGCTAACGCCGACGACATCGACATCATTGGCAGAACACAGCGAGCTGTCACTGGTGCGTTTGCAAGTATTAGCACAGAAGCGGCAAAAATGGGTTTAGTGGTGAATGAGGGCAAAACAAAATATATGCTGTCAACAAGAAGGGACACACAACATCGACGAATCGGACAGAACGTCACGATAGACAGCTTTAACTTTGAGGTAGTTCGGGACTTTGTCTACCTCGGCTCCGCTATTAACTCTGAAAATGACATCACCTCAGAAATCAAGCGAAGAATCACACTTGCCAACCGCTGTTACTTTGGTCTAAGAAGACTAAGGAGATTCTATATAAGACCCTCATCATCCCAGTCCTGCTTTATGGCGCAGAAGCATGGACCCTATCAAAGTCGGATGTAGAGCTCCTTGGTCGTTTCGAACGCAAAATTCTTCGTGTGATTTTTGGTCCCGTTTGCGTTGACGGGCTCTGGAGGAGGAGATTTAACAGCGAACTCTACAAGCTGTACAGCGACATCGACCTAGTCAGAAAAGTACGTATCAGTCGTCTAAGATGGCTGGGACATGTAGAGCGAATGGACACCAACGCTCCGGCCCGAAGAGTCTTCGGAATCTTTATGAAAAGATTGGGCCTTACTAAATTTAAGTACGAGTAGTTCACAGTGGTTATATCTTCCATACAAATTTCGCAAATGTGAGCTTCCGTAAATTTAAAGTCGATGTTAAATTTGTTATTATTACGCGCAGTATAACTCAAAAATTATACCCACACAGAAATGTGTATATCTTTTCCCTAGAGCATATTTGAATGTTCTTAATCAATGCTTATCTTTATATTGGTTATCGTTTTTCTGTCGACATTTTAGGAGAAATAATTTTTTACCAACAACAACCAACGAAAACAGACACAATTATTATAGGAACAAAAATAACTTATTTTATTTTAACGAATGCATTTCTCACACTTTATTCCTTTATTTATTCATATTGATTACATTCGCTTTACGCATTTTGTAAAATACATGTTTTCGTGGTGAATTAAAACAACGAATTTAAACTCTCAGAACACATCCATCAGCTGACTGAAACTCACAAAATACACTAACTCTCAGCAGTGTTCTTAGCGCTCTCTCTTTATTTTTCCCACGAAGCGTATTAATTGTTCCCTTTTCACTAAACTCAAATTCCCTCGATTTTTTAATGAAGCAAACCGTACTTTAAAAGTAAAATTTGTATTGTTCGGAAAGAAAATCACATTAAATTATTCTTCAGTATAAAAATCGCAGTTTTCAAACATTATAATGAATTTTTTTGTTACTAGAAATTGTTGCTAGAGGAAAATCTCCTTTTTATGTACATTCATGGTGAAATGTAGTTTGAATGTTTTCTAGTCAAATTGTTGATATTCACACAATTTTGATGTTTTTTCATTTAACGCATGGAAAGCTTTTCGGTAATCGTAATTCCCACAAAAAGGTAGAAATACTACTATGTAGGAACACTGCTGAGTGTCATTATTTTGTTTACTTCTCCCGCCAATTAGAATTTCTTTTTTTGCTGCTTCACACATATTCACACATATTCACAGATAGGAAATTTAAGAGAGAATTTTCTTTACAAAATTTGAGGGGAGAATCGGGTAGGTGCACGGGAGCTGTCGGTCTATTTAATACTTAGTTTATGCTTAATCTTATAATATTATGCAGCTCGAAAATGCATAAACTTCTGCGGTGCTTTAAGTGAACACCCCTCGGATATATCATTGCGTAAATCGCGTAAATCGACTGTTAAGTCGGTTGTCAAACTCAGCTGTTCAAACTATCAAAATGCCGAAAGGAAGCGAAAAGAAAAAAACTTATTAAATTCTTGGAGAAATCGGCAGTAATTATGATTGTTTTTAATTGAATTCTTACCATTTTGAGATCTTCCTAAAATAAAAATGTGAAAACAAACAAACAACAGACGACTGTCGAAGTTTGACATTTGTAATTTGCGCAACTTTCCGCGGTTGATTTCCGAGCCTAAAACGTCGCGGAAAATTGTGCGGTCTGCGTAAACTATTCTCCATACAAAATCTGACAGTTCGTTTAAGAGGTGGTAAATTTCTGCAGTTTACGCAGTTTATGAGGCTTTTACGCGTTTAAGTGAATACCCTTAGTATTCTCTTCTACTGAAAAAATTAAAGCTGTGACCTGCGAGGGATGAACGCATAGTGGAATCGTTCTTACACAGGCGGTTCTGCCTTCTGCATAAGGAATTTCTTTGGCTCTGACTAATGGAATTTTTGTTTTGTTTTATTTTTTTTGTATGCATGTGTGCAAATATGAAAAAAGGGCGCTTTCTGTAAATCTTGTACAGGGCGCTAGTTTGGCTGGAGCCGGCACCGTTTTTTATATTCATCAAATGAGAACATTCACTGCTCCCGCTAGATTTCTTAATACAAAATTTTACTACTTATATACTACCACCAAAGCCTAACGTTAAAATTAATGTATTCTTGAATGAGTCCCTGCTGAGATCAAACTCAAACAAGCTACTATAATTATTAGATTCTCTAAGGCATCTGGTAATTGGTTCATTACAACCATAGTTAACTCTATGATAAGGAACATAAAATAAAAATCGATTTCTAAGCATTCTAGAAGGAGCATAAAAACCAATTAATGATAACAGAAAAGGGCAGTCGATATGGTTGTTTATCAAGTCCCGAATGAACATAAGTGAAAAATATTGCCTACGCTTGAAAAGAGGTAAGATACCAAATAATTTGCATCTAGTCTCATATGATGGCATTTCGATATTCCACCTTAATCTACGAACAGCAACTCTAGTAAAACGTTTTTGGATCTCCTCAATTCTACTGGAATGTACTTCATAAAATGGATTCCATACTATAATACAGTATTCAACATTAGATCGGACAAAAGCAAAGAATAGACATTTAAGAAAAGGCGGATCATGAAAATCTTTAGAGTTCCGTAATATAAAACCCAGCATAGAATTACTCTTCGAAACCAGGAAGTCAATATGCTTACAGAAATCGAGTTTTTTGTCAAATATAACTCCTAGGTCTTTTTTAGAGGAGATAATAGAGAGTGGGATATTATCGATCATGTACGTATATGATACTGAAGAGATGTTACGACAAAATGACATGCTTTGGCATTTAGAGACGTTAAGGCGAAGGCCATTATTTTGACACCACAAAGAAAGTCTTTTAAGATCTTCCTGTAAAAGGATGCAGTCCTCTTCAGACTGAATATATCGGAATACTTTTAGATCATCAGCAAACATCAGACACTGAGAATTCAAAAACAGATCGGGTATGTCGTTAATAAAAACAAGAAAAAATAAAGGTCCCAAGTGACTACCCTGAGGCACTCCGGAGGTGACATAAACTGGTGATGAAAGCACATCTTTTATACGAACATACTGAATACGATCTGTGAGATAGGAGCGGATCCACTCTAGAAAGTTGGAATGAAATCCAAATCTTTTAAGTTTGGAAATTAAAGCACGGTGATTAACGCTGTCAAAAGCTTTGGCAAAGTCAGTATGAACTACATCACATTGTAATCCTTTTTCAAGGTTATTCATTACCGTGTTACAAAAGATTGCGAGATTTGTAGAAGTAGATCTACCAGCCACAAATCCATGCTGAAAATGCGAGATTACTCCCTTTACGAGAGGTGTAAGTTTCTCATAAATAATTTTTTCAAATAGTTTGGGTATAGGTGCTATTTTGCAAATTGTACGATAATTGGTAATATCGTGTTTGGATCCAGATTTAAAAATTGGAATTATGAACGAGTTCTTCCAAACTTCCAAAAAATTTCCTGTCTGCAGAGAGAAGTTAAACATTAAACAAAGAGGCACGGAAAACGCATAAGAACACTTTTGAAGTAAAATTGGCGGGATGCCGTCGGAACCAGGATTTGCATCTAATTTTAACAAGGAAAGAGCATTTGGAACTTCTGAAATTGAATACTCTAAGCTACCAACATTTAAAGAATTACAAAACATTGAGGTTTCACACGAGACACTAGGCAGGGAAGTACTACTTGAATATACGGATTGAAAGTTGTTTGCGAACATATTACAAATAGTCTTAAGGTCGGACAAGCATATATTACTATGGCGCATACAGTTAGGGATACCATTAGATTGTTTTTTACTGTTGATGAAGCTCCAAAAACGGTTACTATTAGTCTTTAAATTAGATTCAACAGAAAGAATGTACTGACCATAAAGGAATTTATTAAGAACATCAAATTCTTTTTGAAGCTTTCGATAAACTAACAAAAGATTTGGATCATTATTCCTTTTCCGGAATAGCTTATAGGTCTTATTTTTTGTATTATTTAAGCATATCGATTGCCACTTTAACTGTTTCTACAAATAAATTAAAAGAATTGTTAAGATCCCTATAATTAATTATATTAAGCCAATTTATTCCTTCCAGATAGTTGGAAATATTGTTGAAGTTTGCTTTAGCATAATTATACTTATAATTGGTGACACAAGGACTGGGTCGAAAATATTCGCAAAACTCAAATTGTAGTGATAAGGCTACATGGAAAATAGAATTAGGAAAAAGTGGAAGCATAGCGTTATTGAAATTAAAATAAAGATCAGAATCTACAAAGAATAAATCCAAAACATTATTGAACTCATTGGCATCATTATATTAATACGTGAACACAAAAGTTTCGGTACACTTTTTAAGTATTTATTTTGAAATGAGGAGAATGAAACTTATGTTATTTGAAAGGTACTGTGCCATAGATGTGCACAAACAAAAAATTGTGGTTATTTGCCGCCATTAAGGATGGTAAAATTAAGTTATGAATTCCCCACATAAAACAAGTAATTGAAATAATTTTGGTGACAATCAATTTTTCGCCGCCATATTACCATAGCAACGTATTCAAATATAAATCACCTTAGATTAGAACCTGTTTCCGATGGAGAAGCTCATTTACGTATTTTTTCGATATCTAGATGTCGCTCTTTTCGTTTGTAAAAAAAAAATACATACAATAATAACGAAAATTATTGTGGTACGTTTTTTAGTATTACGTTCTTATAAAAGGTATGGTCGATTTTCGACCACAAGCAATACTAGTAATGATTAATCTGACGAAGATCGAATTGGGCGAGCGTATCAATAACTTCGCGTTTATTTCCCCTTGTGCTCTGTTCGAAACAGTAAATTTTCTACTATGCCCTTGTGTGACCACTGCAAAGACGAGCTGCCGCCGGCAGGAGACTTTGTTACCTGCCCCTCTTGCGCTAAGAGACTCCACTTCGTCTGCACCACGGTGACCGAGCGTTCCTGGAGGTCAATGGGATCGAAAAGGGACATTTGGAAATGCCAGTTTTGCCGAAATGCTAACGAAAATACTCGGATTGATCCTATATCTTCATCGCGAATAACAACTCCAACAAATTCATCTGAATCGGAGGCTCAAGCATCTAAACGAAACAGAACTGAATTGAATAGTCCACAAAACAAGGAAACAACACTGATTCCAATGGATAATATTAATAATATAAACACAAGCACAATTCTAATTGAGTTAAAGAACATGAAAACCGAAATCAAAGGGATATCGGACTTTTGCAATTTTATCTCGCCCAAGTTTGATGAGATTAATAAAAATATGGAAAAAAACAACAATATATTGGACTCACTTATGAGCGAAATTCAAAAACTTAAAGACTCTCATAAAGAAAAAGACGAACAAATATCTAACTTGCAAGCACAAATTAACAAACTAGAACAACAACAAATAAGAAATTGCATAGAAATAAAAAATGTTCCTCCAAAACAAAATGAAAATCTACTTGAAACTGTCAAATCGATAGGAAAAACAATTAATCAAGAAGTAACGAACATGGATATATCGGACATCTACCGCACAAGAACTAAAAACCCGGAAAAATCTTCAATAATTGCTACTTTCCACACCAATTTAACAAAATCTGCATTTATGCAAAAGGCTCGCGCAACGCGTCCATTAACAGTTGCAAGAATAAACCAACATACGGAAGAAAATGCTAAAATAAACGATGCATATAACAACAACAATGTCTACGTAAATAACCTTCTTACTAATGTCAATAAACAACTGTTGTGGCTGGCAAAGAAAAAGGCCAAAGAAGAAGGCTGGAGATTTGTGTGGGAAAGCGCTGGCAAAGTATTCGCTAGGAAAGAAGAGAGAGCGGAAGCTTTTTCCATCCAAGTGCTTGGCGATATTGATAAAATAAAACGCAACTAAGTGTACCATGTACAGTAAAAGAGCAAATATTTATAGCAAGTATGAATAATGATATTATTGAGGAGGTTTCAATCGAGTTGAATTTTATGGAGTTTGGAGATTTTTCTGAAGCACAAAATGAATTAAAGAAAATGAATTTTCGGTGTTTATGTTTTAACATAAGATCACTAAGAAGAAATTGGGATATTTTTAATGTGCGTATAAGACCAATTTTAAGTTATATTGATGTTATTATTTTGTTAGAAATTAACATTGAAGAAAGAGAAAATTGTTTATACAATTTCATTGGATTTACTC
Organism: Cheilosia impressa; assembly: GCA_948293265.1. Taxonomy (NCBI): domain Eukaryota; kingdom Metazoa; phylum Arthropoda; class Insecta; order Diptera; family Syrphidae; genus Cheilosia; species Cheilosia impressa. The sequence goes on from OX411880.1 coordinate 42,552,017, forward strand.
CAGAATTTTCAAACAGGGTAAATAGAAAAGGCGGAGGTATAGCGATATTTATAAAAGATTACTTAAAATACGATCCAGTAGACCTAGAGACTATTTCTTTTGAAAATTGCACTATTAAAATCACATCTCTACCAAAAGAACTTATAATCTGTGGAATTTACAGACCTCCAAGTTTAAGTCAATCTGCATTTATTGATGAATTACATAAGATAACAGATATGAGAAATTCACAAAATAACTTAATCATTCTTGGTGACATGAATATTAATTTGAAGGACAAACAAAATAACTATGTTCTCAAATACAAAGAAATGTTAGCTTCAAAGGGCTTATTCAATGTAATAAAGGACTACACTAGAGTTGATCCAAATGTGGGAAGTTGCACGCTTATTGATCATATATTAATCAATCTGCCAGAGTATAAAACTTTTTCAGCAGTGGTAGAAACGGATATTTCCGACCATTATAGCACCTTATACGGAGTCTATGATAAATCTTTAATTCAAGAACGCACCGAATTACAACCAATCCTGAGCACGCTTAGAGTAAATGAGTTGATTAGAAATATGGATTGGACATCAGTTTTGTTTGCTACGGATGCGGAAGACGTATACAATTCTTTTGTAGATAAGATGAAACAAATATATGCAGATTCAAAAGTAGTATACGCTAATTACAATAATCGCAGAAAGAATCCTGCTTGGATTACAACACACATTATGGAAAGATGCAAAGAAAGGGATGTACTTTACCGTAGATGGAAAAATAATCAAAATAATATAACATATAAAACTGAGTATAGAAAGATACGAAATCAGATAAATAAACAAATATGTACAGCTAAAAACCGATACTATAAGGAAAAATTCGAGCTAGCAAGAAATGATGTCAAGAAAACGTGGCTATTAATAAATGAAGTTTTAGGAAGAAAAAAATCCCGTATAGATGACACGATTGCAAGAAGTTTCTCATCCAACACGAGCCTAGAGTTATCTAATAATTTTGCAGACTTGTTTTCCCAACAGGCAGCATCTATAATACATACCTGCAACATTGCAACATCGGATCATAGAAATTCTTTAAATGGAGACACCATATTTTTGGGAGACGTCGACTGCGCTGAAGTAGAGAATCTGTTGTTACAACTAAATATCCAAAAATCACCGGGAGCAGATGGTGTTAGGGCAATAGAACTAAAATCAAATGCTGATATCTTTTCACCAATAATAACGAAGTTAATCAACTTAAGTTTTTCCTCAGCAATTGTTCCAAAAAAACTTAAAGAGGCCATTGTTCGACCAATTTATAAAGGAGGTAGCAAAAAACTGACGGCAAATTATCGTCCTATTACAATTCTGCCTTCGATAGAGAAAATCATGGAACAAATAGTAGCGGAACGATTATGGAGCTTCATTAAAAAGCATAACTTGATAAGTAAGAACCAGTATGGTTTCCAAAAGGGGAAAAGTACGAATCAACTTTTAGGAAAATTTGCTGACTCAGTAAACAATAGCTTGAGTAAGCGTCACCATATACTAGTTATCTTTTTAGACTTCAGCAAAGCATTTGACACCCTGGACCATAATAGACTTATTGACGCTGTAGAAAGAGTAGGAATTAGAGGAAGGTTGGCTAATTGGCTGAAGGACTACCTTTCATTAAGGACCTTTCGAGTCAAAATCAAAGAGTGCCATAGCAGTGAACATGGTATACGATATGGGGTTCCTCAGGGATCCAAATTAGGTCCTCTGCTATTTATTTTGTATACCAATGAAATGCTTAAGTGTCTTAAAAAGAGCACCCCATATGCATATGCAGATGACACTGCCATTGTAGTATCTCACCAGTCACTTGAAGAGGCATCGAGAATAATGCAAGGAGAATTTGACGAAGCAAGCAAATGGTGTCATGACAATGGGCTGGTAATTAATAGTCTAAAAACAAAAGCTATGCATATACGCAGTCCAAAGTACCCGAAGACTACTATTGTGTTGAAGACTTTCCGATGTCCCTCCAGCATATTAAACGAAGAAGTTATTGAGTTTGTGGATACCTATAAATATCTGGGCATAACAATTGACTGTCACTTTTTATGGGAACCTCACATCAACATTCTAAGAAACAAGTTAAAGGGATCTTTGTTTGCACTCGCCTGTCTTCAATATAAAGCGTCAACTTGTGTTCGTAAAGCGGTCTACCACGCTCTCATAGAGTCGAGACTTCGATATGGAATATTAGCGTGGGGAGGTGCAGCGCAATCACACATTGACAAATTGCAAAACATACAAGACAGAGCTAGGAGACTGCTTTCAAGTTCAAGATCAAATAACAGTGATGTTCAAATACTCAAGGTGAAGCATATCTACGAGATGAGTGTGGCGATGGAGCACTTTGGCGAAACAATCTTCAGGACACCTATCGATCACCAACATCACACCAGAAGACAAGCGATGGGTATGTACCAATTTCCACCAATCATCAACGAATATGGAAGAAGATGTATGATGTATACCGTCCCGACCTTGCTCAACAATCTCCCTCAAGACTTAAGAAATTTAAGAGTAGGCAGCGAAAGAAAAAGAAAATTAAAACAGTATTTTCTCGAATCTATAACGTAAATTGAAAAATCTAAAACTTAAAAATTAAAACTTAAATTTTTTTATTTTATTATTTTTTTTTTTTTTATAATGCACTGAATTCTTTTGTAATGAAAATTAATTTAATGGCAACCAATAATACACAAATCCATTTAAAACAATCTCCTGCAGATAAGCCCCATGGCTTCGCAGGTATCAAAAAATGTAATTTACTGTATTAGCTAATTAAATAAATAAAATAAAAATGTCAAAAATAGTCAAAGTTAACGTTAAAAGAGAGTTGTTGGAGGAATGGAAACTTCTTCACTGCGTAATGATTTCCGTACAGAAATCAAAACTCCTCCCCCCCCGTTCACAGTCGGTAAGAACGGAACAACGGTTTTTCCGGTAGGTACACTTCGTACTGCTCCTTGTTAAATAACTCCTCGTTATGATGGTCCGTAGTGAGCCAAGTCTCGGTAAAAACAATTACATCATATTGCTCAGATGATGAGAACAGCAAGACATCACGCATTTTCGTTCTAAGGCCACCAGTATTTTGGTAGTTTAGGTTGAAGTTAAATGGAGAAACGTTTTTGGGTCTTAGTTTTTTGGCTAAGGCTTCTTAATACTAGGCCTGCTCACAAATTCTTTAACAAGCATGTCCTTTGGCCAAAAGTTTGGATTTACTAGTAATTTCCCAGTTGGTTTAGGCGATAAAAGTTTAAAAGACGATGACAAACGACCTGGCAAGTTATCCGCTGTCAGGCTGTGACACTTTATGTTCTTGGATGCAAGCAACATAGTTTAGAATATCACTAATCTTAGCACCATACTCCAGTCGAGACAAAAATACTGCAAAAGGTGGTGCTACCGTTTTAGGAGAGCAGTTCTTAATATGATCATCACTTAATCGTTGTTCATCACTCAAAGGTTTGTTATTATAGGATGAAGTAGATTGTCCGGGCGGTAATAAAGTAGGAGATTCAGCTACTGAAATTCCAACAGAAAGAACAACAACTGGTGAGGTTGCGTTCGACCGTAGTAACCTTTTTAGCTGAAGTGGCTGAATCTCTGTAATGGGTACCACTGAAAGATCGCTGCTCAGATGCTGAATATTGATATTCCTATCAATAACGTTGGCTTCATTACTCTTTTCCTTCGGCAAAAGTTGTTGATGTTGACATAGTGGGCTCAGTAGGTTTATCATGAGGTCGTTGGATTTAGGCAGTTGCTGCTGCAACTCATTATTGACAGTTATGAAGCGCTGCTGCATACTCTGTGCATTTGCAGAATCGAAATCAAAAATTTGCTGTAGGTCGGAGAACAATGTTTCAATAATTTTCATATGCTTTTGCAATTTTACAATTTTCCAGTGAAGGACACCAGGCTGTATGCTACGATGTTTCACACAATAAAAACATAGACCGGGAGTACTTACGATTTTATCCACATCCTTCCCTTTCAATAGCATGAGCTGTGTCCAAACAGATTCCGCACGACACGCTTATATCGTTCGTGATTTTCATACACATATAATATGAAGAGTTAGTCATGATGCAGACAGAAAAAGAAAATAATTAAAATGAATTTTAACTAAAGCTGTCAACTCCACAAAATACTGGGACAGCAACAAAAATGCTCGTTAGATAAAGTTGGTTGGTGAAAACGATGAGACGTGGTTCGTGTAGAGGATAATGATGATAAAAGTGTGGTGAGTATCAATCTTGCAGTAGCGGCAGAGCATACACCAAAGTTGAACTTACACAAAGGAAAGAGAGATATCCAGGTATCCAAGTGTTAGAAAAAGATGCAATCAATATGATCGCTCAAGTGCAATCGTGTCGTTGTAGCAGTTTCCCCACATGAAACGAGAACCGTAAGAAATATTCAGTGTAGGCCTCCAAAATTGCTACATAGGCAGAACATCTACTAATAATTGAACTCACCGGGATAAACGAGTCCGATAGCTTTAAAACGAATGTGATAAAGCCGGATGGATTTAATAAATATCACGCAATTAAGCACTCAGTAAGAAATTAAAAGAAAGAATAGAGAAAAAATAGTTCTTTTATATTTTTTATTTTATCCTTTTTTACAAAAAAATTATCTTTAAAAACCATCGTAATATACTACAACTTGTGTTGCGTTTTAACCTCTTAAGTTTCTTAAGAGGAACTCGCGAATAATTTCAAACCATGAAATAAATTGACGAGGTTAAAACGCAACACAAGTTGTAGTATATTACGATGGTTTTTAAAGATAAATGCTTTAATAAACTTTAGCTAATAACTTTTTCAATGTAACAATGAGTTAGTGATATGTGAAATCTTTTCAGACCTTATATCCTCTGGGCAGATCTCGGTCTACATAGACGACATAGTTCTGTCAACGGTAACCTTAGATGAGCATATCAGGTTGTTAAAGAAGGTTTTGCGACGTATGACGGAAAAGGGTTTAATTCTACGTCTATCCAAGTGCAAGTTTGCTTAAAATAAGATAAAATATCTTGGTCATTCGGTAACTTCAGACGGCATCACTTGAAGGAGTTGCGTACTGTTTTGGGCATGATTAGCTATTTTCGGATGTTTGTCGAGCGGCACAGTAAGATGGCTAAGCCACTGACTGAGTTGACCAGTGAAGGGACACCTTTTTCCATGATACACATTTGTTTTTTAATCTAAATGGACACTGATAATAAAAAAGTTGTTGGACTAAACAAAGAAAGCATTGTTACGGACAGAAGAATGGCGAGTTTTATTGGACGCATCGAATATTTCAATACTGGTGACAATTTTAATAGTTATGTAGAAAGATTAAGTCATCTATTAAAACTCAATAAAATCACCATAGATGGTGAATATGAATGCGACATCATCATCGGGAGGAGTTCATATAATGAAAGAAAGGTATCCAAGTGCAGCAAGAGGGCGTTAGAGGGGCAGAAGGAGTTCGGTGGACAGAATAAAATCCGAAAATCAGGGGGCGCGACATTCAACAAGGTCATCGAGGGGAAATTTCGCAAGCGTACAGTGTCATTTCTGTAACAAATGGGGCCATATACAGCGGGACTGTTTTATGAAAAATATAAGCAGAAACAACTCAAGAAGCAGGACTAAAAGCCGGTATAACGGAAGTAGAGGTAATAGAATTAGTGCTATTAACAAAGAATCTAATTAAGAAGGTAGCGAGACTATTGATTTAGGTTATATTAATAATTTACAGTTGGGAAATAATCCATTGTTCATAAATTTGGTTTGTAATGGCAAACGTTTAAGGATGGAAGTCGATTCGGGTGCGTGTACCTCAGTGATGCATATAAAAACATTCTACGATATGTATCCAAATACGGATATTATGAAATGTAGTCGAGTTCTAAATGTAATTTCAGGAGATAAAGTTGATGTTGTTGGGGCTATTAAAGCTAGTGTGTGCTTATCGCCAAATTCTGTGGCGTGGGAGTCTGAATTGGTTATATGGACCAAAAGTATTTGTGCCCTTGCTGGGAAGATCATGTCTCGATAAACTTTTTCCCAACTGGAGAACCATATTGGTAGATGATAATTTATGAGCTAATTTGGAGAGTAACACCAATTATATTAGGGAGATAATGGACAAATATAAAAATGTGTTTGATAAAAAAAAAACTGGATCCATAATGAATTTTAAAGCAAAGATTTTGATTAAGGAAGACAGTGTGCCAGTATTTTGCAAACCGTTCCTTTCGGTGTTAGGGATAAAGTCGAGGCAGAAATTGAAAGGCTATTGTCCGAAAACATTATATATCCAGGTCGGTATAGTGAATGGGCTTCGTCAGTAGTGGTAGTAGCAAAACCTAATCGTGATATACGGCAACGGCTCTGCGTCGATTGCAAAGTTACAATTAATCCATTTGTGCGAACCGATCATTACCCATTTCTGCGGTGTGACGATATTTTTGCTAGTTTATACCATGTTCCCACCAACGTGATTTAGCTAAATCCTCTCATAAATTACGTGATTTATCATACATTTTCGTGATTAATAATTACGTGATTTAGACGTGTTTAATTTTTAATTACGTATCTGTCATCGCAAATCCACAAAAAATAAAATCGAACATACCTGTTTTCTCTTCAGCACTTTATTCAGCAAACAAAAAATACAAAAAACTGTCAAAAAACTTATTGCAAATTCAATTTTCTAATTTTGTTCGTATGTTTCGGTGAGTTTTTGTTTTTTTTTTTATTAATTACGTACATTCAAAAATTCGTTTATTCATGGCAGGTATGGCAACAAAACAGAAAAAATAAAAACAAAAAAAACTATCTGCTCCGAAAGTTGACAAAAATGTCACACTTAAACACGTAAAGTTCGGTGGAGACGCCTTTCGTGATTTATAAATCACTTCGGCTAAATCACGTTGGTGGGAACATAGTATTAGGTAATTGCTCGTGTTTTTGCGTACTGGATTTGGAAGGAGCATATCAACAGGTAGAAGGTGAGGGAAACTGTCAGGAGCTGCATACCATTAACACCCATAAATCGCTTTTCAGATTTCGTCGGTTGATTTTTGGAGTCAAGTGTGCTCCTGCTATTTTTCAGTCAATTATGGACGAAATTCTCAAAGGTCTTGTTAAAGTTCAGTGCTATCTGGATGACATTGTTGTCGAAAGCGCGAATTTTGAGGAGTGTAATAGTAATTTGATACAAGTTTTAGAAAGATTAAACCATTTTAAAGTTCGAGTTAGGTATGAAAAATGCAAATTTTTTCAAACAGAAATTGACTATTTGGGACATGTGATAAACGGCGAAGGTATTAAGCCTAGTAACAAAAAGCTAGAAGCCATTCGATATGCACCGAAACCCTAAAACGTAACGCAACTAAAATCATACCTAGGGCTTTTAAACTACTACTCGCGGTTCATTCGCAACCTTTTATCAGAACTGAAAGAACTCTATGATTTTTTAAAAAAAGGATTTTCGTTTTCTCTGGTCGTGGAGTGTGATGCGGCTTTTACGAAAAGTAAAGATTTAATTTTGCAAAACAATATTTTAGTGCATTACGATCCTAATAAGGAAATAGTTTTGCATTGCGACGCCAGCCCTTATGGAGTAGGGGGAATTCTTTCTCATATCATTGACGGAGTTGAAAGGCCGGTATTATTTGCTTCAAGTACGTTGAGCGCGGCGGAACAAAAGTATTCCCAGCTACATAAAGAGGCTTTGGCTATTATTTTCACTGTGAGGGAATTTCACAAATACATTTATGGAAAACCATTCACGATCTACTCAGATCACCAACCATTAAGGGAAATTTTTAATCCCAAAAAGTCAACCCCCGCAGTGGCGGCTGGAAGAATTCACCGGTGGGCAGTGATACTGAGTATGTATCAATACAAAATTGAGTATAAGAAAGGTACTCAAATGACAAACGCTGATGGGATCTCACGACTCCCACTAGCAACCCCAACAGGAGTCGAAAAGGATAGTGTTAAATCGCTAAGATTCAATAGTTACCTTAACGTTAAATTTGAAGATATTTCGGTAGAAACTGGAAAAGATTGGAAATTGAAAAACATTTTGAGTATGATACAAACAGGATGGCCTGTTGCGGCCAAATCACTCACTTTGACTTAGTCTTTGTCTGGATGTCTACGGTGACGGTAGCGTGCTTTCTTTATTATTTAATAAACTTTTTCTTATGTACAGTCGAAGCGTTTTTCTACAAAATTTCCATTTCAGCGAAATCATTGGTCCTTCTACGCCAAATACATTAATTAAATATTGATTTATCGAACCGGTGCGTAACTAAAATCCCTTATATATAAAATCGAAATCGCTTAAACAAAACACCGTACACATCCATAAAAAACTCTTCGCAATCGTATTACCCATATCGTACCATTATGTACAAAGCATAGACAAAAAACAACAAAATTCTCTGTCGTCAATCACGCGTTCTCCGAGCTGTAACAATATACAATCTCTCTATATATCTACTTTTATCAAACGCTCCATCTCAATCACTCTTTGTTCGCGCTGACTCACGCGTAACAGTCAATAATACATAAGTGAATGCGATTGCAAGGGGACAGTGCATATTATATGCATAACGTGAGTGGCAGTTCACGCGATTCACTTGTGCGGCAGTTATTTTACTTTTGGTTGGTGTCTTCAAATCATTAGAGTACTGTACAACATGAGCAATTTGGTAAAACGCGATAGTGCTCGCAATCCTATTAAGCGATGCTTGGGTGATAGTAAGAAAGCAGATTCATATGATGCAGCTGAACTCGAATCGTATTTCAAATTACTTTAAGATCTGTGGAATAGTTTTAACAGCGCACAAGAAGCAGTAGAGCTTACGTGTGGCGACGAAACTTTGTCTGATCGAGTAGCGGAAAGAGAGCAGGGTGAGGAATGGTATCGGCAAGCGTTTGCAAATTTTACACGTGCAGTTAAAAAACTCAACTCTCAAGATAAGTCTTATAGTAAGATAGGTGGACAATATGTTAAATACAAGGGCGATACATATTCTGACGGGAACCTCAAAACTCAGAAGAAGGGTTAGCAGAGGTTGCCCACAAGAAGGTGTTCTCTCACTTACACTGTGGAATATCACTGTGGTCTCTCTTCTCGACAGACTTGAGACAACTGGCATTCACACAGTGGAATATGCCGATGACATAGCAATAATGGCCAGAGGCAAATTCATGGACGTCACCGCAGATATCATGAGGAGCGCACTCAGAGTGGTTAAGCGGTGGTGTCTGGAACAAGGGCTCTTCATTAATGCCGGGAAAACAGATCTTATAGTCTTCACTAGGAAGAGGAAAAATCTGGAATTTCGGCCCTTAACACTTTTCGGATCGAAGCTAACAATGACTAAGAAGGTTAAGTATCTGGGAGTCTATCTAGATACTGGACTTACTTGCAATTATCATGTTGAGGAGAAGGTGCGGAAGGCAAAAGGGGTACTACATCAGTGCAAACGTGTATGTGGACAGAGGTGTGGACTCTCGCCTAGGTCAGCATACTGGATGTATACGATGATAACTAGACCCATTATCACGTACACCCCGGTTATATGGTGGGCGAAAGCCTCTCAGAAAACTGTGAGGAAGCACCTGGATAGGGTTCAACGCTTAGCATGTACAGGAATTACAGGTGCAGTACGTACAACCCCAACATGCGCATTGGAAGTCATCATGGGGATCTTACCGCTAGACTTATTTATTAAGAATACGGCAGCCCAAGCGGCACTTAGTTTGCATCGAGATGCGAAATGGCACAATCGTGATACGATCTATGGACGTAGGAAGATCCTGGAACTTGTAAAAAACGAGATTAGGAAGCTAAACATCATTATACCAGGCTGAGATTATTGCTTTGCTTCATGCGTTGGACTTCTGTCTTGAGAGTCAGGTGGAAGGAAGAAATTTCTTTATAGCACTGGACAATCAGGCGGTGATCGGATGCATGGAACAAACAAACATTTCAGCATCATTGGCACTGGAATGTGTACTTAAGCTCAATAAGTTTTCATCTTAAAATGAAGTAACACTGACTTGGGTACGAGGACACATAGGGATCGAAGGCAATGAAAAGGCGGACTCCCTTGCAAAACAGGGGTCAACTGAAAAGTTGCTGAGACCAGAACCATTCTCTTCAATTGGCAGAGGAATGGTAGAACAGCTGATTTACAAATGGATTACGGCAGAATACCTGAGAAGGTGGTCAACCGTGGAACAATGTAGACAAGCTAAAATCGCAATAAAGTGGCGGACCTGCTCCAGCGGCACATATACTGTGCCAATGTTCGTCGTTGGCTAGCACAAGAATGAGGATCTTGGGACATCATTGTTTCGAGACCCAGTCGAGAAAACAGATCTCCCATAAACAGATGCTAGCGTTAACACTAGGAATCGAGCCCAGAGAAGAAGTGTGGAGAAATCCGGAGAGTCTCTCTGAGTAAGATTTACAGTGGTAGAGAGACGAAAAGAGACCCGACAATGGTGGTCTGATTCGAATATCTCTCGAAATCTATATATATACCTTCCTAACAGGCAGAACCTTTTTCGAGCAAACGGGTGTCTGTTCAGCCTTAGACGAGTCCTCAGCTGGGCCGGCACCCGATTTTTCAGGTTTTGACTTTCCCAAGGCGGAAGGCAAACGGCATTCCTCCCTTGGTCCCGACATCTTCCCTTTGCTGATTTGGTTCTGCCTCCTCGCTATTAGGCTGCTGCGCCATGCGTCTTCGGTTGACTTGACTGTCTCCCGGGCCCAGCTAGCTGCGCTGTTTCCCTTTCCGTGAAAGAGCTGGGATCGCGGTTCTTAAGCCTATTTAATAGGCGACGCGCGTGTTTTCTCTTTTTGAGCGGATCCGTCTGTTGGACTGTACTGAACAGCTTGTTGCCTTCCGTCGTGTTCGCCGCAGAGACAAATGAGTCTTCGGTTTAGTCCAAACTTTCATTGCCCTTTGGCTTCGACTTGTCAACAACAGTCACTGCGCTGTTCAGAGTCGAGTCCGCCTCTCCCGGTGAAACAACGTCCCCTTTGTCAACTTCAATTGCGGGGTCAGATGCAACCGACAAGTGCCCCGATAGGCTAAGGCATATCACAGGCATTGTTGGCTGCATAAGAGCTCCCTCGCTCGAGATTTCCATAGGGTCAGCCTCAGGATTACTAGCATGAAGCACGCTAATATACCTGGACTGCCTTTCTAGAAAATCAAGGACGTTTTGAAGTCTTTGTTTGTCCTTGTCCTCTAGTTGGTGCTTTTTCTTCAGTTTCTTAATCATCATCTTACAGTTCAGCACTCTTTTCCTAATTGAAGCTGTAGACTATATGGAGAATTTGGATGAGCTGGCGATCGAGCGGTTATCGTTGTCATCGAAGTCAACCGTTCTGACGCATCCCTCAACCGAAGCTGCCCTACTAGTCGACGGTTCTTGGAGTAAGCGATTTTCTTCCTCCTCCGTCATATTCGTATGAGAATCGGTGTTGCCGAAGTTCTTGGTGCCCGATTCAATTACACCAGTCCCTTTGTTTTGTGGTTTTTGTTTGTTGTATCTATTTTGGACCTACGAGTAAGGGGGAGTAAGGAATCAACGGGCTATGCTGTCGACGACGTAGTCGTCAGAAGGGTCACCCATGGCAGACAGGCTGTTGATGAGCAATCAACTAAGAACTACCAACCCCCCCCCCCAAAAAAAACATGAAAGGACAACAATCTAAGGAAATTACTCCAGGTGGAACGCACAAAAGTGAAAATCCACTCGCGGAAGCGGCAGGGTCACGGATTCTGGAGGACCCAACTTTCATGGAGGACCACACTGATAGTCAAGGGTGTGGAAGCAGATTGCTACTTGACGGCACCAAGCTGAATCGACAGGACGCGAGCGATTCACTGGAGGTTGAAGCTTCGTCAGAGAGTTCTTGGCCGGACATGACCGTGCTGGGGGAGTTATTCTCCTCTCAAGCCAGTAACAGTCCGTCCATTGACTCTGAGACGGAGGACAGACTTCTGGAGGACACACTCGTTCCTCGAAAAAGAAAGAGAGCCCCCAAAACATCGCAGCAGAAAAAAATGGAGGGCTACAAATGTTCCTTGAAATTCCTGAGGAAAATGAAGGAATGCGACACGGCTAAGCTCTCTGATAGAGATAGAGCGTTGGTGAGGAAGCACACCAAGCAAGTCAAACAGTACGGGAATCGTCTTGGCAACAAAACACACCTCGTACCCGCGACTGTTGTAGATTCGGTCTCACCAACATGCCATGTGGTAGGAGGAAAAGGAGTCGAGAAGAGAGAGGAACGGCCTACTTCGGAGGCAACCCCTACTCCATCGACCTCTAAGATTGTGGTTCCCGTCGTCCTACTACCACAAAAAGACAATACTAAGCCTAAAGACCCGACACCACGAAAGCTGGGTGCTATTCGGAAGGAGGTCAATGCCAAGCAATCCCACCAACGGTCTGAAAAGTTCAAGGACTCGACGGCCACAGGTAAGGAAACAGCTAAGCAGGCCCCCAAAAGAATCCGCTCAGCCGACGAGGTAACAGGGAACTCGGCAAAAAAAGCAAAGCTGAAAAGTAGCGAAGACCTCACCCTAGCCATTATTGACCGCAGTAACCCTGATGGGAAACTTGCGGCAGACAAATGGCTCAAGGTAGAGGCAAAGATCGTGGAAGCCATGATTTCAGAGGGAGAAGCTGCTGACATCAACGACACCTGCAACTTTGATGGGGCAGGCTGGCGGAAGGGGGTAAAGGTCGTCGGATGTAGCAACAAAGCGTCACTCGACTTTTTAACGCGCTGCATTCGAGCCCTAGGAGAACTGTGGGCTGGTGCCAAACTGGAAGCCATACCTGCCTCAGCCCTACCTCTGCGGACCCTGGTGCACGTATGGATACCTCCTCCGCTTCCGGAGGAACAATCCATACTCAAGCTGGTTGGTCTGCGGAATAAGGAGCTGAACGTGGGTGAGTGGAAGGTGGTAAGCTCCAGGCCCAGGGAGAAAGGTGGCGGTAGGGATCTGCGCATTGCGGTGGATCCTAAATCCGCCAACCATCTGAGATCCTCAGTAGGGGTCGTCAAATTTGGGTTGGGGAACATCAAGTTCTCCTTCCCTAGTAACGATGACCAGCGCCGGAAAGTTTAGGGTGCTGCAGATTAATTTGCATCACTCTCAAGCTGCCACCGACGACCTGCTGCTGTTTATGAATGATGAGAGTGTGGACGTGGCCCTAATCCAGGAACCATGGCTATACAAAGCCGAAATCCAAGGACTGAGGTCAAAAAACTACACACTCCTACACTCTATCTGTAAAGGTAAACTTAGGAGTTGCATTCTGTTAAAGAAATCAATTAACTTTCTTTTCTCTTATCGTTTCAGCAGCAGTGATCTGACAGTGGCGATATGCGACCGCAAGAACGAGCCCAAACTCATTTTTGCATCCGCATATCTGCCTTACGAAGAAGAGGACCCCCCATCACCACTACTAAGGGACCTGGTACAGTACGCCAACACCACCAGAGCCAACTTAGTAGTAAGTATGGACGCCAATGCTCATCACACACAGTGGGGCAGCAGTGATATTAACAAAAGAGGTGAGTCTATACTTGATTTTATATAACTCTCCAACCTACATATTTGTAACAGGGGTAGTCATCCTACTTTTCACAACAAAATTAGGGAAGAAGTAATAGATCTAACTTTAGCGCTCCCAGTAAACAGATTCAGGGTCAACAATTGGAAGGTTTCCCCGAAGTGCTCTTTCTCTGATCATTTCAGGATAACATTCACAATCGACTTTGAATTACCCAAAGAACTCCCTTTTAGGAATCCTGCCAAGACTGACTGGAGTAAATTTTCCGAACTGGTCGAACGTCGACTACCACCAAACCCCATTGGAACACTGTCGAAATCGACACACGTCAACGAAACAGTCAATCTTCTCACCAGGACCCTAACTGACTCCCTTAAAAAATCCTGCCCTATTAGTCGTCCTCCCAAAAGAACACACGCTGCGTGGTGGAAAAGGGAACTAAGACTTCTTAGGACCAAAACCAGGAAACTTTTTAATAGAGCCAAACTGACAAAAACCGATGAAGACTGGAGTGCATATCGCAACAGCTTCAGCGAATTTAAAAAGAAAACTAGAGCAGCCAAACGAGTATCCTGGGCAAACTATTGCTCCAACATTGAATTCACCACAGAAGCGGCAAGGCTCCGGAAAGTCCTTGCCAAAATTCCCTCTCCCGTAGGGTACCTGTGCAAGGAAGACAATAGCTGGACAGCTAGTAATCAGGAGACTCTTGACTTGCTCCTTGGAACACACTTTCCGGGATGCACAATCCCAGGAAGCCTGCTACACAGTTCTGATGGAAGCCTCTCCTCACTTTCGAATGAAGAACTGGCTATCATCAGGAAATGTACAAGCACGAATAGAATAGCATGGGCTCTTCAATCCTTCCAACCGTACAAGTCGGCGGGACCGGATGGTTTATACCTGCCATGCTACAAAAGAGCAGTAAAAGGACCGTCCCATGGCTACAGGCAATCTTTCGTGGTTGCTTGACACTTGGACTTGTTCCTGACTGCTGGAAAGAGGTGAGGGTCGTCTTTATTCCCAAAGCAGGGAAACCAAGTCACTCCACACCCAAGGACTACAGGCCAATTAGCCTTTCATCTTTTCTTCTGAAAACACTGGAAAGGTTATTGGACCTGCACCTAAGGAACATTCTCGAAACAACCGGTGCTTTGTGTAGTGTACAACATGCATATGTCAAAGGCAGATCCGTGGAGACAGCCCTACATGAAGTAACTAGAACGATCGAGAAATCCCTTAGAGACAACGAATTTACGTTGGCGGCCTTTCTGGACATTGAAGGTGCATTCAACAACCTGAATACTAGTACTATTATATCCTCACTTGAGGAGTCAGGTTCATCACAGTTTCTGACAAACTGGGTTAAGAGTATGCTTAACAGCAGAGTTATTAACAGCAGCCTAGGGGACTGTGCTATTAAGAAAGGCGTTAATCGCGGAACACCACAAGGGGGAGTCCTATCTCCTCTACTGTGGAATATCTCGATCAACAAAATTCTTAGATCCCTTGTCAGCAGAGGTATTAAGATAGTCGCTTATGCGGATGACATAGTTGTACTAATTACAGGAAAATACCTTTTCACCATTAGAGATATTATGGAATCTGCGTTATCAGAACTATCTAATTGGACGGACCACAACGGTCTTGCGGTTAATCCGGCAAAGACCGAACTCATTCTGTTCACCAGGAAATTTAAGGTACCAAAATGGGACCCACCGAATCTTAAAGGAGTCAGACTTAATCTCTCGACCGAGGCCAAATACCTGGGTGTAGTATTTACCTCCAAATTGAACTGGAAACGGAATACTGAAGAAAGAATGAAGAAAGGTATTAATGCCTTTTATGCATGTAGGAAAACCTTTGGGAAAAACTGGGGCTTACAACCGCAAATTGTGCACTGGCTGTACACCGCGATTGTGAGACCCATTCTTACCTATGGTTCATTAGTTTGGTGGGAGGCGGTCAAAACCAAATCCTATCTTAAGAACCTGAACAAGGTGCAGAGAATCGCTTGCTTGGGTATAACAGGTGCAATTAAATCCACACAACAACTAGGCCTGGAAAATTTATTGAACCTGCAACCCATTGAGCTATTCACTAAGAACGTGGCAGCCAAAGCCGCTCTCAGACTAAGAGAGAACAAAACTTGGAAGCCTCGTTACTGCGGACACTCAAGCATACTTGAAATCTTTGATCGAAAGGGACTCATGTCACTTACAGATTACGAGAAACCCAGATATGACTTTAAGAAAACTTTCAGAATCACTATACCCAAAAGACAGGACTGGAACTCACCCAGTACCATCATTAGAGGTATATCCGTCTACACGGATGGTTCAAAAACAGAAAATGGTACAGGAGCCGGCGTATTCTCAGAAAGCCTTGCTATTAACCAGTCGTTTCGACTGACTGATCACTGTAGCGTCTTCCAAGCTGAGATCTATGCGGTTAAGAAAGCAGCACAGACTATCCTATCGATGGGACTACCAGCAATGGAAATAACCATCTGTGTTGACAGTCAAGCAGCAGTCAAAGCAATCGGCTCCAACCTTGTTAATGCGAAATGTGTTACAGATTGCCTTTTGGCACTTAGGGCTATACGCCATCACTCAGTTCTACTCTGCTGGGTTCCTGGACACGTTGAGGTGGAAGGGAACGAAAAAGCGGATGAATTGGCCAGATACGGCTCTGATTTGAACCCTCAACTTGCGGACGGAGAGGTGCTACCGCCTTTCAACACTGCTAAGACTTTTATTGACAGCGTCACCACGCAACTGGCTAAGGAACAATGGGGCAACACCATCGGTTGCGTCGTAACCCGCAGTCTGTGGCCTGTGGTTGACACCAAAAGATCAAAGCTCCTAGTCTCTTTTAACAGAAGCCAAATCCGGATGCTCGTCGGGGTTCTAACCGGACACTGCACCATAGGAAACATGGCTAAAAGGCTGGGAGTTCTTACAAATGACTTCTGCAGAAGCTGCAGAGACGAAGAGGAAATTGAGTCCGTGGAACATCTTCTATGCCACTGCCCAGCTTTACAAGAACGCCGCTCATCCTGTATGGGAGCAAGGTTCTTCGAAAGTTTGGACGACTTGGCTGGGGTACCTCTATCAGACATAAAACTATTCCTCAACAGATCGAAGTGGTTTTGTTAGCCACATGTCCTTACATGTATGAACAGGGTATTCACAATGGGCCTGCACGGCTTCCGGGTGAAAATTTGCATCTGATGCAAAACCGCCCTCCCAACCTAACCTAACCTAACCTAAGGGGGAGGGAGATAATATAGGTATACATATACATAATCTTTCGGCGGTCAACGACTATCCACAAACAAAATCGCAAGGAAGCCGTAAGCGCTAAAATTTTTTTTTGTTTGATGCAGTTTTATTGTGCCTTTTGTGCGTTATTTTTTTTGACAACTATTGTGCGTGTTCGAGTGACTAAAGAGCCGGAACCCGGAAAAAGGGTACGGAGGTGCCATAAGAGCACCCGCTTACCGCTCCCTAACGGTCAGCATATGTACCGTAAACCGACACATAAGGCACCAAGTCATATACATATACACATATAAAATACGCCACTAACAACCAAGTCAAATAAGAACACACAAAATACGTCATTGTTAATGCGCAGTGTTGCCACAGCGTGTCAAGAAGCAATAACTATCACCAAGGCACATAACACCAACAAAAATCCATATAAAGACAGGCGGCCTTACCAATAATCAATTCAAGTCTGGAAGTTTGCGCAAAGACCCCACACTTTCCAAAATCCCTTACGAATAAACAAATATAGTTGCTAGAATATCGCTAACTGTAGGGTTAAATGTTAATGTTCAGAAACCCATGTTTATCTTGGGCATTAGCTAAATAAATCCTCCCGGCATCCGCGATGGCTTGGTCTTTGAAACGGAGGTTCGGTCTTCCTTGTCGTCTCGAACCTGGCGGCTGGGATTCGAAGATCCTCTTAGGTGGAGCATTATTGTCCATTCGCTCGATGTGGCCGAGCCAATGTAGTCGACGCATTTTGGCCTTTTGGACTACATCCACATCTTTTTACAGCTCATAGAGTTCGCGGTTGTATCTTCTCCTCCATTCGCCCTCCTCGCACACAGGACCAAAAATCCGCCGAAGAATTTTTCTTTCGAAGGAGCCCAGTATCAGCTCTCCCTTCCTGCTTATCGTCCAGCACTCGGCGCCATAAAGCAGAACTGGCAGGATAAGGGTTCTGCAAAGCATACATTTTGTCCTTCGAGTTAGGAGTTTTGAACCCAATTGCTTTGCCAAACCGAAGTAGAAGCGGTTTCCTAGGGTAATTCTTCGCCGGATCTCTAGCATGTCATTTGTGGAGTTCATGTTTACTCCGAGGTAGATAAACTCCTTAACTACCTTGAAATTGTTGCTATCAATAGTGACGTTCTGTCGTAGGCGGTGGACAGATGCTTGTTTGTTTGTTGATAGCATATACTTAGTCTTGTCCTCATTTACTACAAGACCAAAGAATTTCGCCTGTTCTTCAATCGCCGTAAAAGCCTCTATCACGGCACGCTGGGAGCGACCGATGATGTCAATATCGTCTGCATACCCCAGTAGCTGGACGGATTTGTTAAAGATAGTGCCTTCTGTGTTGACACCTGCCCTGCGCCCTATCTGCTCTAGCACGAGATTGAAGAAGTCTCATGATAATGCGTCTCCTTGCCGAAATCCGGTGCATGTTTGGAATAGCTCGGAGGAACTACTTCCAAATTGCACATTGCAGCGTGTGTTCTCCAGAGTCACGCTACATACCTGAATCAGTTTTGCCGGGATCCCGAATTTCGCCATCGCCACATAAAGCTCCTTACGATGAATGCTATCATATGCGGCTTTGAAGTCGATGAATAGGTGGTAAGTCTCGACTTGAAATTCATTGGTCTTTTCCAGGATTTGCCTCAGTGTGAAAATTTGGTCTATAGTCGATCTGCCGGGCCGGAAGCCACACTAGTACGTGCCGATTAGTGTGTTGCAGAACGGTTGGAGACGTTCACACAGTACGTTGGATAGGATCTTGTCTGCGACATTAAGCAGGGATATGCCTCGATAGTTCTTGCAAGACATAGGATCGAATTTTTTGGAGATGGGGCATATGGAGCTGATAGTCCAGTCATCGGGCATACTTTCTTCCACCCATACTTGGTTGATGATTTGGTGCATGCGCCCTACCAAAACATCACCACCGTATTTGAAGAGCTTCGCTGGTAAACCATCAGAGCCGGCGGCCTTGTTGTTCTTTAGCTTTTTTATTGCTAAGCCAACTTCTTCTACACTGGACGGTGGAACTGGATCTTCATTGACTGGACGTGGGTTCTCTTCTTGCCCTATCACTCTCTCTACATGATGCCCATTTAGCAGCTGCTGGAAGTGCTGCTTAAACACATCTACTATTCCCTGCGCTTCAGTGACTAGGTTTCCATCACTGTTTCGGAGAGCCTGCGTTCCGGTCTTGAAGCCAGCAGCCAGTTGCTTGGCTTTCGTGTAGAACTTCCGGATGTTGCTTCGTTCGCGGGACTCTTCGATCTCCTTTAGCTAGGAGACTGCGAAGGCCCTCTTCTTTCTTCACAGGATTTTCTTCTCCTCCCTTCTCCTGGCTCGATACTCTTCCCTAGCTGTTCTTGTTTTGCGCTGCAGCGCCTTCATATGTACATCTTCTGTCACCTTTTTCCATCGTCATACCACGGGCTCTTTTTGTGGGGTGGCTGGTACCCTAAGGTTGTTTCGGCTACCACTTTGATGATGTCGCGATACTGGGACCACTGGGTGTTGGCATCTGTGGTAGGTGAATGCACTGCGGAAAGTTTCTCACTCAGGCGCTCTTTGTAGAATCTGGCTACTAAGGCGTCCAACGTTGAATTTCTTCTTCTGGGCGGAACGCAACTTCTTCTCGTTGGATAGTCGAGCTCTGAACTTAGCCGCAACAAGAAAATGGTCAGAGTCGACGTTTGCCCCCCGCGGAATGAGTGCACGTTGAGGATGTTGGATGCGTGCCTCGCGTCGATTAGCACATGGTCGATTTGGTTGGCGGTTTGACCGTCTGGAGAGCGCCAGGTTGCTGTGTGGATCCTTAGCCTTGGAAACCTAGTGCTACTTATCACCGTATTACGAGCTGCCGCGAAGTCAGTTAGTCGGTAACCGTTGTCTGTGGTAGTTTCGTGGATTCTGTGCTTACCAACTAACCCGCCAAAGATGTTTTCCTTTCCGATTTTAGCATTGAAGTCCCCGAGCACAACTTTGACATCGTACTCCGGACAGGCTCCGTAGACTCCATCGAGGGGGTCATAAAACTCCTCCTTGATAGGGTCTTCAGCCTCGTCGGTAGGGGCGTGTGCACATATTAGGCTTATGTTTTGGAAAGTAGCTTTGATGCGGATCACAGCTAGGCGATCACTTATCGGCTTAAAGTCAATAACATTTGTCCTAAGCCGATTTCCCACGACGAATCCGCATCCTAATACATGCAATTTTTTATAGCAGCTGTAATAAATATCGCAATTTTTCCTTTTCATCATACCTGATCCTATCCATCGTATCTCCTGGATAGCGGTAATATCTGCCTTGTACCGCGTGAGGACAGACTCAAGTTTTTGAATAGCACCTGGGGTGTACAGCGTTCGCACGTTCCAGGTACATACTCTCAAATCGTTTTCCGTTGACGTTCCGCGTCTTTTTGCCGTTTGAGGGAAATCGTTATCCGAGGCTTCACATGTCTCTGCCATAACTAGAGTTTTTTTTACATGGTCGGGAAGTTACCCCGACGGCACAACCCCCAACCTGGAGGGCCAGGCCCTTGACCTTAGGACAGCAGGCCGGTTATTCCGGTGCCAGTAACCCACATTGGGATGTGAGCGCTGCCGTTGGCCCATTAAGGGTTCATCCGCCACCAACTCATCTCCAACACCCTGGCTCGGTATTGGAAATCCCTATAGACCTGGTATCCGAATATGTCAGAGCAGCTCTATAGGGATTACACTAAATAGTTCGGCCTGACTGGAACTGTAGACGCCACCGTAGGCTCCATCTAGGGAACTCCTCCGCTGCCGTCTGGTACCAGAGGAGGTGTCTTAGTGAGAAAACAACACTCCTCCTCCTCTCTCGTCTGCTGCCACCAACGACCTTCCAAAGG
Source organism: Cheilosia impressa (assembly GCA_948293265.1). NCBI lineage: Eukaryota > Metazoa > Arthropoda > Insecta > Diptera > Syrphidae > Cheilosia > Cheilosia impressa. The sequence continues at coordinate 42,572,850 of OX411880.1, forward strand.
GGTTGGTTACGCAATCTCCAGTCCAGGTACTAGGCACCCACCAGTCGCCACGTGGAGGTGAGAGTAGGAGTTGATAGTGAGAGGCTAGGTGAGAACGCTTGCGTTCTCATGACATCGCATCACTACCCTTCAACACCGGCGATAACTTTTACGCAGCGTTTATAAATATTTGGGTTAAAATATGTACTTCGAATATTTTGATAAGAAGAAATGGTTAGTGCTTTTCTCTGCTTTATCTTGTTTAACCGCTAGTGTTTGCTTTATGATTGATTTTCATTTTAGTTTGTAACGAATGCATGCTAAGTAAAAAATAAATTTGATATAAGTTCGAGATCTTTCCAAGAATTTCTTGAGAGTAGGCGCTAAGAGAATAAAATATCTGTTCATTTAATATTGGACAGCTCATAGCTGTATCCCTTTTTTTACAATTCTCAGTACCTTAGGCCCCAGGTAGATTTTGTATGAAGATCTTAAATATTGGTGTGGAAATGGTTGTTGTGAAAAGGTTGACTTAGCCGAAAATATAGATAGAAGAATTGTCAGCATTCAGAAAAATCCACGCGAAATAATAAACTTAGGAACTGCTGGAGGAATATCAGGTAGTATGTGCGAATTTAAATTGTACAAAGTTCTGTATTACTTGGTGCGAATTCATCTAGGAAAAAACATGACAGTTTATGCATATGTAGAAGAACGTCCAAGGCTTTATATTTTTTCCCCGAATTAAGTAATAAAGCTATGCAATTTTTAAAAGATCAAATTGTATTTATTTTCACACCTCCATATACTTTTGCAAGTACTGTTTTGCAAACGGAAATAAATAAGCAGGTTAATATTTCTTTCGAAAAAATTCACTTGCTAACAACGATCTAAATGCGATCTTTAGACTACCAATAACTTTTGATTTACATTATCAGCCAACGAATAAATCAAAACATTCTAACAAACTGTGTTCCGTTCACTGTATAATTTAAAAGAGACCTTATTACGACACAAATTCACTCATGAATCAATCGTGAAGTATTAGAAAACAAAGGAAAGCGTACTATAAAAAGTACCGAAAACTGTGTCTGATCGAACAATAGGGCATTACTGATTTGCATACGATATTTGACAGATCAGCGGATATTTTGTGCATTTCCTATTTTCTGTTTTGTTTTTTGCTTATAATAAGCTTCAAAAAGCCTTTAAAAGAAATCTGTTAGGCAAATTAATTTGCAATTTAAATATTCCTTTTTTTAGATTAAAATCCTCGTTGTGAAAAAAACCATTGACCTTGTTTTTCACGAAAAAAAGTTATGAAATTTAAATTCTGCGATGACAAAAAATGTAATAGTTTCTAAGAAAGTTGTCGCACTAGCAAATGTGGAGGTCTAATTGTTTATTGGTACATTAGTGTTTCATTATTAGTAAGGCCGAGGAAGTTCAAACGCATAGAAGTGTACCAATTAAGTATACATAGACGTGCAATCGTTGACAGATAAAAATTTCTTTTATTCATATTAGCTTTTTTTTCATATGTTTTTGTTATTCATAATTTCTTTTATATTTTTTTAATTTTGTGTGGCTTTGTTTTGTAAATTAATGTCCATCGGCCTTACCAATAATCAACTTTAGTCTGGAAGTTTACGCTAAGACTCCACACTTTCCAAAATCCCTTTACCAATAAACAAATATAGTTGCCAGAATATCGCTAACTGTAGGGTTAAATGTTAATGTTCAGAAACCCATGTTTATCTGGGGCATTAGCTAAATAAATCCTCCCGAAATGTCATTTTGAAGAGGAGTGTTGCCCAACTATCCTAAATGATGGTATGGAATTTCGTAATAGGAGCAAATTTACATACGCTGTTGTTCAGCCTGACCGTTTATAATTATAAACAAATTTTAGTAAATAGTTAATGTTTTCTGATTTTATTCGTTGGAATACAACAATGCAAGTGGTTTTCAAGTCCAGCAAACACAAATTTGTACAAATGTAACCACAAAATTGAAAAATAATAATGTGCGCAAGTAAGTTAGCTAGTAGGCATCAGATAGCATACAAAAATTTGACATAACTGCTGAATAACGAGTTGATAACTTTTACGCAGCGTTTATTAATATTTGCGTTAAAATATGTACTTCCAATATTTTGGTTAAAAGAAATGGTTAGTGCTTTTCTCTGCTTTATCTTGTTTAACCGATAGTGCTTGCTTTATGATTGATTTTCATTTTAGTTTTTAACGAATACATGCTGAGTAAAAAAGAAATTTGATATCAGTTTAGGATCTTTCCAAGAATTTCTTGAGAGCAAATATCTGCTCATTTAATATTGGACAGCTCATACCTGAATACTTTTTTTTACAATTCTCAGTACCTTAGGCGACAGGTAGATTTTGTATGAAGGTCTCAAATATTGGTGTGGAAATGGTTGTTGTGAAAAGGTTGACTTCGCGGAAAATATAGATAATAGAATTGTCAGCATTCAGCAAAATCCACGCGAAATAATAAATTTGGGAACTGCTGGAGGAATATCAGGTAGTATATGCGAATTTAAGATGTACAAAGTTCTTGGTGAGAATTCATCTAGGAGAAAACATGACGGTTTATGTATATGTAGAAGAATGTCTACGGCTTTATATTTTTTCCCTGAATTAAGTAATATAAGTAATATATATATAATTTTTAAAAGATCAAATTGTATTTATTTTCACACCTCCATATACTTTTGCAAGTACTGTTTTGCAAACGGAAATGAATAAGCAGGTTAATATTTCTTTCGAAAATATTCACTTGCTAACGATCTAAATGTGATCTTTAGACTACCAATAAGTTTTAATTTGCATTATCAGCCAACGAATAAATCAAAGCATTCTAATAAACTGTGTTCCGTTTATTGTATAATTTAAAAGAGACCTTATTACGACACAAATTCACTCATAAATCAATCGTGACGTATTAGAAAACAAACGAAAGCGTACTATAAAAAGTACCGCAAATTGTGTCCGATCGAACAATAGGGCATTACTGATTTGCATACGATATTTGACAGATCAGCGGATATTTTGTGCATTTCCTATTTTTTGTTTTGTTTTTTGCTTATAATAAGCTTCAAAAAGCCTTTAAAAGAAATCTGTTGGGCAAATTAATTTGCAATTTAAATATTCCTTTTCTTAGAACAAAATCCTCGTTGCGAAATAAACCATTGACCTTGTTTTTCACGAAAACAAATTATGAAATTTGAATTCTGCGATGACAAAAAATGTAATAGTTTGTAAGAAAGTTGTCGCGCTAGCAAATGTGGAGGTCTAATTGTTTATTGGTACCGTTTCACTAATGCTGTACATTTTTACTAAAGCTGGCAACCAGCTAATCGTCGACATTAGTGTTTGATTATTAGTAAGGCCGCATATCTATACATATAATAAAACTGTAGCCGTTTTCATGTGTACGCGGTTGGCGTGAAAACTACTGCACAGATTTCGATGAAATTTTTTTTGAAATGTCCCTTAAGATCTGCAGAAGGACATAGGCTATTTATTTCATTGTTATGCCTATTTTTTGGAGCGTTTTTGACCAAAATGCGTTTTTTTCCTGACTTTACTGCCTTTTTATCGCTTGTACTCAAACAATTCTTAACCAATGCAAACAAAACAAAATACCAACAAGAGCCAAAACTTTCGTAATTATTTTAAGCCATCAATCGGCTTTCTGTGTTATCTAGAAGCAAAGCTACAACCCAAAATCTAACACGAAAAAACTAAATTAATTTTCTCAAATCGAAAATTATCAGCAACCGTTGTTCTTGATCGCTGTTCTGCTTTGGGGTGGGTGGGTGTCGCACATCGCACAAGCACATACATGTCAAGAAAAACTGCGTGAAGTTTTCTCCGATTAAGTGAAACGAAAGAGAAGTAGGCGAGGTGAGTGTGGATGCAATCAACAGCGACAATGTTTTTCTGAGGAAATGCGCAGATGGCCAATGACGCGCGATAATGGGCGTATGGTGGTGTAAATATGTATATTGAGTTTAAGGTTTTTGTTTTTGGGGGTTGTGATACTATACCTACATTTATATCTACAGTAAAGAATTGAAGAATTCAAGAACTGAAGACGACATAGGTGAATAAATTTGTTTGATTTATTGTTGGTGTAAATACAATGCACTCTATATTATTTCTGTAGTATCTATAGTAGTATATTTACCTCTTGCGATTCACACGCTCAACCAAATTTAACAAATGAAGTGTCAAAAAAAAGAGATTTTCTTGCTTCTTATTTTTGCATTTTTAGTTTTTTCAAATATTAACAATTGAAAAAGTTGAACATTTAGTACACTAAATTTCAACTACGCAGTAGTGTAAAAACTATAGGTAGGTACTTTTCTTTCATTCATCGTGCCCGTACAAGCGACTCCGACACAGACTGTGTGACCGTTGCAGCATTCTGAAAAGTCTTATGAAAAAGGGCCAATGAGAAGAAAAGGTGTAATTTCTGAAGCAGAATAGCTTATTTCAAATTCGTGAACGATATTTAACAAGTATTGGTTCGTTAAACAGTATAATAGTGCTGTGATAGGCAACTGCGTTACATTTGAAATGTTTTTATTTGGATATAAGAGCTTTTGAAATATTTTGAAAGCGCCTTCTTCAACTAAAAAAGGGCTTAAATAGCAAAAAGTTGTGCCAGGTTCTCGAAAAAAGTTTCAAATCGCAACTTTATTTGCATAATGGTCACGCTGAATTGCAATTCACAGAAGAGATAGAAAAACTAAGAGAGAATTTTATTTTCAAAATTAGCGGGGGAATTGGATAGGAACGCTAAAGCTGACGGGCTTTTAATACTTAGTTTATAAATAAAAGATTTGGGATCCACTTAACAGCGAAAGTAAGATTGTTACCTTTGAAATGTTACCTTTTAACGACCGCAAAACCAATTTTTATCAATTTTGGTATAGAGATAGGGATGGGACCTCTGAGAATGACATTCGCTACTTTTTGTCGTGAAAACAAAACGTGAAGGGGATGAAGAATTGGATGCAAGTTTAAATGACGAACCAATTATTTCTCAAGTTAGGGATAATAAAATTCTTTACTTTTGGTATAATACCAATGAATTTAAATGTGTAGGCTGTAGGGCTGATAGGTTGGCTTAAAAGATAGGATAGTTTTGGACCCGATTAGTGGCGCAGTTGTTGGTATAAATATTTTAATTGAGTTACTCGAAGTACTAATTGTACGCAGACGAAGTCGCGGGTACCAGCTATATAAAATAAAAATGTGCAACCGCTGATTTCGAAAGTTAAATTCATTTAAATTCATTTTATGACATTCTCGATAGTGAATATTATTCGTTCGAATCTCAAAATACACAAAGTTCATTCGAACGAATAGAGACATAGATTATTCGTTCGAATCTGAAAATAAGCATGATTATATTCATTTCATAAACGAATTTGGGCGGAACGAAGTTCGCCGGGTCAGCTAGTTTGTAATAAGTTTTGTAATTTTGTTAATTTTTTTTTGCACAATTTGTGTAAGAACCCCTAAAGTGAGCTTCTTATAGGTAGGAATTAAATGGGAGCTAGGAGTATCGGGTAAGGGGGATTAAAGCCAACGATATAAAGCGGGTAGGGCAAGAAGGTCACCAGATTTAAAGAATTGCTAGATACACGTTTAAATTTTGTTTTGTTTTTATAATTTTTAACACAAGTATTTCAAAATTCCTTGATTAATTTTTTGTGTATATTAAATTTCTAATTCGTAAATTAAATTAAACTAATTTCAACAAAAAAAAACAAAATTAATAATAAACTAAATGGCACAATAAACGATTCGTCACGTAGAAAATGATTAAATCACTTCTTTTTTATGGTGAGCCACAAGGTAAAATTATGGCATTTAAAGTAAATTCTTAGGGGGTGTAGGCAAGATAAATGTTTTGTATAGAGGTATTGTTGGTGTGTGAGGGCAAGAATACTCACCATTCCGGCGAGTAAAGTCGAGCGAAAGTAAGCGTGCCCTGCTCCTCGCACACAACACTCTTTCCCTTTCTCTATCACATCATATCCAACTGTCATTTCCTCATCCTGTTTCCTGTCACTTTCAAATCCCAAATCCTTAAACTCCTATTATATGCCTATTACAATGTACTAATCGGAGCAGATATCTTCCAAGAAATTATCCTAGAAGGCGTTGTAAAGGGAGACATCGGAACCCCAGTTGCCCAAAATACTCAATTAGGATGGTTATTATCAGGAAGTTGTCAACACAAAGTCAAACAACGCGGAACAACATTGACATTGACCTAAGCAACCAACTAAAGTCATTTTGGGAGACAGAAGAAGTTCAGGAAGAGAGAGGCTTCACAGAAGACAATAGACAATGCTAAGAATATTATAGGGCAAAACACAAGAGGGATAAAACAGGCAGATACACGGTGCGCATTCCATTAATGAACGATGCAGGCAAATTGGGTAAATCAAGAGACGGAGCATTAGCCCGTTTTCTGCAAATAGGAAAGAAATTTGCGCTGGACAGTGAATTACAGAAAGACTATATAAAATTCATGAAAGAATATCTAGAACTTAGGCACATGGAGTCAGCAAAAAGGGCCGTAAACAGTGAGAAAGTATACTATATGCCACATCAAGCAGTCATAAAACCAGATAGCTCGACCACCAAAGCCAGAGTTGTGGTTGACGCATCGTCAAAAACAAGCTCAGAACTTAAATGACACGATGCTTACAGGTCCAGTTCTGCAACAGGACTTATATAGTATCTTGTCACGTTAGAGGAAACATAAATACGTTTTTCCGAGCAGACATTGAAAAGGTGTATCGTCAAATACAGATAGCAGAAGAAGACAGGGACTTTCAAAGGATCCTCTGGAGGGAAAATCCATCACAGGAAATACAGGAATATCGACTAACGACAGTGACTTACGGAACATCTTCAGCGCCATACCTAGCTATAAACACATTACAGCAACTGGTCGTAGACGAAAAAAACAACTTTAAGATAGCATCAAAGATTAGAGGAGGCAAGGAGAGCCCAACATCAAATTATAAAATTAATGCAAAAAGGAGGATTCAAACTCCCCAAATGGTCATCAAACAAAACAGCATTACTACAAAATATTAAACGGGAGGACCAAGAACGCTGACGGTTTGAAGTAACAGCATGTGAAGCCATCAAGACATTGGGAATATACTGGAGACCCGATTCAGACACATTTGAGTTTAAAATAAAAATGGACCTTTCAACAAAAAAACCTTACTAAGAGAATAATCGTCTCAGAAACGGCAAGACTTTTCGACCCACTAGGATGGCTAGCACCTATAATCATCACAGCTAAATTGATAAAACAAGAGTTATGTTCATCGAGGAAGTCTTGCGATAAGAACTTGCCAGAAGAGATATCAAAATGATGGATCGGCTTCAAAGAAAACCTCTACAATATCGATAGCATTAATATACCACGCTGGAATCGATACGAATCAAAATATCGCATAGAACTACATAGATTCTGCGATGCATCAGAAAAGGCATACCTACTGTTCGTCAGTAGGCAGAGGAATATGTCCCTCTAAACTCAAGGGACATGCATTGTGGTGGAACGGGCCAAAGTAGTTAGCTGAACAAGAAATACGTTATACTGACGAAGACATCAAAACTAAAGAATTGGAACAAGAGCAGGTGAAAGCATTAACATTGACAGTAAGCGACCCCAATACGGATATTGTGGACCAGATGATCTCTCAGTACAACTCACTAAGGCGCCTAACCAGGGTACTGGCATACTGTCAACGATTTATGAAAAATTTAGTAACCAAAAAAGAAGACAGATATTATGGACCCTTAAAAAGTGACGAGGTATGGAATGCAGCGAAAGCGTCATAAAAATAGTACAACATAACGAATTCAAAGAAGAAATCAAACAACTCAAGAAGGGAAGAGAGGTCGAAAACAGAAGCAAACTCAGCTCGCTTAACCCATTCATAGACGAAGAACCGCTACTAAAAGTATGAGGGAGGCTAGCGGAAGCCAATATATCACCCGCCCAGAAATATCCATTAATAGTTTCGCATTCCGGCCCACTAACAACCCTGCTAATTGAGAAGGCTCACAAATGCACACTGCACGTTGGAACCAGCTTGACATACGCACACGCACACTTACGGCAATGATACTGGATCATTAATGGGACAAGTGCAGTCAAACAAGTAATACATAGATGTATCATCTGCTTTCGATACAAACCCGAAACCCAAAACCAACTAATAGGAAATCTATCACAGCCAAGAGTAACTAAAAATAGTCCATTCCTTCACACGGGAGTAGATTACGCAGGACCCATAGACATCAGACCAAACTAATAGGAAATCTATCACAGCCAAGAGTAACTAAAAATAGTCCATTCCTTCACACGGGAGTAGATTACGCAGGACCCATAGACATCAGAATGTCAAAAGGAAAGGGAAATAAATCATACAGAGGATATATAGCCATATTTGTATGCCTCACAACCAAGGCAGTCCACATAGAAGCAGTAAGTGACCTGACTGCACAGGCATTCATCGCAGCCTACAAACGATTGTGCACTAGAAGAGGTCACATCGGACATCTCTACAGTGATAATGGAACAAATTTCGTGGCTGCAAACAAAATCTTACAGTTAAATGTAACAGATGCAAAGAAGTGGAATTAAAAAATTTCTAACACATAAACGTCCAATCATACAGAATGGCACTTTATTCCCCCAGGATCTCCTCACTTTGTAGGACTATGGGAAGCCGGGGTAAAATCTATCAAACACCACCTCAAGCGAACAATCGGCGAGCACAAACTAACATTTGAGGAATTGTCAACACTTTTAACCCAAATAGAAGCATGCTTAAATTCAAGGCCAATATGCCCACTTTCAAATAAAACCGAGGAAACTGATGTACTGACGCCAGGATATTTTTAAATCGGAACGGCTCTATTGGCACCACCGCTGAGATGCAGGCTAAACAGTGAAAATGGATTGCTTACCCGATGGTATCTACACTCAGAGAAAAAAAAAATCATTAATCACTATTTTTTGACTATTTTCATAGTCCGAATCGTGACCATTATTTCTATTAGTTAAAAGTAGTTACTTGTAACTATTATGATAGTGAATTAATTTATTTCTCAAAATTAACTTTTCAATAGTCAATTTCGACTATGGTAATAGTTACATATCTTTTACTTTAATAGTTGTTTTTAACTATGCACATAATAGTTACACAAATATTGCAATAGCTGTTTCTGACTATGCACATAGTAGTTACATAACTATTTCAATTGCTCTTTGTAGGAAATAACTATTACAATAGCTGTCTGTAACTAAGCATAAAGTAAAATTTTACTATACCAAGCGTTTGTTGAATAACTATGAAAATAGATACCTGTTACTATTTGACAAACCTATAAATAGTTAGGTGGTTTTAGCTATACAGAAATAAAAGTGTCCTAAAAGGATAGTTCACAAATCAGTGAAAGTAGTATCCAGCTATACTTTAGTAAAATTGTATGTAAATATACTTACCTCAAAGTATTTCACCGCCAACGATTATGATACTAAAACAGTGAAAACGATTTGTTTCTTAAAAATTGTCCAGAGCTTTACAAAGCAAATAATGAAATATATTTTTTTTCAAATAATTTTATTTTATATTCCACAGGTATATAATTAATGATACAGTTCAATATTTCTTATTTTATATCTTATGTTAGGTTTATCTTATTACATTAGGGATTACAAATTATGTAGGTACTCACGTTGCTTTCTGTAAATGTCGATGATCAACTGCTTGTGTTGTTTGCCTTGAGGAAGATGACTGCTCTGTTTCGTCCTTTTCCAAAAATGAACCAACACTGCCATCCATTGTAGAAGAACTAGTTATTGAATGCGTTACAAATCCCTTTAATAAGATAGTGAAGGAGGTATACGTGAATTAAATTAAATCGTTGCAGTTACCTGAAATTTTTCCCACTATAGCAAACTTTCCCTTAATTGCACATACTGTCCGTATGACTTTCTGTCGCTTCCCACAATTTCCTTCAAGTCATTGTTGCTTAAAAGTCTTAGCTTTTTAAAATCAAGACCTAATTCTTAAAATCACACATCAGTCGGGCTCAAAACTACAACTAGTCAAATATTAACTTACCAATAAAGTTATTGTACAATGTTGCGAGGTCCCACGACAATAAATAACAGCACGAGTCAAACATTCACTGCACAATGATCGAATTTCAAATGAGATGTAAATACTTGCTGCACTTCCTTCCGCAGGGGTTTCTTATTAAATGACTACGCAGTAATCATTTCGGACTATTTCGTTGTGTTGTTTGACAGTCAAAATAGTTATTTATATAATATATAAAAATGACTGTTTAATTGCTATTTTTCAAAAATTTTATAGTAACCATCCATGCTTTGCATAGCGTTACTATCAAAATATTCGCAGTTAAAAATATGCATAGTAATTGAATAATTAATTACTTCCTAACAATTTGAATGTTTCTAAAACGTTATTATTGAATAGTCAGAATTGACTGTTAAATTGTTACTTTGAAAAAATTGTTTAGTTACCATATTCTGCATATCGTTACTATTAACAAAGTCACTGATGATTATTTGTATAGTGTTGCGGCTACCTACAAAAAGAAATGGAAAGTCAAGCAAGCATGTGCCACTGGTATGGATGTTTGTTACTTACCTTTGACGGGGGAACGATCGGTATATCCGACCGAAAAAGGGGGGCCCGATTAAGTTTCTTCGTGGATCATAACGTCTTCATATCCATACGCAGTAGATAATAAATCAATAAATAAATTAATAATAAAAAAACAAAACATAATACTTACCCAACTCGTGTTCACGTGCTGCATGCGGCTGCGAGGAAAGCTAATTTGTATTTGTATACTTTTTGTTTGTTTTGACGTTTAGCATTCAGCACAAGCACAGCTAGAGTTCACAATAGGCTAAAGAGCTAAGAGTAATGGAGAAGGGGATTGAATTCACAGGTAGATGGAGCGGAGGTGTATCTGGGATGGAGAGCTTAGGTGGAATAATTAAATTGATTAGGGGTGGTGAGACCGGCTACAGAAAGATTTTTTATCAGAGATTTTCAAATTTTTCCGGTAATAAGAGGGGGATAGTACGAATATAAAGATAGTATCCAAAAAAATTAAAAAAAAAAACGGGGAGTAGAATGGAAAATGGGGGAGAAAGAAGTAACCGCCTCCAATGATGGTTCAATTTTTGTTCGTATCATTCGTGTGCCAACAACGACAGAGGTCAGGAAGGGCAAAATAATTACAGGCCATACCGCCTAAGTTTATTTGAATAAGTCCTCAAAGTGAGGCAGAGCGCTTTAAATAAAATTGAGCCGACTAATTAGTGTAGTGAAAGAAAAGTAAAGTAAAAAGAAAAGTAAAAAATTAGATCACCCAAGTACTACCACGGCAAGTGAGCCCGGAGGAAAAACAAATAATCCAAGCGTAGGAAGTGCCTTATATCGGAAAGGGGTGAGTTGAAAGGATCGTTCATAGTAGTATAGTCAATTAATTCGTGTTTGAATTAGGTGTTAGGTGCGTGCGGCGGTCATAGACAAAGTTAAAAGTCGTGGCCGCCGGATTTTTCTTGACCTTGGTGCGTAGAGGTACCTGATAGAGCACACAACCGTTGACCGCTGTGACCTTCCGCAGCCCGGCGAAAATTTCAACAGGTGTCGGGAGCGGTGATAACATTTTTAAATCCCCGCGACCCCACCTGCGTATATACATATATATATATATAAGTGAGAATTGTGTTTCTGTGGAGGCCTGTGGAGACTGCGACACGAGGCGACAAAAGTCGCACCAAGAAGTACCCATCACTCGGTCGTTGGACACTCGATGATCAAGGTCATTTACACCATAGAGTTAGTTTAGCTGGTCAACACGGATACACAAGTACGTGTAGCAAGCTTCACTTTATATAATTAAGTATAAAAAGTTTTAGCGATAATGCTATACGATGCGCGAGATAGATGTTAAGGTAGTTTTAAGATTTGTTTGAAAAAAAGGAGTTTTTTTTTTGGCGTGAAAATTTTTGTTGTTAGACTTAAGTAATTTTTTTTTGTGGTGTGATAAGCGCTGTTTGACCCCCGTTTCGGATACGTATTCGTGGTCTGTTAAAGAAAAAAAAAATAGGATACCTGAATAGAGCTCTCTTTAGGTAGGAAACGAGTCGCGTTTAACGTAAGGGGATGACAAGGTACCCCGTGATAATTGATTGTTGTATGTGGGGGCCAAGCCTAACTTAATTTGTGTTAATTTATTTAGTTTTTAAATGATCCCTTTTTTTGTTAACTTATCGAGTCAATCTTGTTTAGTTCAAATGAGTAAATATAAGCTAAGCTGAGTATGCTCTTCGAGCCACGCCAATCGGTAGTTGTTTTCATTGCAAATTGTTGTTTCACTCACTGAAAAGGTGAGGATGTGTGTGTGAAGAGGCTTTTTCAGGGGTGTAATGGGGTAAGTTAAATCCCTTTCGGCGCAGACGGTGTGATCGGTCGACAGCATCTCCAACAAAGGGGAAATTCCCACATCGGCCACGAATTTCCAGGAGGGGAGGGAATGGCTCGCGCTAAATATCATCAACAGCGCCCCTCAGTGCGGTGCAGGTCCGTCCGCTTCGATGGTGAAGGTAAAGTAAGTACCTGTTTGTCCGGCATGTTTTATGTGTTGTAGTTGGTTAGGTCGAGCGGTGGGAGCAAGAACCACACCATTCCGGCGAGCTGAGCCGTGCTGAGCAAGCATGCCAAGCTCTTCGCACTCGACACTCCTATCCCTTTCTATTTCCGTTCTCATCCATTTTTCCTATCCGCTTCCTGTTCCGAGTCCATTTTCAATTCCGAACGCCTTCCAAATCCTTTTCTAGCCACGCTACAAATGGCGCCCAACGTATTTGCACGTCTAATGTCCTTTATGTAGTCGTTCGTCCACAGTTGATTCAGTTGCCAGCACCAGCGCACCCGTAAGTCTTCAATTGGGATGGTTCGGAAACGTACCCGATTGAATTGCGACGAATAACGCTGATGCTGACAACCGAACCAATTGGAACCTGTTAGTCTTAGTCATTACCTATTCCTGCTGTTAACTGTGCATTTTAGTTTTCTATCCAAACTTTAAAATTTCAATTCCCATTAGTATTGTCAGTATAGAGAACTACGAGTATAGTGACCTTGTCTTGATTCTATCTTAGCATGTTGCACTGTCTCGTCCGTAGCTTTCTTTAGTGTGTTGATCGGAACGTTTCAAGTCTGCCAGCGAAGCCCTTTGGTTGTCTGGTATAGCGGAAACGGGAAGTGATGCCAATAGTGTGTCCATGTCCATTGTTGTTACTATTTCACCACACTGAGGGATAAAATAAGTTGTCCGTCTACAGTCTACGAAGTCCAGATGCTGTTGAAGGATCCCACCGTCATAGATTCGCCAACAACGTCGTCGAAAACAACTCCCCCAGCGCACCCCTACTTCTATGATGAATACAATTCAAAGTGAATCATTTTTGAGTGTCCGATTCGTAATTATTGAGAATAAACCAACTCCAAAAAAAAGAAAAAAAAGGAAAAAAACGCAAAGTCGTTATTTGTCGTACCACGTTTATTGAATTATAAGAAGTTTGTATATTACATATACGAATATATCTTAAAGGGTAGTGTAGGTATATATACGATTTCGAGTTCTTAGTTACTATTTTGTTAGTTTTTTTTTGGGTTTTGGTTTTGTTACAGCTCATATATTTATATATATAATTAATTTATTTCGTTTATTTACCTTGTTTTTTTTGGATTTAGATGTTAGTTTTTTTTGTCCTCATATATAGTGTAGGTTCATCGTTATTATATTGGGTTAAGTCGTCGTCTCATATTTTTGGCGTTCCTTTCGGTAGAGCATCGGGAGGATGAAATCACAGGAAAAAGATACTATAAACAGACGTATAAGAAGAGCAACAATAGTAGATAGCAACCGAGTACTTACCCGGTCTCACAGTTTACGGGTAGCACAAGAGTTGAACGAGATGTCGGTTCAACGCACTCCCCCAGCCAAAAGCACGGCCGATAGCGGCCCGCCTCCTACTTCTTCTCTCCCAATACTTCGATCAGGGCACAGTATTTATCCGCCGTCAGCATTACCGCGGACTCAAACGCACTGTCCCCCTCCAGTAGGTCCCCAACAACCCGATCTAACTCCACCACAGGCGCCACTTCCATCCAGTACTGGTGCAGTCAGTCGCAATACCAGTTCCTCTGAATCTATAGCCGCCCCCTCGTATAGCAGCATGAGTGAGCAGGGTGCCGCCGCGTTAGACTACACCGAATCTAGTTTCAGGACCCTCCAAGAGAGTCATCCAGACCTCTCGAATATGGCGGGGGCAATCCCCGTTCAGGCCGACCAGGGCACCTTGAATATCTCAGCCGATCTGAAGGCCTGCATCAACATAGCCGTGGGAAGCGCTTTTTCCTCGTATCAAAACTCTTTGAGAGAGGAAATTTCACAAAGCTTGAGGGAAGAGATGAGGATTAATTTTCTGAATTTTATGCGGGATATAAATGTTGTTACCCGTCCGAATCCGCCAGCCGAAGTGCCAGTCCCTTCCGCCCAGGCAACCGGAATTCCTTGTCCAACGACCAAACAGCCGACGGTATCAATGGCGCAACCCCAGCCGGATCCAGCATCGATGCCATTTAGCCAGGCCGCGGCTCCGCTAGCAATCCCACCCGAAATTGCCAATACGATTCCACCGTCCAATCCACCCCCAAATCATTCTACAGGCCGAAATCATGGTGCCAGAAGAGCCGGACATGGTCGGGGGTATCACCACTCGTACCACTCAGAGCAGGCCCCGGCCCAGCAGATGATGCAGCCTCCGCCCGCGTTTTTTGCCCCCCCCACCGCGACCCACTGATGCATACGTTCAGTCTGGACCGAGAGGCCCGATCAGAATCGATAAGTGGGGAATCAATTTTGAGGGTAAACCCAAAACGCTTACCGTCGAAGATTTTGTGTTCCGTCTCGAAACGCTGCAAAGTCAGTACGACTGCTCTTGGGCGGAAATCTTAAGAGATTTTCACCTACTTCTGTCGGGTACCGCTTACGAGTGGTACTGGCAACTCCAGCGTACAAACTATCGCCCTGATTGGTTGGTATTGCGCGATGCCTTAATGCGGCAATTTCGAAATTCGAAGGCAGACTTCGAAATTATGCGCGACATCATGGATCGACGTCAAGGTGCTTGGGAGTCTAGCGACGATTTCTTTGCCGCCATCTCGAGATTACGATCGCAGCTCCGAGTGCCGATTCCGGAGGGCGAAATGGTGACCATCTTAAGACGAAATCTAAACGGAAAAGTAGGCCGATTGGTTTACCCTATGGCGATATTTACGCTAGACCAGTTGAGATACGCATGTAAAGACGCGGACACTGCGTTTCCAAGCCGAGAGGGTCCCAGACCTCATAGACCTCCCGCTCGATACGCAGCGAATGAATTGGACTACCGCGACGAAGTACCGTATGATCCCGAAGAACAGGTTTCAGCGCTACATTATGGTAGTGCACCCCCAAATGCTCCCCGTAGATACGCCGGCGGGCGAATGATGTGCTGGAATTGAAGGGTCGAAGGTCATTCGTTCGTAGATTGTCCGTCATCGACACGTAACATCTTCTGTTACAAGTGTGGCCAGGAAGGCGTAATTACACCGCGGTGTGTACGTTGCAATCCGGGAAACCGAGCGCAGAACGCGATGTCAACGGGGGAATCGCGTTCGACACAAACCCCCAATCAATAAAAAAGATAGATGGAGAAAAACATTCTGAGGATAAAATAAGTTCCTCTGAAAGCTCGCAGTTAAGGATAATGCAGCGAGATCCAGGGGTGAAATTAGAATTAAAAACAAATAGGGTAGAGATTAAGCCTTTACATCTTAGGATTAAGGAATACAATAGGATAAGAGAGAGAATTTTCACAAAAGGACATATAGGCCCTTCTAAAAAAATAGTGAAAGCAAGAGAGAGATACAGGCGCAGGAAGGAGATCAGGAAGTATTTAGCGGCCAGTGTAATAGACACTGCCTTTGACCCTAGGCCTTACACCCAAGTTCAGATAGCAGGCAAACAAATGCTCGGTCTTTTGGATAGCGGGGCAAGCATCAACATACTAGGCAAGGGTTGCTTAGAATTAATAAAAACTTTAGGGATACCACCGATGCCATGCTACGCAAACGTGAAAACGGCTGACGGAGCAAATCAATCTATAGTGGGAAAAGTGCAGGCCTTGGTCGAGTACCGTAACCTGAAGCACGTCGTCACGTTCTATCTGGTTCCCAGTCTGAGTCAAGAACTCTACCTCGGTGTCGAGTTTTGGAAGGCGTTCCAAATCGCCCCGCACCTCATAAGTGCACTCTCGACTTCCACCGATGTGGCCGACCCTAATATGCACCAACTGACATTTGAGCAACAGTCCGAGTTGGAGGCGGTCAGGGGGAGATTTCTCTGCTATACACAGCACGGTCTTGGAAAGACGGAGCTCGAAGAGCATGTCATCGACACCGGAGACGCGGCACCTGTGAAGCAGCGACACTACCCTGTGTCTCCAGCGGTTCAAGCCCTTTTGTACGAAGAGATAGACCGGATGATTAGTCTAGGCGTTGTGGAGGAGAGTGAGAGCGCATGGTGCTCACCAGTGGTCCTTATACGCAAACCAGGTAAAAACAGGCTGTGTTTGGATGCGCTGTCAAAGAAAGACGCCTATCCTCTCCCCCACATCGATGGACTTCTCAGCCGGCTACAAGACACTTATTATATAAGTAGCGTAGACTTAAAAGATGCATTTTGGCAGATACCGCTTGAGAAGCAGAGTAGAGAAAAGACTGCGTTCACGGTGCCTGGGAGACCCTTGTACCAGTTTACTGTCATGCCCTTCAGGCTATGTAATGCGGCAAGGAGAATGTGCCGACTAATGGACAAGGTGATCCCCTCGCGGTTAAAAGACAGAGTCTTTGTCTACCTGGATGACTTGCTCATCGTAGCTCCGGATTTCCAAACCCATGTGGTTCTGCTCGACGAGGTGGCGAAATGTCTGCGTAAAGCGAATCTCACCATAAACGTGAAGAAGTCAAAATTCTGCTTCAAGGAATTGAAGTACCTGGGTTTCATAGTTGGGGGTGGGATGCTTAAGACAGACCCAGAGAAAGTTGCTGCAATCGCTGACTTCCCGATGCCGAAATCTCCAAGGCAAGTCCGCAGACTGCTCGGTCTCGCGGGCTGGTACAGGCGGTTCATCAGAGATTTCTCCTGTCTGACTGTCCCCCTTACAGATCTGTTGAGAAATAAGAAGGAAAAATTTCAAATCACCAGCGAAGCACTATTGTCCTTCGAGAACCTCAAAACAGCACTCACTACAGCCCCTGTCCTAACACACCGACTTCTCAAAGCCATTCTACATTCAGTGCGATGCCTCAGATGCTGAAATAGGCTGTTTCAGAAAAATAACGAGAATGAGGAGTCGCCAATCTCATACTTCTCACAGAAACTGAACAGCTGTCAGAAAAATTACAGCGTGACCGAGAAGGAGTGTCTGGCTGCGGTGATGGCAGTCCAAAAATTCCGGCCGTATGTCGAGGGAATGTCATTTACAGTCATCACCGACCATTCTAGCCTACGATGGCTAATGGGCCTAAAAGATCTAAACGGCAGATTGGCCCGGTGGAGTCTTAAGCTGCAGGCATTTACCTTCGACATCGAGCATCGCAAAGGCACGCTTAATGTGGTACCAGACACTCTTTCCCGCGTCTACGCTGACAGCATCGACATTGAGGAGATAGCGCCACTAATAGACCTTAGCTCTGAAGAATTTCAGTCGGATGAGTACAAAAACCTGATTGAGACGATTCAAAACCATTCAGAGGAGTTGCCCGACCTGAAGGTGGAAGACAACTTCGTCTACAAACGGACGTTAGCGCCCGAAGAAGCGGAGCCCCTGGTTGAACACACTTGGCGACTTTGGATTCCCTCCGGGTTGACCGATGCCATAATCGCCGGAGCGCACGAGCCTCCGCAGGCAGCGCATGGAGGCGTGGCAAAAACACTGCACCGTATACGGCAGTACTTCTACTGGCCAAACATGACGGTTCAAATAAGAAACTTTGTCGCTAAATGTCAAATGTGCAAACAGTGTAAGTCATCCAATCAAGTTACCCGTCTACCTATAAGTAATAGTTTTTGTACCGATCGCCCCTTCCAAAAAATTTATGTTGACTTCTTAGGACCCTATCCGAGGTCAAAAGCTGGAAACGCGTACGTCTTTGTTGTGTTAGACCACTTGTCGAAATATGTGTTGCTGAAACCCCTTAGAAACGCCAACACACTAAGCGTAATAAAATTTCTGCAGAACGACGTTTTTGACATGTTTGGGGTACCACAAATTCTGCACTCCGACAACGGCAAACAGTTCTTGGCCAAAGAGTTCCAAAGCTTCTTAGCGAAATATGGAGTTCGTCATTTTCGAACGGCGAATTACGCACCTCAATCAAACGCGTCGGAGAGGGTGAACCGAACGCTGTTAGCCGCGATACGTTCCTATTTGAAGGAAGACCAACGTGATTGGGACTTACACGTCAGCAACATCGCGTGTGCTTTGAGGAGCTCGGTTCATACGTCGATCGGTGTGTCACCATACTTCGCGCTTTTTGGTACTAATATGATGACGCACGGGTCGGGGTACGAGCTAGCGCAGAAGCTAAACGCTGTAGAGGACAGCTAGATGTTCACGCTCTCCCGGCGCCACCGGTTGGAGTGTGTGCGCAACCAATTAAAAGAGAACATCCAAAGAGCCAACGAACGAAGCGCGAAAACCTATAACGTGCGAACCAAAAAAATACGCTACGTACCCGGACAAGAAATCTACCGGCGAAACTTTGTTCTTAGCGACGCGTCTAAGAATCTAGCGGCTAAGTTATGTCCTAAGTATATTAAGTGTCGGATAGTAAGAGAGATCGGTAAAAATATGTTTGAAATAGAAAATCTCGCGGGAAAGAAAATAGGCGTCTTTCACGCTAAAGATCTAAAGCAATAGAGGCACGCGACCGTTGGACAAAGGTCTATGCAATCTTCATGCAACACCATCTGTGATAAAACACTACTCACTTCATATTACCTAGTCGTACCGTTCTTAGTTATGCCTTCATGTATTGCATTTGCCAAATATCTGGTGAAGATCATACGTGTTAGTTATTTATTTATTTATTATCGTAGGTTACTTATTTATTTATGTATGGATTTATTTATTCGCTCATTTGGTATTCGTTTAGTTAGATATTAGATAGATATTAGTGTAGTTATCAGATAACTACTTAGTATGCACACTGGTGAACAGATATTATTTATTCATCTATGTTATGTATTCACCTACTTGATTGATCTATTTCTGTTATAGTCCTTTATATTATTTATTCCTTTATATTATTTATTTATATATATTATTTATTCATCCATGTATGTACGTATCTATACGTGGTGTATTCACGTATATATAGGTTAAGTATTTACAGGCCTATTTAATAGCGAATTTGGCAGAACATCGGCCCAACAAGGCCTCTCGATTATATAAGTAGTCAGTCAGTGTTTATTTTTCTATATCTTAGGTCATAAGTGTATATATATAATTTAGCAAAGCATGCGCGAGGTACTATGTAGACTCACCCAGAGATAAAATGACATAAGTCCAGCTTTCCGAGCGAAGGTGTCCAACCACGAGACCTAGCCGCTTCTCAACAACGCAAGATATCTAAACGATTGATATAAAAAAAGAAAAAAATCACAATCGCTGTTGCTATCGCCTAAAGATCCCTGTAACCAGCAGGTACACATTGTTAATTACTCCCGTCTGAAGGTATCCGTTGCCACCACCTCTGGCATTATTGGCATTCCGCCAGCGGCGGTGTTTTGTTGCGGCTACCTACAAAAAGAAATGGAAAGTCAAGCAAGCATGTGCCACTGGTATGGATGTTTGTTACTTACCTTTGACGGGGGAACGATCGGTATATCCGACCGAAAAAGGGGGGCCCGATTAAGTTTCTTTGTGGATCATAACGTCTTCATATCCATACGCAGTAGATAATAAATCAATAAATAAATGAATAATAAAAAAACAAAACATAATACTTACCCAACTCGTGTTCACGTGCTGCATGCGGCTGCGAGGAAAGCTAATTTGTATTTGTATACTTTTTGTTTGTTTTGACGTTTAGCATTCAGCACAAGCACAGCTAGCGTTCACAATAGGCTAAAGAGCTAAGAGTAATGGAGGATTAGATCACCCAAGTACTACCACGGCAAGTGAGCCCGGAGGAAAAACAAATAATCCAAGCGTATGAAGTGCCTTATATCGGAAAGGGGTGAGTTGAAAGGATCGTTCATAGTAGTATAGTCAATTAATTCGTGTTTGAATTAGGTGTTAGGTGCGTGCGGCGGTCATAGACAAAATTAAAAGTCGTGGCAGCCGGATTTTTCTTGACCTTGGTGCGTAGAGGTACCTGATAGAGCACACAACCGTTGACCGCTGTGACCTTCCGCAGCCCGGCGAAAATTTCAACAGGTGTCGGGAGCGGTGATAACATTTTTAAATCCCCGCGACCCCACCTGCGTATATACATATATATATATAAGTGAGAATTGTGTTTCTGTGGAGGCCTGTGGAGACTGCGACACGAGGCGACAAAAGTCGCACCAAGAAGTACCCATCACTCGGTCGTTGGACACTCGATGATCAAGGTCATTTACACCATAGAGTTGGTTTAGCTGGTCAACACGCATACACAAGTACGTGTAGCAAGCTTCACTTTATATAATTAAGTATAAAAAGTTTTAGCGATAATGCTATACGATGCGCGAGATAGATGTTAAGGTAGTTTTAAGATTTGTTTGAAAAAAAGGAGTTTTTTTTTTGGCGTGAAAATTTTTGTTGTTAGACTTAAGTAATTTTTTTTGTGGTGTGATAAGCGCTGTTTGACCCCCGTTTCGGATACGTATTCGTGGTCTGTTAAAGAAAAAAAAGATAGGATACCTGAATAGAGCTCTCTTTAGATAGGAAACGAGTCGCGTTTAACGTAAGGGGATGACAAGGTACCCCGTGATAATTGATTGTTGTATGTGGAGGCCAAGCCTAACTTAATTTTTGTTAATTTATTTAGTTTTTAAATGATCCCTTTTTTTGTTAACTTATCGAGTCAATCTTGTTTAGTTCAAATGAGTAAATATAAGCTAAGCTGAGTATGCTCTTCGAGCCACGCCAATCGGTAGTTGTTTTCATTGCAAATTGTTGTTTCACTCACTGAAAAGGTGAGGATGTGTGTGTGAAGAGGCTTTTTCAGGGGTGTAATGGGGTAAGTTAAATCCCTTTCGGCGCAGACGGTGTGATCGGTCGACAGCATCTCCAACAAAGGGGAAATTCCCACATCGGCCACGAATTTCCAGGAGGGGAGGGAATGGCTCGCGCTAAATATCATCAACAGCGCCCCTCAGTGCGGTGCAGGTCCGTCCGCTTCGATGGTGAAGGTAAAGTAAGTACCTGTTTGTCCGGCATGTTTTATGTGTTGTAGTTGGTTAGGTCGAGCGGTGGGAGCAAGAACCACACCATTCCGGCGAGCTGAGCCGTGCTGAGCAAGCATGCCAAGCTCTTCGCACTCGACACTCCTATCCCTTTCTATTTCCGTTCTCATCCATTTTTCCTATCCGCTTCCTGTTCCGAGTCCATTTTCAATTCCGAACGCCTTCCAAATCCTTTTCTAGCCACGCTACAATAGTCATAAAATGAAGTGATTCCTTTTTAACTATTTTATTACTATTTCCAACTATTTTTTAACTATTCTCAAAGTATTTTAGTTCACAAATAGTTATTTGATAAATTTCATGGAATTTTATTAAATGACTACGACAATAGTTGCAAAAATAACTATTTTTTTCTCTGAGTGATTAGAGCGAATGCAACAACAATTTTGGAAAAAGTGGACTGCAGAATACCTGACAACACTTCAACAACGACCTAAGTGGACAAATACGATTGGAAACTTAAGGGCTGGAAACATTGTCCTTATCAAGGATGATCAACTCCCCCCAACTAAGTGGAGGCTAGCAAGGTTATAGAAACAAACACTGGAAATGATGGTCTAATACGAGTAGTAACGGTACAAATGCACAACAAAATCTATAAGAGACCCGTGACAAAGATTTGCTTGGTAATAAGATTACAAGCCTTGACAGAAACGAACAAAAACAAAGTACAGCAGAACCAACTACTAGCTAGAGATGTCAACAATATACGAGAAGGTAACACTTGAAAAGAAATAAGGCGAACAGCAACCACCGCAGTAGAACCATCGACTAGTGGAATAACAACATTGAAACAGATACGTAGACATGAAATGGTGTCAAGTCACCATGTACAAATAACGCGTCCCACACATTAGACTAAAATTAGACCTACTGATATATAAAGAAAAACTTTCAGATAAAACCGATAAACACCATAATAGAGGAAGAAAGAGATTAGCACTCCCTTCGCTACTACTATCCATAGCACTCGTGTTAGTAGTCTTGCCAAATCCAGGATATACACAACTTACAAAAAGTCCGTTCAAACGCCTGGCATATATTTTGAGAAGATCGGCAACGTGAACTCAGTAACAAACGAGTGGAAAATCCTAGCATACTATGACTTGGGAAATTATTGGCGCGAATTTAAAGGATTTAAAGAACTCATTAACGGAATGAGCAATTTCTGTGAGAAGAAAAACACGGATAACTTTAAAAAGGACACTAAATGTATGAAAATAATAAATCAATTTGATCACCAACTTAACATCATAAGGAACAATAATAACCTACTTCTGAAACAAGGTGTCGGAAAGGAGCCAGAGGCTAGAGCCAAACGATCCCCTTTCAATTTCATAGGTATGGTAGCTAACAAATTTTACGGAGTTTTAGATGAAGATTTCGCTCAGCAATATGAAAACCAAATACACTCATTTAAGGAGAATGAAAAACATCTACTTGGTATGGTAAAAAATCAAACTTCAATTGTGGAGTCAACAAAAAACATTCTTCAAAAGAACACTGAAGCAATAACTCAGCAGTTAGAAGTATTCCATACCCATCTCGAAAACCTAGCAAACAATGCATTAGCAGCCAATGAAGATTGTAATACCAAGGTAGAATTTTTGTCACTATCAACATACGCTACGCTAGCAATGCTTAACTACCAACAAGCTCAGAATACTTTGATCGACGTCTTGATCGACATACACCATGGAAAAATTAACCCGCTTATACTAACGCGATCAGCTTCATTCGGAACACATAACATTAAGAAATCACCTGCCACCACCTGCTATCGCAGGAGATGCATCACAACCAAACTTACTACAATTCTTTAAGCTGTTAACTGTTGTTCGGATGGAGTGGCGAAAACGAGTTTTAGAAATAAAAGTTTTAACGAAAACGAGTTTTAGAAATAAAAGTCTTTTCGGCCCGACTGTATATCAACGAATCAATCCAAGTAGTAGGGCTATGCGGGTCCTGGCTCACAAAATGAGTCATCATTCAAGGTCAATGAAGGCTATAGTGAGTGTATGTGTGTTTATGTGAGTGTGTGCTATAAATCAACGCCAAATAATATCGTAAACAAAGAAGAGTGTGTGTGTATGAGAGAAACCAAGGCTGAATAATATCAGAGTGTGTGTATACAAAAAATCAAGGCCAAATAATATCAGAGTGTGTGTATACAAGAAACCAAGGCAAAATAATATTAGTGTGTATGAATGCGATAAATCAAGGACAAATAATATCGTAAACAAAGAAGAGTGTGTGTATCCAAAAAAAAAAACTAAGGTCAAATAATATCGTAAACAAATCCATAGTAGATTGCGTGTATGCGAGAAACCAAGGCCAAATTCGTAAACGAACTTGTATGCATCCAAGAAATCAGATTCAAGATAAGACTTGTATGTATGTGATGAATCAAAATAAGAAAAAGAGAATTAAAAAAGTTTCAAGATCCATTCCACAAGGTCATGCAGAAAAAAAAATTCTTTTATGTAGATAAGGAAGTCTCATGTTTTCGTCCAATATTAATATCCTAAGCAGTAAAGTGTAGATTGAGAAGATCAAGCGAAATTGTTGTTGTTTTTAAGTAAACATTTCAACTAGGTATCTAACACATTTATGTACATGCTTATGCCACATAAAATAACTACCTAATGTTTTATGAGAGTAGATTAAAAGCGATTGACTTACATTTATCGATAGTAAAGAAGGGCAATTCAACTCAGCGCTCGAAGAGATATTTCAAAGAGCATATAGCAAAGTTCAGACTTACTGTAAAGCCTATAAGAAGAGTATTGCAAATTGTATTGAATGTAGTTGCAAAAGCAAAATTTTTTGGCTGGTGCTGTTAAGGGAAGGTAAAAGTCTCTGTTTATGAACCCAATGTACAACTAGTGAATATGTAAATAATAACTTACTGAATTAAAATGAAACAAGAAACAAATATATTAACTGCTTTTTTTATTTATCCCAAAGCCCAACCATTTGACATAAACCTCTTCATCTTTTGTTGCTATGACCTTTTACACAAGATATATATGAGGAAATTTGGATTCTTGTAATTCTTCTTCATAAAAGGCACCACTTATAGGTTGACCTTGATAGTCTTGAAGGAGGTAAGTAACCGGATTTGTTAGGTTCACTTTTCTTATTGTGAATAATTCTGTTGTCCAGTTGGGAGTGTAACCTTTCTCGAAAACATGTTTAAACTTGCTAATTCGAACAGTGCTACCAACTTTGAATTATCCCTTGGGTGCGTATTTTATTCGATTATACACAGTTGATAACAGATCTTGAGCATTTTTTCTATTCACATCAACAGGTCCTCCTTTTTATTGTTCTATGATTAGAGTGGTTGTAAGCATTTACCAAGTCTTTTAAAATGGATATCCATTTGTGGTTGCCATTAAAACTGAACTCTTTCCACATCTTCTCCTTAAGGGTACGGTTAAAACGTTCAACAATTGATGCTTTCAAAATACTGAATGTTGAATAATGATTAATAGTGTAGGTTTTCATAAAATTCTGAAAGATTTTATTGAAAAACTCTTTGCCATCATCGGTTTGCAGATTTTTCGGTATTCTATGAGAAATGTTAAATATTGATTTTATGGCTTCTGTCACATATGAAGACGTCTTATTTTTCAAAGGAACGGCCCACGCATGCTTTGAAAAAGTATCAATCACAGTCAATATGTAGTTGTATCCATTATTCTGATTACTGTAAGGTATCATATCTACCAAAGTCTGCTTGCCACAAGTCATCAAACCCTTTAATTATAACTCGACGTCTATTAAAATTTCTTCGTGCCGGCTTGTGCAATTCTTCAACAACATCTCGTTTGCTCATCGTAGCAAAGAAGGAATGAAGAGTAAATATATAATTAACTCTGCATTTGGATTGTTAAACAGAGGAGAACAAATGAAACATTGCTTTAAGAACGGCATGAAATAAAGTCATATGTAATATATGATATATGTAAGTCAATCGCTTTAAATCTACTCTCATAAAACATAAGGTAGTTCATTTATGTGGCATAAGCATGTACATAAATGTATTAGATACCTAGTTGAAATGTTTACTTAAAAACAACAACAATTTCGCTTGATCTTCTCAATCTACACTTTACTGCTTAGGATATTAATATTGGACGAAAACATGAGACTTTCTTATCTACATAAAAGAATTTTTTTTTCTGCATGACCTTGTGGAATGGATCTTGAAACTTTTTTAATTCTCTTATTCTTATTTTGATTCATCACATACATACAAGTCTTATCTTGAATCTGATTTCTTGGATGCATACAAGTTCGTTTACGAATTTGGCCTTGGTTTCTCGCATACACGCAATCTACTATGGATTTGTTTACGATATTATTTGACCTTAGTTTTTTTTTTTTGGATACACACACTCTTCTTTGTTTACGATATTATTTGTCCCTGATTTATCGCATTCATACACACTGATATTATTTGGCCTTGGTTTCTTGTATACACACACTCTGATATTATTTGGCCTTGATTTTTTGTATGCACACACTCTGATATTATTCAGCCTTGGGTTCTCTCATACACACACACTCTTGTTTGTTTACGATATTATTTGGCCTTGCATGCTACACTCACATAAACACACATCACTCACTATAACCTTCTTTGACCTTGAATATTAACCTTGATTTATAGCATACACTCACATAAACACACATACACTCACTAAAACCTTCATTGGCCTTGAATATTAACCTTCATTTATCGCATACACTCACATAAACACACATACACTCACTATAACCTTCATTGACCTTGAATGATGACTCATTTTGTGAGCCAGGACCCGCATAGCCCTACTAATCCAGCTTTATTCTCTTCCTTTCACAATACATTCAATCATATCCATGGTTATGTTATACAATTCAAATACTTTAAAAATATGGTGAACCTTGTTAATAAAGCGCGAAATTTAAATTTTCATTTATTCTCATTACAATAATGGAGTAAAATGAACATTGGAACATTAGTGTTGGGACTTTTATATTAAAGAAATCGTTTAATTTTATTTTAAGCAACATATGAATGTATTTATTTATTCTTAGCAACATATATGACCAAACATACCGGCCACTTTGAAAGATCTCCTTTCAAACAGGTAGCAACGCCAGCTTTCGGGTTGTCGTCGTATTGTACCCTTCGGTATCCTGACATCTGCAAAGCGAACTACACCATCTTTGCCGGGTACAACGTTGACTTTCCTTCCCAGTATCCATTTTTGGGGTGGCAAGTTGTCCTCGTGTATGATAACCATTGCGCCTATGTCGATATTTGGCTGGTTATCTGACCACTTGGAATGAACTTGTAGGTCATGAATATATTATTCGGCCATCCACCGATCCCAGAAGTGAGATTTTACGGCCTGAATGCGTCGCCATCTCTGTAGGTAGCTGATGTCGTCAACGATATTTGCTGGCTCCGGAATTGTTTTCAAGGATGAACCGATTAACAGGTGCCCCGGTGTGAGGGCCTCGAAGTCGCTGGGGTCGGACGATAGAGGTGTTATAGGCCGCGAATTCATTACAGCCTCTATTTCGACAAGTGCAGTCGTGAGCTCCTCGAACCTGAGTTTTGCGGTCGCCAGGCTTCTCTATAAATGTCCTTTAGCTACTTTGACTGCCGCCTCCCAAATACCACCGAAGTGAGGAGCCCTGGGGGGAATAAAATTAAGTTTTACATTTTGATTAGTACAAAATTTAGACAAGTTTATTTGTGTATTTTGTTGAAATAAGTAATTTCGCAATTCGTTCAACTTTGACCTCGCCCTACAAAATTTGCCGCATTATCGCAGAAAATTTTCTCTGGAAGACCCCTACGACCAATAAATCTTTTCAACGCAGCTACAAATTCATCCGATGATAAATCTGACACGGCCTCTAAATGAACCGCTTTCGACGAAAAACATAAAAAGACTGTTACGTATGTTTTATATTGTGTTTTCCCACGGATTTTAAGGTAAGTGTAAATGGGTCCACAAAAATCAACTCCACAATTCTGTAAGGGACGAGATTGTGTTATCCTCTCTGCTGGCAAGTTTCCCATGATTTGCTTCAGAAATACGGGACGATATTTGGTGCAATGGATGCATTTTCTAACTGTATGACGGGCCACATCTCAAGCGTTGATGATATAATATCTTCTACGAATTAGAGCAATGAGTGTTTTAGGTCCTGCATGGTAGTTTCTGAAGTGAAGATGCCTGACCTGACCATGCTTTCAACGAATGTTGAATTTGCTGGTAAAAGTATTGGATGCTTCTGCTCCTCAGTGTTGCATGCGCATAACTCATATTTCGTAATAACTTTTCTATCTTAAATTCACACGAAATATTATATCGTGTCTACCAATTTATTGCATGCGCAAAACTCCTATTTGCAATGTGTACGCGTTATCTATTTCAATTCAAACTACCTATGTGACCTGGTCACTGCCAGCGTTCCCAAAGGTGTCGCATATCTTGAGCTGAGCTTGTAACCTTTCTTGTCCAGCTACGATTACTATTGGTGTAAATGTACTATACAAAGTAGATACTAACTTATATTTTGTGAAAACTATTTCTTGTTTTACATTTATTGTGGTTGTGAAAAGTTAAAAGTAAATATATAACTAGTGCATACTGGCTAATATTTTGTGAAGTCTATTTCTTGTTTTACATTTATTGTTGTTGTAAAAAGTTAAAAATAAATATATTTTTGGTGCAAGTGTTATAAACTCAATATGACAATTCTCGGCAACCTAACGAAGATTGTGTCGATACATTTAGTAACATTCAACCATCACAAGTACTAAATATTTGGATAACAATAAGAGGATCTTTACAAAGCTCGGCACAACCGAAACAATTGCAGTGACAAGTGAAGATTATTTAAAAACACCACATCAGGAATCAATGCGGTCTCCAACCTGCCTCCTACCTTTAATATTTCTAGTCCACCATCCGTCTCTTAAAAAAATGGATTGAGCCATTTAACATTTTTATTTTAACATTTTTATTTCTGTTAAGTGCTCTAATCTCTTCAGCAAATGATTCTTGCTGAATCAACCAATTAATACGCACAAGAGCAGCATCTAACTCCTCCACTGATAACGAAAAGTCATTTGTTGAATTTCCGTTTTTTTTCCGCAGTTTAAATGTTCTTAGAATATATGCGAATATTCGAATAGTTTTTGTGTATGAACTGTACTTGGCTAACTGACCGAGTAAATAATTTGACTCATTTTGGCTAGAAATTAGAACAGTTTTTCGCCTACGTGAAGTTAGGGCGCACTTTTTCTAAAATGAAAAACGTGAAATGCAGTTCGATAGACATTCGTTTGTAGTTGTTTGTACATGTTTTCTATCAACTTACCAGATTTTGTCGTTTGTAGTTGTCCAGCATTTGAAATATCCGTCCCCATAAATCGAGTTTCGCGGACGATTTCACCCATTTTCTTATATTTTGAATAAACCGTTATCTATCAAAAAAAGATCACTTTTTTTATTCCAATAAAAGCATCTAATAGAAAGCATTAGAAAATAATAGCTTTTACTACTTTGAGTTGCTTAATAACCGAAATATTGATATGAGTTTATATGACAAACTACTGTTTGCATAGGTTGTATCAAAATCTTCTTATTTGTGATAACACCAAATCATTTGAATTGGATTAGAAAGCCAGGAGTACAGTGTTTGCAGAATATATGTTTTTGTTGCTATAAATTGTTTAAAAGTGGTTATTCAAAGGAATAGAAAAAATGCTTGTATAAAATGGGGCTTTATTGATTGGTTGTTGTTGCTAATTGACAAATTAAATTTTAAATACAGTTATTTATGTTGGGATGTGCTTAATACAATAGTACTTTCAAAAAATGTCTGCCTTTTGTAAATTCGGAGTTATAGATATAAACACAAGCAGTGGCGGACTAAGGGGGGGGCGGCGGGGGCGGTCCGCCCCGGGTGGCAGGCTAATAGGGGGTGCCATCAGTAACAGAAAAATAACTTTGCACACTACAAAAAATAAAAACACAAATAAAACAATAAATTTGTTTCCCAAATACCTACCTATATATATGTGCGCATGAATTTCGTTACTGGCCTATTCTCTTAATATAAGTAATATGGAAATAAAATATTTATCGCCCAAGAGCAACAACCAAGCATTTACCAAGCGTCGCAGTTCTGTGTTCAGTTCTTTTTTCTTTACTGATATGAGTATTTTTCTTCGTTTCGTTTTTAAATAACGGTACGCATTTTTTATGGCATATAACTCCATTCTTCTATGAATACTATTTGCGTCTCAGTGGCATCGTGTGAACGAAGCTTTTCCAAATTAAAATTAATAAAGACTTATCTAAGATCAACGATGAGCCAAAATAGTTTGACTAATTTGGCTATACTTTCAATCGAAACGGAGCACACAAAAAATATAGATTTTAATAATATAATCGAAACATTCAGTACAATAAAAGCTCGTAAGCACCTTTAATAAAATATTTATCGTGTTTTTTTCTTAAATTTTTCAAGGGGTGTAAGCTTGCTTTACCGCCCCGGGTGTCACTGCCTCTTAGTCCGCCACTGAACACAAGTGTCCTTATATCTCCGAAATAAGACATTTTTGGGAAAAAAAGAGAACTACAAACAATTTCGAATGCAACTGGCTCGTTTTCATTTCAAAAGCTCAAAAGTCCGCTGAAATTTTTATTTCGAATGCTTCTAACTTTTTAACGGTTGAACTACAAATGAAAAAAAACTACAACCAACTACAAACGAATGTCTATCGAACTGCATTTCACGTTTTTCATTCTAGAAAATGTGCGCGCTAACTTCACGTAGGTCAGTTTTTCGCATCTTGAGAGCCACCTCCTCAGATACTGATTTTTTACAAAAAAAGTGGTGGCCCTTCTTTGGCGTGTCTCAGCAAAAGTTCTGGGCCGGAGAACCAAATCGATTTCTTCAACTCCTCCACCGTGCAGCCTCGAGAAACATTATCTGCTAGGTTATCGTTGGTTGAAACATGTCTCAAGATGGCTTCACCGGTTACATCCTGGATTTCTGCAAAACTATTACCGGCAAAGGTATATAGTTTTGACGAATGAGTCCCGATCCAATGCAGCACGACCTCTGCGTCAGTCCATAGGAAAACTTCGGATATAGTGTCTTCAAATAAAATTTTTGTTTTATTCCAAAGTTTGGCGAAGAGATGAGCACCACATAACTCTAGCCTTGGAAGTTGCCTTTTCCTGGTAGGCGCAACTCTTGACTTGGCCGTAAATAGTTTAACTGTCACTGTTCCTAGTACATCAGTTGTTCTTGTGTAAAGACAACACCCATAAGCCTTTTGGGATGCGTCGCAGATCCCATGTATCTGCACCCGCTTTTTGCTGTCAGCTAAAACGAATCTAGGAATCAAAACATCCTGTAGCGAATTAAGGTCCACTAGAAATTGCTTCCATTCGGTTTCGATACTTTGTGGGATGGAAGAATCCCAGTCCAGCTTCTCCATCCAAAGCCTTTGTAGGATGATTTTTGCCTTTATGATTATTGGACTCAACAAACCTATGGGGTCAAACAACGAAGATGACAACGAAAGAATAGTTCTTTTGGTGAACTTTGTAAATGACGTTGAAGGATTGTTTGAAATTTTGAGGTTGTCTTGCACTGAGTCCCAAGTAATACCCAAAGTGCTTGTTAAGCCAGAATCAGATACTTTAAGCTTCTTTTCTGAATACTGCAGTATTGAATCTGCATTGCTATGACACTTGGACAGTTCGAATCCTACTGACCCGAGAATGTATACCACTTCCCGTTGAATTCGTCCTAGGGCTTCCAGATCGTCCGCTCCAGCTAATATGTCATCTACATACCAACAACTCCTAAGAACCTTTGCACCAAGTGGATGAGATGACGAAAATTTGTCGCTCAAGTAGCGAAGGCACCGAATGGCCAAAAACGGTGCTGATGAAGTACCATATGTGACAGTATTTAGCTTGAAGGTTGTAATGGGCATCCGATTATTATCCCTCCATAGGATCTACTTGAACTGCCTATGCGATTGATGAATCAAAATTTGTCGAAACATTTTGACAATGTCAGCAGTTATTGCATATTTGTGCAGACGGAAACCTAGTAACAACGTAAATATGTCATTCTGAATAGTCGGGCCGACCATCAGTATTCCATTGAGAGAGATTTCCGATGATGTTCGACACGAAGCATCAAATACTACCCTCAGTTTGGTTTATGCGCTGTTTGGCCTCAAGACGCATTGGTAAGGAAGATAATAATGTGGTTCTTCCAGATTGGGACTTTTAACTTCCGACATGTGCCCTAACAGCTTGTACTCTGGCAGAAATGCATTATATTGCAATTTAAAGTCAGAATCCCTACTAAATTCGTCGCCATCTCTGTAGGTAGCTGATGTCGTCAACGATATTTGCTGGCTCCGGAATTGCTTTCAAGGATGAACCGATTAACAGGTGCCCCGGTGTGAGGGCCTCGAAGTCGCTGGGGTCGGACGATAGAGGTGTTATAGGCCGCGAATTCATTACAGCCTCTATTTCGACAAGTGCAGTCGTGAGCTCCTCGAACCTGAGTTTTGCGGTCGCCAGGCTTCTCTATAAATGTCCTTTAGCTACTTTGACTGCCGCCTCCCAAATACCACCGAAGTGAGGAGCCCTGGGGGGAATAAAATTAAGTTTTACATTTTGATTAGTACAAAATTTAGACAAGTTTATTTGTGTATTTTGTTGAAATAAGTAATTTCGCAATTCGTTCAACTTTGACCTCGCCCCTACAAAATTTGCCGCATTATCGCAGAAAATTTTCTCTGGAAGACCCCTACGACCAATAAATCTTTTCAACGCAGCTACAAATTCATCCGATGATAAATCTGACACGGCCTCTAAATGAACCGCTTTCGACGAAAAACATAAAAAGACTGTTACGTATGTTTTATATTGTGTTTTCCCACGGATTTTAAGGTAAGTGTAAATGGGTCCACAAAAATCAACTCCACAATTCTGTAAGGGACGAGATTGTGTTATCCTCTCTGCTGGCAAGTTTCCCATGATTTGCTTCAGAAATACGGGACGATATTTGGTGCAATGGATGCATTTTCTAACTGTATGACGGGCCACATCTCAAGCGTTGATGATATAATATCTTCTACGAATTAGAGCAATGAGTGTTTTAGGTCCTGCATGGTAGTTTCTGAAGTGAAGATGCCTGACCTGACCATGCTTTCAACGAATGTTGAATTTGCTGGTAAAAGTATTGGATGCTTCTGCTCCTCAGTGTTGCATGCGCATAACTCATATTTCGTAATAACTTTTCTATCTTAAATTCACACGAAATATTATATCGTGTCTACCAATTTATTGCATGCGCAAAACTCCTATTTCTTACTAATCTATCCTACTTTAAATTCAAAACGTAATAATGCAATGTGCAATGTGTACGCGTTATCTATTTCAATTCAAACTACCTATGTGACCTGGTCACTGCCAGCGTTCCCAAAGGTGTCGCATATCTTGAGCTGAGCTTGTAACCTTTCTTGTCCAGCTACGATTACTATTGGTGTAAATGTACTATACAAAGTAGATACTAACTTATATTTTGTGAAAACTATTTCTTGTTTTACATTTATTGTGGTTGTGAAAAGTTAAAAGTAAATATATAACTAGTGCATACTGGCTAATATTTTGTGAAGTCTATTTCTTGTTTTACATTTATTGTTGTTGTAAAAAGTTAAAAATAAATATATTTTTGGTGCAAGTGTTATAAACTCAATATGACAATTCTCGGCAACCTAACGAAGATTGTGTCGATACATTTAGTAACATTCAACCATCACAAGTACTAAATATTTGGATAACAATAAGAGGATCTTTACAAAGCTCGGCACAACCGAAACAATTGCAGTGACAAGTGAAGATTATTTAAAAACACCACATCAGGAATCAATGCGGTCTCCAACCTGCCTCCTACCTTTAATATTTCTAGTCCACCATCCGTCTCTTAAAAAAATGGATTGAGCCATTTTATGGATCCTTTAACATTTTTATTTCTGTTAAGTGCTCTAATCTCTTCTGCAAATGATTCTTGCTGAATCAACCAATTAATACGCACAAGAGCAGCATCTAACTCCTCCACTGATAACGAAAAGTCATTTGTTGAATTTCCGTTTTTTTTCCGCAGTTTAAATGTTCTTAGAATATATGCGAATATTCGAATAGTTTTTGTGTATGAACTGTACTTGGCTAACTGACGGAGTAAATAATTTGACTCATTTTGGCTAGAAATTAGAACAGTTTTTCGCCTACGTGAAGTTAGGGCGCACTTTTTCTAAAATGAAAAACGTGAAATGCAGTTCGATAGACATTCGTTTGTAGTTGTTTGTACATGTTTTCTATCAACTTACCAGATTTTGTCGTTTGTAGTTGTCCAGCATTTGAAATATCCGTCCCCATAAATCGAGTTTCGCGGACGATTTCACCCATTTTCTTATATTTTGAATAAACCGTTATCTATCAAAAAAAGATCACTTTTTTTATTCCAATAAAAGCATCTAATAGAAAGCATTAGAAAATAATAGCTTTTACTAAAGGGTGATTTTTTAGCTGGTTTGGTTTTGGCAACACTGGTTTTGACAGCTGACGTGTGTTTAGTACCTTGTGTCACTGTCAAACAGCTTCAGTTTGGTTTGCAATTTAACCATGGATCGTCTTACAAATGAACAACGCTTGCAAATTATTGAATTTTACTATCAAAATTCGTGCTCGGTTCGAAATGTTCATCGCGCGCTGCTTCCATTTTATGATCGGCATTCTCGACCTTCTGAGCAGTCTATTCGGAAGATTGTGACCAAATTTCGCACCAAATTTACTTTGTTGGACATTAAACCACCAACACGTTTACGTACTGTGCGTAGTGAAGAAAATATTGCGGCCGTATCAGCTAGTGTGACAGAAGACCGCGAAATGTCGATTCGGCGCCGTTCCCAGCAGTTAGGCCTTTGTTACAGCACTACGTGTATAATTTTGCGGAAGGATTTGGGCGTAAAGCCTTTTAAGATACAGCTGGTGCAAGAACTAAAGCCAGCCGACCTACCACAACGCCGAATTTTTGGTGAATGGGCTCTTGGAAAGCTGGCCGAGGATCCGCTTTTTTATTGAAAAATTGTGTTCAGCGATGAGGCTCATTTTTGGTTGAATGGGTACGTAAATAAGCACAATTGCCGCATTTGGAGTGAAGATCAGCCAGAAGCATTGCAACAGCTACCAATGCATCCCGAAAAAGCCACTGTTTGGTGCGGTTTATGGGCCGGCGGCATTATTGGGCCATATTTCTTCAAAGATGATGCGAATCGCAGCGTTACTGTCAATGGTGAACGCTACCGAGCGATGATAACAAACTTTTTTTTGCCCGAAATGGAAGTTCTTGACTTGCATGATATGTGGTTTCAACAAGACGGTGCCACATGCCACACAGCACGCGAAACAATGGCGCAATTGCGAGGCGAGTTTGGTGAACAGTTAATTTCACGTTTCGGGCCGGTCAATTGGCCGCCTAGATCGTGCGATTTGACACCACTAGATTATTTTTTGTGGGGGTATGCCAAGGCTAATGTGTATAGGGACAAGCCCGCTTCGATTGACGCACTGGAAGCCAACATCCATGCATTCATTCGTGAGATACCGGCCTATATGTGTGAAAGAGTATGCCAAAATTGGACTCAGCGGATGGGCTACCTGAGACGCAGCCGCGGTCAACATTTGCATGAAATTATCTTTAAACATTAAATTGCAAGGTTCAAACTATCGATTCAAATAAATATTTCATTAATTTTTTCGAATTTTTTGTGTTTTTTTTTTTTTAAAAGTTCTAAACCTCTTAAAAAATCACCCTTTACTTTGAGTTGCTTAATAACCGAAATATTGATATGAGTTTATATGACAAACTACTGTTTGCATAGGTTGTATCAAAATCTTCTTATTTGTGATAACACCAAATCATTTGAATTGGATTAGATAGCCAGGAGTACAGTGTTTGCAAAATATATGTTTTTGTTGCTATAAATTGTTTAAAAGTGGTTATTCAAAGGAATAGAAAAAATGCTTGTATAAAATGGGGCTTTATTGATTGGTTGTTGTTGCTAATTGACAAATTAAATTTTAAATACAGTTATTTATGTTGGGATGTGCTTAATACAATAGTACTTTCAAAAAATGTCTGCCTTTTGTAAATTCGGAGTTATAGATATAAACACAAGTGTCCTTATATCTCCGAAATAAGACATTTTTGGGAAAAAAAGAGAACTACAAACAATTTCGAATGCAACTGGCTCGTTTTCATTTCAAAAGCTCAAAAGTCCGCTGAAATTTTTATTTCGAATGCTTCTAACTTTTTAACGGTTGAACTACAAATGAAAAAAAACTACAACCAACTACAAACGAATGTCTATCGAACTGCATTTCACGTTTTTCATTCTAGAAAATGTGCGCGCTAACTTCACGTAGGTCAGTTTTTCGCATCTTGAGAGCCACCTCCTCAGATGCTGATTTTTTACAAAAAAAGTGGTGGCCCTTCTTTGGCGTGTCTCAGCAAAAGTTCTGGGCCGGAGAACCAAATCGATTTCTTCAACTACTCCACCGTGCAGCCTCGAGAAACATTATCCGCTAGGTTATCGTTGGTTGAAACATGTCTCAAGATGGCTTCACCGGTTACATCCTGGATTTCTGCAAAACTATTACCGGCAAAGGTATATAGTTTTGACGAATGAGTCCCGATCCAATGCAGCACGACCTCTGCGTCAGTCCATAGGAAAACTTCGGATATAGTGTCTTCAAATAAAATTTTTGTTTTATTCCAAAGTTTGGCGAAGAGATGAGCACCACATAACTCTAGCCTTGGAAGTTGCCTTTTCCTGGTAGGCGCAACTCTTGACTTGGCCGTAAATAGTTTAACTGTCACTGTTCCTAGTACATCAGTTGTTCTTGTGTAAAGACAACACCCATAAGCCTTTTGGGATGCGTCGCAGATCCCATGTATCTGCACCCGCTTTTTGCTGTCAGCTTCTCCATCCAAAGCCTTTGTAGGATGATTTTTGCCTTTATGATTATTGGACTCAACAAACCTATGGGGTCAAACAACGAAGATGACAACGAAAGAATAGTTCTTTTGGTGAACTTTGTAAATGACGTTGAAGGATTGTTTGAAATTTTGAGGTTGTCTTGCACTGAGTCCCAAGTAATACCCAAAGTGCTTGTTAAGCCAGAATCAGATACTTTAAGCTTCTTTTCTGAATACTGCAGTATTGAATCTGCATTGCTATGACACTTGGACAGTTCGAATCCTACTGACCCGAGAATGTATACCACTTCCCGTTGAATTCGTCCTAGGGCTTCCAGATCGTCCGCTCCAGCTAATATGTCATCTACATACCAACAACTCCTAAGAACCTTTGCACCAAGTGGATGAGATGACGAAAATTTGTCGCTCAAGTAGCAAAAGCCACCGAATGGCCAAAAACGGTGCTGATGAAGTACCATATGTGACAGTATTTAGCTTGAAGGTTGTAATGGGCATCCGATTATTATCCCTCCATAGGATCTACTGGAACTGCCTATACGATTGATGAATCAAAATTTGTCGAAACATTTTGACAATGTCAGCAGTTATTGCATATTTGTGCAGACGGAAACCTAGTAACAACGTAAATATGTCATTCTGAATAGTCGGGCCGACCATCAGTATTCCATTGAGAGAGATTTCCGATGATGTTCGACACGAAGCATCAAATACTACCCTCAGTTTGGTTTATGCGCTGTTTGGCCTCAAGACGCATTGGTGAGGAAGATAATAATGTGGTTCTTCCAGATTGGGACTTTTAACTTCCGACATGTGCCCTAACAGCTTGTACTCTGGCAGAAATGCATTATATTGCAATTTAAGGTCAGGATCCCTACTAAATCTTCGCTCCAATGGAAGGAATCGACTGAATGCGATGTCTTATGAGGACCCCAAGCATTTTGGATCGTTAGTGAAAGGCAACTTAACCATAAGTCGTCCGGTAGCTAGCTGTTCAACTGTATTTGCTCTTCTGTCCATTCCGATTTTCTGTCGACGACCTCCTCTAACTCCCAAAACTTTTCGACGAATTGATGTAAAGAGTCATCTTCCACATTTAGAAAACAATTGTTTGTAGAGCTTTCCGATTTAATTTTTCCGGAAACTATCCATCCTAGCAACGTTTTTTGAAGTGTTGGTAATCCAATCCAATCCCAAGCTTTATTTGCCCTATCGAAAGTATATCAAAGAAAGCCTTAGCACCAAGAAGCATATCGATTTGCATATTTTTTTTGGAACGTTCCAGTCAACGATTTGAAGTGCCTTATCTGGCTTATATCCAGTAATCCAGCACAGATGCGGTGGCCAGGATGACCTGGTTAATAAAGTATGTAGTTTTATCTAGCGCTGCGTGCACCGCCGCCAACGATTTTTCTTCTCCATGACTACTGTTTTCCATATTCTGTGTACGATGTACCAAGCTATGGTGAGATTGTTTACAGGTTTTGCATCTATATGTCGATGGACATTTCGACATTGTCGCCTTTCACCAAACAGTTTATGCACAATCCCAACTTCTTTGTATTCGAAAAACGTACCATTACTGACAATTTGATAAAACTGGGACATTGGAAATCGAGTGATCACAGTCTTTACAGAACTTGGAAGACCTTTGTGTCAGACAATAATTATTATTGTCGTATCGATCCCTCAAGCTTTGTATTGTCTTGGGATAATTTTCTTCCGTGACAGGAAACGCACGTACAGTGCTTAAGGCTTGATCGCTTAGGCATGATAAAAGATGATTGAACTTTTCTATTGTCGTAAGCGTAGGATCATCATTAACCAGATAGTTAAAAAAATGAATAAAATTTTTTTACCCTGAATATTGTTTTCCATCGAATTTTGGAAGACGAAAAGGTTGTAACCGAGAAGTTGGTGGGGGAGGTACCGTAAATGAATGTTTCATTGTGCTAAATCTCCTTTTTTCACCCATCACAGAAATAATTTTTGTTTTCGTAGTGATATACAGTTCCTCCAAGTCTGCACGACCACTATCCGATGGTTGCAATCTCTCGATTTGATTTTGATATGCAATGCCTTGTTTAAAATAAGACTCGAGTATCCCCAATCGACACTCCAGTTCGGCGGGTGTGAGAGAATTTGACTTTTCCACAATGTTTTTGATTCGAGTGATGTTTCCTTTTGTGGATGCTCTTTGTTGTTTGAGCTCATCCAAAGGTACAGCGGAATTGGAAGCAGTAGAAGCTTCGTCAGTCATGATTGTTGGTACTAGAACAATTTACTGCCTGAACTCAAAATATATATCAAGCAGATAATTCTACTACCCTAGTTTGTACAAGTGGCGCACAATTTTGCAGCGAAATGATTTGAGGAAGCTCAACGTCGAAGTTGTTTGATGAAAAAAGTAGTAGCAGTTGGTTTCAAAATTGTTTCTATTCCCTTAAACCCAGAAACTGGTAAGCAAAGACAGCACAGCAACAACAACAACAGCGACCACAGCAATGGCAAACCGCAATATGTATATCAACAGCGAATCCCTCTTCAGAAGTTCTAATGATGGAACCAATCAGCAACAATGTTGACGGCGAAATTTAAGTCAACGAGGCGATATTACCGGCAAAAGCTATTCGGCATCAATTAGCCACAAACCAAATCAAGATGTGAGTCTGGCTTTAACGAATTAACGAACGATGATTTGTGCAAGTTACAGCAAGAAGAAGTTACCAAACAGGGCAAAGCAATGAACCATAATGATGCGTGATGATTTATTGCAAACTATTTGCGGAATCCATTCAACCAAGATTATGAGCGACTAAGAGCGAAGTGTCAATACAATTATGCAGCTGCACTGATCTCTACCGGCAAGGTTTAAGAATGCTTTTTCTTTATTGGATAGTATTTTTAGGCGCTAAGTTGAAACGATCAGCGGCAAACAATAGTGATTTTGATCAATTATATTCTAGCTTTAATCATGCATTAATGTTTTATAATGAATGAATGAATGATATAAAATAGTTTATATTGTAGCGAAGATGAGTTCTTTCTCGTTATTTTTTAATGCAATTTTGTAGAATTTACTGCAACTATATGCAGACGATGTTCGATTAGAAATGAAGCTCCAAACGCACATTCGCACAACCTTGGAGAAAGATTTGTACTTATTTTTCTTGTATAAGTTAACAAACGAAACAGCAACACACGCAACATCGATTCCCACGAAACATTCAACCAACAACACGCGCAACCTTGTTTCCCACAGCGTCACGAAAACCCTTTGCAGAATATCTCTTAATTCGTTAAATTCAGAATTTATTTTTGACTTTTAATTTATTAAGTTGTGTTAGTGCAATCATGGCAAACCCAGTCCATATTCAACCACCGGTCCTTAAACTGAGGTCCCTCCGAATCTTCCAAATCCCCCTAATGCGGGCGGGGTAATAACCAACGAAGTTCTTAACAACCTAGTAAGTGAAGGTCGCCGATGGGTTCAATCAATTATAAATCCTAACGCTGATGGTTTTAGTGGTACAGACCAAATTATTAATCCAAAACACAGCGAAAATCTGACGGAGCTGGACAAAATCCCCGATGTTGTTCGAAGTTTAAAAGACTTCACTGGACAACCAGGTGAATATAATTCCTGGAAAAAGAGCGTAGACAGAATCTTATAATTGTACGAATCTACCAAAGGAACACCGAAGTACTTCGGAATTTTAAGTGTTACAAGAAACAAAATAGTAGGCCAAGCTGATGTGGTATTAGAATCGTATAATACCCCATTGGATTGGAAGTGCATTTCTCGCTGTTTAACCATGCATTATGCAGATAAACGAGATTTAACAACACTCGAATATCAAATGACATCTTTAGTTCAAGGAAACTATACCGTTCAAGAATTCTATCACCAAGATTATTCACATCTGTCTCTTATACTAAACAAAATAGTTTATATGGATATCAGTAATGAGTCCTTTACTCTACTCACCCAAACTTACCGAGATAAGGCCCTCGATACTACTTGGTATTAGAGCACCTACCGCTTTACCACAAGCTTTGCATATCTGCTTTAAGCTTGAGAACCAAAACTACCGTACCTAATATGCAATCGCTCATAACGCACCTTCTCGTGCCACCCACAATCAGGTTGTAGCCCCAATTCCACCTCGTAGGAATGTAGTAAATACTACTTTCCCTAATCCTCAGGAAAACCTTGTTTCAAACAGTTTACCAAACGCACAACCCTTCTATGCGAATTCTATTGGCGGAAATGTTAAAGTCAGTCACTATACGAATGTTAATCTATTCGGTCTCAAAGACACAAATATTAAATTTTTTATCCTTCCGACCCTTAAATCGTTTAATGCTATTTTAGGAAATGATAGCTTAAAAGAGCTTTCTGCAATAATATTTACAAGAGATAGTTATATGGTTATAAAAGACAATGTGAAAATCAGGATCAAACAGCATGCCTACACGGCCGTAAACAATATTGACATAAAATTAGACCACAGAATTAATGATAGAATAAAAAATGTTCCGAACTTATTCACCGAGGCCGACGAGAAACATACATTCACCACTGTCGTAAAAGGAGATATTCGTACAACTTCAGAAACTCCGATCTATTCCAAATTTTATCCCTATCCCATGGCTCTCAAAGACGAAGTTGAAAAACAAGTTAGGCCACTACTTAACGAACGGTATAATCAGACCTTCACGGTCGGCATACAACTCGCCTGTATGGATAGTGCCAAAGAAAGCCGACTCATCTAACGAGAAAAAGTACAGAATGGTTATCGATTACCGTAAACTAAACTCCATAACAATTTCGGACAAATACCCAATCCCCGAGATAACTGAAGTGTTATTCCAGTTAGGCAAAAGCAAATGCTTTTTAGTCATTAACCTTAGGAGTGGATTTCACCAGATACCGCTCATAGAGGCAGATATCTAAAAGACAGCTTTTTCCGTGAATAACGGCAAATACGAGTTCACGAGGCTGCCATTCGGCCATAAAAATGCCCCCTCTATATTTCAGCGGGCACTTGACGATATCTTACGCGAACATATAGGGAAAATATGTTACGTGTATATAGATGATATCGTAATTTTCAGCAAGAATGAGGAAGAGCACTTCCTTGATCTCCAAAAAGTTTTTCAAAACGGGCAAACATGAAGGTTCAATTAGACAAGTGTGCATTTCTTAGGAATGAAGTTGAATTCTTAGGATTTGTTATCTCTTCAAACGGTATCAGAACCAACCCAGCGAAGGTAGAGGCAATAATGAAATTTCCACGTCCAAATACACTTAAGGATCTACGATCTTTCTTAGGACTTTCAGGATATTATCGCCGTTTTATTAAAGGATACGCCAATCTCGCAAAACCCCTTACATCTCTTTTGAGAGGCGAAGGAGGCCGTATCTCTAAAAATCTTTCGAGCAAAAAACCAATACATCTCAATGACGAAGCAATAGAATCTTTTACTAAAGTCAAAAATTCCCTTATTTCAAGTGATCTTCTCTTACCCTATCCCGATTTTAACAAAGAATTTTAATTCACAACAGACGCTTCTGATTACGCCATCGGAGCAGTCTTGGAACAAGATAACAGACCAATTATACTTATTTCCCGAACGCTGAATAAGACGGAAGAATCATACGCTACTAACGAGAAGGAGATGCTCGCTATCATTTAGGCACTACATTCTCTTCGCAACTTCCTTTACGGATCACGTAAAGTAAACATTTTTACAGACCATCATCCGTTAACCTACGCACTTAGTAATATAAATAACAATTCGAAGATGAAGAGATGGAAAGCCATCTTTGAAGAATACAACCATGAAATCGTTTATAAACCCGGAAGAACTAACGTTGTAGCGGATGCTTTATCCAGACCTCCGCGCGATACTGCAATAAATTCGCTAACTGGAACACAACATAGTGACGAGAGTTCATCCCATAACCTAATCCCTTCAGTCGAAACACCAATAAACGTTTTTAGAAACCGACTCATTTTGGAAACAGATAACACTTCAAGTCATGAATTTAAAACACCTTTCCCCAAGTTTAGTAGGCATACTATAACCGAACCATCTTATACCAAAGAAAATTCAATAGGAATTTTTAAGAGATTTCTTAATCCAGCTGTCCTTAACGGAATAATGACCACGGAAGAGGTCATGGACTTGATTCAGGAAATTTACCCTCTTTATTTCAATAGTTGCAGAATAAGATTTACCCAAGTAAATGTTGATGACATAACTGATCAATCCGAACAAGAAAATATTATTTTAGGAGTCCATAAAAGAGCTCATCGCAATTCAAACGAAAATAGAATGCAAATTCTGGAAAGATATTATTTTCCAAGGATGAGTGCTAAAATCAAAAACCTTGTTAGCCAATGCACAATATGCAAGGAAAAAAAATATGGGAGGCATCCCAACAACCCCATTATAAAAACAACACCAATTCCACAATATCCCGGACACATACTGCACAAAGATATCTATTTCACCGAACGAAACCTTATTCTAACTGCACTGGATACATTTTCAAAATTCGCACAGGCAAAACCAATAAAATCAAGAGCAATCGAAGATATACGGAAACCTCTTCGAGAAACTTTATTCTTCTACGGAGTACCGAAATTTGTTGTAATAGATAACGAAAAATCTCTCAATTCCGCCTCTATCACTTTTATGATGCATGACCAATTAAACATAGAAGTCTTTCAAACACCCTCTTACAAAAGCGAGGTCAATGGCCAGGTTGAAAGATTTCATTCAACCCTCTCTGAAATCATGAAATGTCTGAAAACAGATGGCATTCACCGTTCTTTCGATGAATTACTAGAACGATCCGTCTATGAATACAATTCAAGTATTCACTCTACAATCAATAGGAAACCTATCGAAATTTTCTACGGCAGAAATGTATCGACCGACCCCGATAAATTCGAAACGAGTAGACATGAGACAATCGAACGTCTACGAGCAAAATAAGAAAAAGACATAGCTTATCTTAACAAAAAGAGACAACCAGAAAAGATTATGAGGTGAGCCAAACAATTTATGTGAAACACAACCAACAGTCATGGTTCCAAATTAACAGCTAGGTATAAAAAGGAAATTGTACAAAAAAACAAACCTTCTGTGGTTTCAACAAAGTCCGGAAGGACGATTCATAAAAGCCACATTCGAAATTGAACATTCTCTTTTCTTCCCTACAGGTTATTCTGCGTCGTCGTCGTCGCCTTTGCGGAAGTCCAAATTTTCGATTACACTAACTCGCAAATAATAGCTTTAAATTGTGGCAAAAGCCAGGATTCAGAACGGAAACTTAAAACTAGTCTACACCCTTGAAATAGAACAATACGAAACATTCGTATCCGAAATACTGTCCGTATTAGACAA
Source organism: Cheilosia impressa (assembly GCA_948293265.1). Classification (NCBI taxonomy): domain Eukaryota; kingdom Metazoa; phylum Arthropoda; class Insecta; order Diptera; family Syrphidae; genus Cheilosia; species Cheilosia impressa. Next base: position 42,617,045 of record OX411880.1, read on the forward strand.
ACATGATTTTTCGCACCTCTCCTTATTCCCCATCCTAAAAAATGAACTAACACAGGTAAAGAATTTAATTGACAATATCAAAATTCATAAAGCGAAAAGATCGCTTGATTTCATCGGGTCCACTTGGAAGTGGATAGCCGGTAACCCAGATCATTCTGATTTAACCACGATGGAGGGTAAAATTAACGGTATAATTGGAAATAATAACGAGCAGGTTATCATAAACAAAGCATATAATGATAGAATTAATCAACTTACAAATAATAACCAATGAAATAATTAAAGTTCATAAAGCCGACAAATCGTTTGAGATAGAATTTGCCTTAAGCCTTCAATATGAAACAAAACTATTAAAAGAGGACCTGACAAATGTCATATACGCCATAGAACTGGCAAAATCAAATATTGTAAGCTCCCATATCGTTTCAAAGAAAGAATTAAACTTAATAATAAGTAGAATTAATGAAACACACATTCCTTATGAGAATATCGAAGAAGCGTTAAAATTCGCAGATGTTAAAATAGCATTAAGTTCAAATAAACTTATATACATTGAAAGCATTCCCCAAACCGAAGATATAATTTTTGAGAAATTTATTATCAAACCGATTAGGAAAAATAATGTCATTAATAAAATAGATTTTCAAGATATTACAAGGGAAAATGATTTAATATATGGAATAGCAAAAAAATGTAAAACTATAAATGAATTATCTCTTTGTAGAAAAAATCATGTAATAGATATAAGTAACGATAATTGTATTTCTAAATTGCTCAAAAGCCTGAACGCAACATGTAATAAGACGAACGATCACCATGTCACGCCCGTGGAGGAGATAGCACAAGGAGTCCTACTTTCAAACAATTTTAAGGGTCAGCTAGAAATGAACGGAACGACGAAAGATCTTCAAGGAACATACGTAGTCAAATTTGGAAACAGTACCATTACAATTAACCACCAGAAATACATCTCGGAGGAGATAGCAAATATCAAAGCTGCGCCTCCGCTTCTAAACGTCTTGTCGGAGATATCCGAAATAGAAGAAGTCCTGTCATTGGAATTAATGAAGGAACTCCATATAAACAACACGAAGTAGATTCAGTTAATAAAAGGTGAAAAAGAATCACTGAAAACCATAAACTTCTCTTTCTTTGCAGCAGTTTTTTCGATCCTATTAGCGGTGTTGCTCCTAAAGCTAAAAACTAAGAAAGGACCTAATGTCAACATCATCCCACAAACCATACCAATTCAGATGCAGTCGAATCTCAAAACCGAAGTCGAGCCTCCGGAAGTAATAACACATCAAAATAGCATCCTCAACATACCATTCTACTAGTTTGCGTGGACGCAAACGATCAAGAGGGGAAGATTTAACAAACGAAACACCAACACGCGCAACATCGATTCCCACGAAACATTCAACCAACAACACGCGCAACTTTGTTTCCCACAGCGTCAGCAAATATGATATAATGTCGCTGCACCTGCCGTTCCAGGGAATGCTGATCTAGCAAACACAAATTTGTACAAATGTATGGACAAAATTGAAAAATAATGCATTTTTGTTTTATTTCTAAACACTTACCCCCGTTTTACAATATCTAGCATAAAAAAATTTTACGTAACTGCTGAATAACGAGTTGATAACTTTTACTCAGCGTTTATTAATCTTTGTTTTAAAATATGTACTGTACATACTTCGAATATTTTGATTAAAAGAAATGGTTAGTGCTTTTCTCTGATTTATCTTGTTTAACCGCTAGTGCTTGCTCTATGATTGGTTTTCATTTTAGTTTGTAACGAATACTGAGTAAAAAATAAATTTGATTTAAGTTTGGGATCTTTCCATGAATTTCTTGAGAGTAGTCGCTAAGAGAATAAAATATCTGTTCATTTAATATTGGACAGGTTATACCTGAATACCTTCTTTTTTTTTTACAATTCTCAGTACCTTAGGCGCCAGGTAGATTTTGGATGAAGATCTTAAATATTGGTGTGGAAATGGTTGTTGTTAAAAGGTTGACTTCGCGAAAATGTAGATAGAAAAATTGTCAGCATTCAGCAAAATCCACGCGAAATAATAAATTTTCGAACTGCTGGAGGCATATCAGGTAGTATGCGCGAATTTAAGATATAGGTACAAAGTTCTGTATTACTTGGTCGAATTTATCTAGGAGAAAACATGACATCTTTCGTGTAGAAGAATATCCACGGCTTTATATTTTTTTCCCGAATTAAGTAATTAAAAGATCAAAGATCAAATCGTATTTATTTTTACACCTCCATATACTTTTGCAAGTACTGTTTTCCAAACGGAAATGAATAAGTAGGTTAATATTTCTTTCGAAAATATTCACTTGCTAACAACGATCTAAATGCGATATTTAGACTACCAATAAGTTTTGATTTGCATTATCAGGCAACGAAAAAATCAAAGCATTCTAATAAACTGTGTTCAGTTTATTGAATAATTTAAAAGAGAACTTTTTACAACACAAATTCACTCATAAATCAATCGTGCAGTATTAGAAAACAAAGGAAAGAGTACTATAAAAAGTACCGAAAATTGTGTCCGACCGAACAATAAGGCATTACTGATTAGCATACGATATTTGACAGATAAGCGGATATTTTGTGCATTTCCTATTTTCTGTTTTGTTTTTTGCTTATAATAAGCTTTAAAAATCCTTTAAAAGAAATCTGTTGGACAAATTAATTTCCAATTTATATATTCCTTTTTTTAGAATAAAATCCTCGTTGTGAAATAAACCATTGACCTTGTTTTTCACGAAAACAAATTATGAAATTTGAATTCTGCGATGACAATGTAATAGTTTTTAAGAAAGTTGTCGCACTAGCATATGTGGAGGTCTAATTGCTTATTCGTACCGTTTCACTAATGCTGTAAATTTTTACTAAAGCTGGCAACCAGCTAATCGTCGACATTAGTGTTTGATTATTAGTAAGGCCGACTGTCTTTACTGCATAAACGAACAATGAATTAAATTTGTGGGAAATTGCCGATGTTGGGTGCCAAATGTTCGGATTGAGTGGCGAAAAAGAGTTTTTTTTTATGTCAACGAATCAATCCAGCTTTATTCTCTTCCTTTCACAATACATTCAATCTTATCCATAGTTACTTACTTACTTACTTAACGGGCCCCCAACCCGTGGAGAGTCTCTGCCTGAGACACTGCAGCCTTCCATCCTCTGCGATCCTGCGCACGCTGCTTCCAGTTATCCAGACCAAGCGCTCTGGCATCCGCGATGGCTTGGTCTTTGAAACGGAGGTTCGGTCTTCCTTGTCGTCTCGAACCTGGCGGCTGGGATTCGAAGATCGTCTTAGCTGGAGCATTATTGTCCATTCACTCGATGTGGCCGAGCCAATGTAGTCGACGTATTTTGGCCTTTTGGACTACATCCACATCTTGGTACAGCTCATAGAGTTCGCGGTTGTATCTTCTCCTCCATTCGCCCTCCTCGCACACAGGACCAAAAATCCGCCGAAGAATTTTTCTTTCGAAGGAGCCCAGTATCAGCTCTCCCTTCCTGCTTATCGTCCAGCACTCGGCGCCATAAAGCAGAACTGGCAGGATAAGGGTTCTGTAAAGCATACATTTTGTCCTTCGAGTTAGGAGTTTTGAACCCAATTGCTTTGCCAAACCGAAGTAGCAGCGGTTTCCTAGGGTAATTCTTCGCCGGATCTCCACTAGGATGTCATTTGTGGAGTTCATGTTGAAATTGTTGCTATCAATAGTGACGTTCTGTCCTAGGCGGTGGACAGATGCTTGTTTGTTTGTTGATAGCATGTACTTAGTCTTGTCCTCATTTACTACAAGACCAACGAATTTCGCCTGTTCTTCAATCGCCGTAAAAGCCTCTATCACGGCACGCTGGGAGCGACCGATGATGTCAATATCGTCTGCATACCCCAGTAGCTGGACGGATTTGTTGAAGATAGTGCCTTCCGTGTTGACATCTGCCCTGCGCACTATCTGCTCTAGCACGAGATTGAAGAAGTGCATCTCCTTGCCGAAATCCGGTGCATGTTTGGAATAGTTCGGAGCAATTACTTCCAAATTGCACGTAGCAGCGTGTGTTCTCCAGCGTAACGCTACATAGCTGGATCAGTTTTGCCGGGATCCCGAATTCGATGAATAGGTGGTGAGTCTCGACTTGCAATTCATTGGTCTTTTCCAGAATTTGCCTCAGTGTGAAAATTTGGTCTATAGTCGATCTGCCGGGCCGGAAGCCACACTGGTACGTGCCGATTAGTGTGTTGCAGAACGGTTTGAGACGTTCACACAGTACGTTGGATAGGATCTTGTATGCGATATTAAGCAGGGATATGCCTCGATAGTTCTTGCCTTTTTTGTAGATGGGGCATATGGAGCTGATAGTCCAGTCGTCGGGCATACTTTCTTCCACCCATACTTGGTTGATGATTTGGTGCATGCGCCCTACCAAAACATCACCACCGTAGTTGAAGAGCTCCGCTGGTAAACCATCAGAGCCGGCGGCCTTGTTTTTCTTTAGCTTTTTTATTGCTAAGCCAACTTTTTGTATACTGGGTGGTGGAACTGGATCTTCATTGACTGGACGTGAGTTCTCTTCTTGCCCCATCACTCTCTCTACATTATGCCCATTTAGCAGCTGCTGAAAGTGCTGCTTAAACACATCTACTATTCCCTGCGCTTCGGTGACTGGGTTTCCATCACTGTTTCGAAGAGCCTGCGTTCCGGTCTTAAAGCCAGCAGGCAGTTGCTTGGCTTTCTTGTACAACTTCGGGATGTTGCTTCGATCGCGGGACTCTTCGATCTCCTTGAGCTGGGAGACTGCGTAGGCCCTCTTCTTTCTACGCAGGGTTTTCTTCTCCTCCCTCCTCCTGGCTCGATACTCTTCCCTCGCTGCCCTTGTTTTGCGCTGCAGCGCCTTTATATGTGCATCTTCTGTCACCTTTTTCCTGCGTACGCATTCATCATCATACAACGGGCTCTTTCTCTGGGGTGGCTGGTACCCTAAGGTGGTTTCGGCTACCTCTTTGATGATGTCGCGATACTGGGACCACTGGGTGTTGGCATTTGTGGTAGGTGAATGCACTGCGGAGAGTTTCTCACTCAGGCGCTCTTTGTAGACTCTGGCTACTCCAGGTGTGCTAAGGCGTCCAACGTTGAATTTCTTCTTCTGGGCGGAACGCAGCTTCTTCTCGTTGGATAGTCGAGCTCTGAACTTAGCCGCAACAAGAAAATGGTCAGAGTTGACGTTTGCCCCGCGGAATGTGTGCACATTGGGGATGTTGGATGCGTGCCTCGCGTCGATTAGCACATGGTCGATTTGGTTGGCGGTTCGACCGTCTGAAGAGCGCCAGGTTGCTGTGTGGATCCTTAGCCTTGGAAACCTAGTGCCACTTATCACCGTATTACGAGCTGCCGCGAAGTCAGTTAGTCGGTGGATTCTGTGCTTACCAACTAACCCGCCAAAGATGTTTTCGTTTCCGATTTCAGCATTGAAGTCCCCAAGCACAACTTTGACATCGTACTCCGGACAGGCTCCGTAGGCTCCATCCAGGAGGTCATAAAACTCCTCCTTGATAGGGTCTTCAGCCTCGTCGGTAGAGGCGTGTGCGCACATATTAGGCTTATGTTTTTTAAAGTATCTTTGATGCGGATCACAGCTAGGCGATCACTTATCGGCTTAAAGTCAATAACTTTTGTCCTAAGCCGATTTCCCACGACGAATCCGCATCCTAATACATACAATCTTTTATGGCAGCTGTAATAAATATCGCAAATTTTTCTTTTTATCATACCTGATCCTATCCATCGTATCTCCTGGATTGCGGTAATATCTGCCTTGTACCGCGTGAGGACAGACTCAAGGTTTTGAGTAGCACCTGGGGTGTACAGCGTTCTCACGTTCCAGGTACATACTCATAAATCGTTGTCCGTTGACGGTTCGGGTCTGTTTGCCGTTTGAGGGAAATCGTTATCCGAGGCTTCTAGTGTCCCTCACAAAACTAATGTTTTTTTACATAGTCGGGAAGGTACCCTGACGGCACAACCCCCAACCTGGAGGGCCAGGCCCTTGACCTGGCAGGCCGGTTACTCCGGTGCCAGTAACCCACTTTGGGATGTGAGCGCTGCCGTTGGCCCATTAAGGGTTCATCCGCCACCAACTCTTCTCCTACACCCTGGCTAGGCATTGGAAATCCCTATAGACCTTGTATCCGAATATATCGGAGCAGCTTTATAGGGATTACACTAAATAGTTCGGCGTGACTGGAAATATAGACGCCACCGTTGGTTCCAGCTAGGGAACTCCTCCGCCGCCGTCTGGTACCAGAGGAGGTGCCTTAGTAAGAAAGCACTCCTCCCCCCACTCTCGTCCGCTGCCACCAACGACCTTCCAAAGAGGTTGGTTACCCAATCTCCAATCGAAGTACTAGGCACCAACCAGTCACCACGTGGAGGTGAGAGTAGGAGATGATAGTGAAAGGCTAGGTGAGAACGCTTGTATTCTCATGACACCGCATCAGGCATCACTACTCTTCAACCAGCAGTTTCCCTTTTCACTAAACTCAAATTCCCTCGATTTTTTCATGAAACAAAAAGTACTTTTAAAAGTAAAATTTGTACTGTTTGGAAAGAAAATCACATTAAATTAATCTTCAGTATACAAATCGCAGTTTACTAATGAATTTTTTTGGTACTAGAAATTGTTGCTAAGACAAATCTCCTTTTTATGTACATTTAGTGCGTTGATATTCATGGCGAAATGTAGTTTAAATATTTCCTTGTCAAATTGTTGATATTCCCACAATTTTGATGTGTTTTCCTTTAACGCATGTAAAGCTTTTCGAAAATTGTAGGTCCCACAAAAAGGTAGAAATACCACGACGTAGGAACACTGCTGAGTGTCAGTATTTTATTACTTCTCCTGCCAATTAAAATTTGTTTTTTTGCTGCTTCACAAGTATTCACAGATAGGAAATTTAAGAGAGAATTTTCTTTACAAGATTTGCACAGGGAAACGGGTAGGTGCGCGGGAGCTGACGGTCTATAGGTTTGTTTGACGTGGCTAGCACTAGTGCCCACTAGCATAAACTAAGTACTAAATATACCGTCAGCTCTTTCAACTTAAGAGAATTTGCCTACAAGCTGTTTTCGGTGTTTCTATGTGCCAAAGTATGTGTGCCAATGTTAAAGTAAATTAGACGTACGCATACACTTGCACATAGGAACCTGACAGGTGCCTCTGACAGTTTATTCCGTGGTAACATTGGACAAAATTCAAATAATTCAAATAATTGCCCGTTATCGGGACGTGTTAAGAAAACGGTGGGTATGGTGTGGTGAATTTAGTACCAAATTATATTAAAACGCATGGTATGTATACATTTATAGGATTTCTTTCATTTTACCTAGATAATCTATATAGTACGGGATGTTTACATTTTTGTTGTAAACAATAGAAATCGATGAACTTGACAAAAATAAAAACTTCTTAATATAAAATAAATCTGATTACTAAGTAATGATTATGAATCGAATGAATTAAAAGAAAAGTGTAAGCAGCAAAACTTAAACGCGTGAGACATATCAGGGTACAAATCAGTAAACCAGTTTTTTATCCAATTTTGCTTATAAAGGGTGATTTTTTAAGAGGTTTAGAACTTTTTTTAAAAAAAAAACACAAAAAATTCGAAAAAATGAATGAAATATTTATTTGAATCGATAGTTTGAACCTTGCAATTTAATGTTTAAAGATAATTTCATGCAAATGTTGACCGCGGCTGCGTCTCAGGTAGCCCATCCGCTGAGTCCAATTTTGGCATACTCTTTCACACATATCGGCCGGTATCTCACGAATGAATGCATGGATGTTGGCTTTCAGTGCGTCAATCGAAGCGGGCTTGTCCCTATACACATTAGCCTTGGCATACCCCCACAAAAAATAATCTAATGGTGTCAAATCGCACGATCTAGGCGGCCAATTGACCGGCCCGAAACGTGAAATTAACTGTTCACCAAACTCGCCTCGCAATTGCGCCATTGTTTCGCGTGCTGTGTGGCATGTGGCACCGTCTTGTTGAAACCACATATCATGCAAGTCAAGAACTTCCATTTCGGGCAAAAACAAGTTTGTTATCATCGCTCGGTAGCGTTCACCATTGACAGTAACGCTGCGATTCGCATCATCTTTGAAGAAATATGGCCCAATAATGCCGCCGGCCCATAAACCGCACCAAATAGTGGCTTTTTCGGCATGCATTGGTAGCTGTTGCAATGCTTCTGGCTGATCTTCACTCCAAATGCGGCAATTTTGCTTATTTACGTACCCATTCAACCAAAAATGAGCCTCATCGCTGAACACAATTTTTCGATAAAAAAGCGCGCGATGAACATTTCGAACCGAGCACGAATTTTGATAGTAAAATTCAATAATTTGCAAGCGTTGTTCATTTGTAAGACGATCCATGGTTAAATTGCAAACCAAACTGAAGCTGTTTGACAGTGACACAAGGTACTAAACACACGTCAGCTGTCAAAACCAGTGTTGCCAAAACCAAACCAGCTAAAAAATCACCCTTTATATCTACATTTACAGTTTCGTTCTTTCCCGTATTTTTAAAGAAAATAAATTTTCGTTGATTGTGTCAATTAGACTTTTTCCTTTTTATTTTAAATGATCATTATTCATAATCTGGGCTGACGCAATTGCTTTCAAAAATACATATTTTTTTCCATTAATAAACGGAATCTTCATGAAAACATTAGGCCTTACCAAATTAAAGTACGAGTAGTTCACAGTGGTTATATTTTCCATACAAATTTCGCAAATATGAGCTTCCGTAAATTTGAAGTCGATATTAAATTTGTTATTAGTATGCGCAGTATAACTTAAAAATCATACCCACACAGAAATGTTTATATCTTTCCCCTAGAGCATATCTTAAATTTGAATGTACTTAATCAATTCTTATCTTTATATTGGTTAGCGTTTTTCTGTCGACATTTGAGGCGAAATAATTTCTTACCAAAAACAAAAACAGACACAATAATTATAGGAACAAAAACAACTTATTTTATTTTAACGAATGCATTTTTGACACTTTATTCCTTTATTTATTCATATTGATTACATTCGCTATTACGCATTTTGTAAAATACATGTTTTCGTGGTGAAATAAAACAACGAATTTAAAATCTCAGAACGCATCCATCAGCTGACAGAAACTCAACAAATACACTAACTCTCAGTAGTGTTCTTAGCGCTCTCTCTTTATTTTTCCCACGAAGCGTATTAATTTTTCCCTTTTCACTAAACTTAAATTCCCTCGATTTTTTAATGAAACAAACCGTACTTTAAAAGTAAAATTTGTATTGTTCGGAAAGAAAATCACATTAAATTTATCTTCAGTATAGAAATCGCAGTTTGCTAACATTATAATGAATTTGTTTGGTACTAGAAATTGTTGCTAAAGCCAAATCTTCTTTTTATGTACATTTCGTGCGTTGATATTCACACAATTTTGATGTTTTTTCCTTTAACGCATGGAAAGCTTTTCGGAAATCGTAATTCCCACAAAAAAGTAGAAATACCACGATGTAGGAACACTGCTGAGTGTCATTATTTTTTTTACTTCTCTCGCCAATTAGAATTTCTTTTTTTTCTGCTTCACACGTATTCACAGATAGGAAATTTAAGAGAGAATTTTCTTTACAAAATTTGCGGGGGGAATCGGGTAGGTGCGCGGGAGCTGACGGTCTATTTAATACTTAGTTTATGCCCACTAGCAGAGACAATACTGAGAACACCAACTTCGGCCGATTTCCCGTTACGTAGCCTACAAGCTATATTTCTATGGGGTGGCAAATGCTAAGTGCGCTTGTATTGCTACATAGAAATTCGTATTGACAAATGTCACGTAACTTCAGAAATTCCGGCTCACAAATACACTCGCACCTTGCATATGCCACTTCCGCTTTGGGCAAAGTGCCTTGCAGCGTTCATAGAATTTTATCCGTTGAATTTGAAAGTGTACATTTACTTCAAATATTTACGAAAAATTAAGAATGTAGGTTGGTTGAGGGAAAATAAAAACATTTTGAGCAAATTTTCCTTATTATTTAAGAAAAATTTACACACGAAATCGAAGTTAATTATATCCAAAAGAGGGAAATAAACAACCATATTTGTCCTAATATATTTCTGGTATGTAAAATATTTCCTTTAGATAGTTTTATTAACCACACAAATCAAATTATTCACCTTCAAAAAATTTACAATTACTAACCAATGGCCTTCAGTTATGCTAAAATGTGGTATTCCCGAACTCTTTCACATTTCCCCACCGTTGCCGAGGTTTGCAGCATTTATTTTTGTATTTTTTCTATGTTTTTGCATGTCACACGGATTCCCAATTGACAGAACACCGATAGGAATACAAAACGGCGAATTTGAAAAAAAAACTGAGGGGGCCAGCGGCAAAAGGATTGTGAGTTGGGGGTCTCAGTATGGTTTGTCTATGCCCACTAGTACGCACTGAGAAGCAGAGACAAATCATACTGAGACCCCCAACTCACAATCTTGTTGCCGCTGGCCCCTCAGTTTTTTTTTTCAAATTCGCCATTTTTTATTCCTATCGGTGTTCTGTCAATTGGGAATCCGTGTGACATGCAAAAAGATACAAAAAATACAAAAATAACTGCTGCCAACCTAGACAACCGTGGGTAAATGTGAAAGTGTTCGGGAATACCACATTTTAGAATAACTGAATGTCATTGGTTAGTTATTATAAATTTGTTAAAGGTGAATAATTTGATTTGTGTGGTTAATAAAACTATCTAAAAGAGATGTTTTATATACTAAATAGAAATATATTAGGACAAATATGGTTGTGTATTTCAATCTTTTGGATATAATTAACTTTGATTTCGTGTGTAAATTTTTCTTATATTTATAATAAAGAAGATTTGCTCAAAATGCTTTTATTTTCACTAAACCAATCTACATTTTTAATTTTTCGTAAATATTTTAAGCAAATGTACACTTATTCCTAAAAAATATATTATTCACTCGTAACGAACAATTGCAAATTTAACGGATAAAATTCTGTGAACGCTGCAAGCCACTTTGCCCAAAGCGGAAGTGGCTATGCAAGGTGCGAGTGTATTTGTGAGCCGGAATTTCTGAAATTACTTGACACATGTTAATACGAATTTTTATGTAACAATACAAGCGAACTTATCATTTACCACCCCATAGAAATATAGCTTGTAGGCAAGTAACGGGAAATCGACCGAAGTTGGTAGTCTCAGTGTTGTCTCTGCTGAGAAGTGTCAGCTAATTTTCACGCCTGTCAAAAACCCTGCACAACCCTGAAATTTCGACTTCTATAGCGAACGCAAAATGTCGCCCTGAAGTCTGTCAGCTGTTGATATTGACAAATATTTATCTTTTGGTAACACTTTTTCCCGTTTATTGTTAGAAATGAGTAAACTTAATTCTGAACTTGGGTTTGCGGTATTGCAAATAGTTGATAAAAGTGTTCGCAATGTAGATGACGAGCTTGAAAATGAATGACAGCAAGCGAAATGACAACAAAACTCAGCACTGAATTCTTGCCCCCACAAATTAACTGGGGTCAGTTCAGGGCACAACTAGGGTTCTGGGTTTATGAACCCACTGAATATTGTGATCGCCGAAAAAAAAAAATTAACACAAGTAAATATCTTAAATGGTCGCTTTATTGTTGCGGTAGATTTTAAAAAGTATTATTTAATTATTTAAATTGTCGGAAGGACTCAACGCAACGCCGCCGCCAATAATGAAGTTTTTTCTCTGAGGAAGGGCTCATCTATCTGCTCTCCTCGGTTTATATACCTCTCATTTAATTTTAAAAACGATACTCGATGTTGGATGTGTTCTGTCGGCAACTTCTTATTCTTTGCTGATGGTTATGTCCAGTAGTGTTTGTACTTGTTGTTCGTCAGTATGTCTCCACAGGGTGCCCTAGAAGCCATGTCAAACACAGGTTTTCAGTACCAGGGTGAGTTCAGTGCTATATCGAGAGCATTAGGGTTAACTTTATATTTATTTATTTAATTTTATATTTTTAACTTTGTATTCAAATAGCTTGCCAAATACATAAACTTTTTTGTTTACTTTTACTACGTGCGACGCACTTTCTCTCTTTTTGTTTGTTTGGCGTTTTTTATTTTACCCACATAAAGATCACTGATTTCAATGGTTTACAACAATAGTACAAGATCGAACAGTTGTTTTAAATCATGGAAATCTATGATCTATAATTACCTATATTATATTATGTGTGCAAAATCAAATGAAAATGCTTTCAGATTATACTAAATAAACTGTATGAGATTAAAAACGAAACAATTAATGAAGTGTGCAAAATAAAATTTGAATGTAAAAATAAGAGAAATTTCCGCTATTCTTACACTAAAATTCGATTATTCACATCACGTATGATCAGTATATTTTTCCATAAATATGTTACTGAAATAATTCTAGAATTTCCACAAACATTACATTTATTGAGTTGTACCTAAGTATAACATACCTACATTTAACTGTGTTCATTTTATTATGATGCTACTAGCTGACCGGGCGAACTTCGTACCGCCTAAAATTTATTAAATTTTTTTAATTAATCCCTTTTGATAGTTGAACCTCTCTATTGAACGATTGAAACTTCCTTGGAATTAAATTAAGTTCGAAGCATAGAAACGACTTCATAGATTTCCAGATGTCAGCTTCTTGGTCGTCTTTTTCCGCGCTACCGATTGAATCGAGTTGGTCCGGTCAGATTTTCTCAATCAACCAAATCAACCAAAGCAGAATGTGGGCAATCGGCAATTCTCGCTTCTGCCATTAAAGTCCATGATCGTTTTGAGGTTTTGTTTAAAAAATCGTGCGTGATGTCATTACCGTGTGTTTGACATCAGCACACGCTCATAGGCACAGGTTTTTAGTTTTATATGGACAAAATCAGATGTTGACATAACTCACCAACGCGTTGACCATTTTCGTTCAAACTTTAGATACACCAACTACACGACCATGCAAACAAACCCTAAAAAATTGATCGAATTTGGTTTGACCGTTCGTGAGTTATAAAGTCACAACGCTTTTGCAACTCTCTTTTATATAAATACGGTGAATTGTTAACGGGCCAGTCTTTGTGTCAATGCATTAGCTGGAAGGCGTTCATTGCGGTGCTCTTGACTTTCATTAGCACCTGTGATTGAAGTCGGATTTATTACATTTCCATTGTCCGTCAATTGATCTTGTGCCGATGTATTTAACCGATGGTTGAGCTGTAATTGTGAATGGATAGTCCGTCGACCAATATTTCCTCCTCGTCCACGAAAACGTGGCATACACACGTACAGTAGAATTATATACATAAAGAAGATTTGTATGGGAGGTACCGCGCGTCTTTATCAAATCCCGCCTATATTTGCAGCAGAACTTAAAATATGTTCACTCAACCTAAGTACCAACCGTTAGCAGGAGCAGAAATATTGGATTCTTAATTTTTTTGTTATGGGAGGTACCACGCCCCTTTGTACAATCCCGCCCATATTTGCAGCAGCACTTAAAAAATGCACACCAAACCGACGTACCAAATTTTGTGCAAATACCGTTATTAGGAGCAGAAAAAATAGATTTTTAATTTGTGGTTTGTATGGGGGGTACAACGCCCCATTGTCCAATTGGACCGAATTGTAAATCTAAACCACCCGGGGCGCAACCCAAACGCATACAAAAAAATGTATGCAAATCGGTCCAGCCGTTTAGGAGGAGTTCAGTCACAACACACGTACAGTAGAATTATATATATAAAGATAAATAAACCAGACTAGCAGTGACAAAAATTAAAGGTAAAAACATTCAACATTTTTTTAATCCATTTCTTGTTATTTATATTGATATTGATATTGATATATTTATTCATTTAGCAGATCTCTGCTATTAAAATTCAGTAGTAAACAATTATTTTAACATTTTGAACTTAACTTAATGCACATTAGTTAATCATATTTAATTCTTATTTAAATCTAATTATGGGGATAATCACTTTTTATAAATAGAATAACATATCGCTTAAATCTTATAAAATTCAATTCATTTTTTATATAACTCGGTAGTGAGTTAAATAGGCGACATCCTTTATAGACTATGCTATTTTGCGTGAAATTATTAGTGTACTGCGGTAATCTGAAATCTTGTCTATTTCTTAATTGATAAGGTTGTGAATCTCCTACGTATCTCAAGCATTTTTGCAAATATTTCGGAAGCATACCAAATTTAATTTTAAATACAAAACAAAAAACATCAACAAGAATTCTTTGTTTCACATTTAACCATAAAAGCATATCTAACATTAATCTAACAGAAGTATAACGATTGCATTTAATAATAATTCTCATAGCTCTATTTTGTAAGCGCTGTAAACTTAGTAACGATGTATCACTACAGAGATATAATATAGACGAACAGTATTCAAAATGGGGTTTAATCATAATATTATATATATTTATTGCACATAATACCGATATTCTGTTTCTTATTCTATGAAAAAAAAAACGATTTTTTTAGATACTTTTTTAACAACATATTCTAGGTGCAAGTTGAAAGATAATTTATAATCGATGATTACTCCGAGATATTTAATGTGTTGGACTTGTTCTAGAGACTCACTTTCAATATTTAGATTTAGCTGTGCATTGTGTTTTAGATGCATACATTTACATTTATTGACATTTAGCTTAAGTTGGTTAGACCTCAGCCATATGCTAACTTTCGATAAGTCCCCCTGCATCATTTGTATACACTCGTCAACATTATTTCCCGAAATAAAAAGTAGAGCGTCATCTGCAAATAGAGCTACCTGGGAATGCTTTAGTTCAGTTTCAATATCGTTGATGTATATGATGAAGAGCAACGCTCCGAGTATGGATCCTTTTGGCACTCAAAGGGTTGTTTCGACACTACTGGACATCATTCCATTCACATTTGTTTTTTGGGATCGACCATTTAGGAAAGATCGGAACCAATTTAATTCCTGTCCTCTTATACCATATCCTATCAGTTTCTCCAGCAAAATGTTTCTGTCAGAGACAATACTGAGACCACCAACTTCGGCCGATTTCCCGTTACTTAGCCTACAAGCTATATTTTTTCGGAGTGGTCACGATTTACTGCGCTAGTATTGATACATAGAAATTCGTATTGACAAATGTCACGTAACTTCAAAAGTTCTGAGTCACCAATACACTCCCAAAAAATATGAGCCACTTCCGCTTTGAGCAAAGTGGCTTTCAGCGTTCATAGAATTTTATCCGTTAAATTTGAAATTGTTCGTTACGTGTGAGTAATATTTTTTTTTAGGAATAAGTGTACATTTTGCTTAAAATATTTACGAAAAATTAAGAATGTATGTTGGTTGAGGGAAAATAAAAACATTTTGAGCAAATTTTCTTTATTATTTAAGAAAAATTTACACACAAAATCGAAGTTAATTATATCCAAAAGTGGGAAATACACAACCATATTTGTCCCAATATATTTCTAGGATATTAAACATCTACTTTAGATAGTTTTATTAACCACACAAATAAAATTATTCACCTTTAAAAAATTTACAATAACTAACCAATGGCATTCAGTTATGCTAAAATGTGGTATTCCCGAACACTTTCACATTTACCCACGGTTGTCTAGGTTGGCAGCAGTTATTTTTGTATTTTTTGTATCTTTTTGCATGTCACACGGATTCCCAATTGACAGAACACCGATAGGAATAAAAAATGGCGAATTTGAAAAAAAACTGAGGGGGCCAGCGGCAAGAGGATTGTGAGTTGGGGGTCTCAGTATGGTTTGTCTATGGTTTCTGTCAATGGTCTCAAATGCTCTTTTTAAGTCCAGGAATACTGCAATGACGCAGTTACCATTGGCGATTTCCTCTTTCCAACTTATTAGTATGTTGTTAAGTGCGGACTCGCACGAGTGTTTCTTGCGGAATCCTGATTGGTTTTCAAGGAACAGTTCATTAGTTTCAAAGTATTCCTGAAGTTGCATCTGTACTATTTTTTTAAAGACTTTTTCATAGACTGGCAGAGAGTTTACTGGGCGGTAGTCTTCACATTTCTTTCAGCCTTTGACTTTGATAACAGGTGTTACAATCGATTCTTTCCATGTGACGGGGAAAGTACCTCTACTCATTGAAAGATTAATTAAGCGTTCCAATTTGGGCCCTAATATTGAAATACCATCCATTAACATTTTCGCACTCATAAAGTTAAAATCGCGTTTCTGGTTGATCAACCTTAGCACGTTTTTTATGTCCCCAGTACTAACAGCTTTAAATTTGAATGTTGTATGTACATTAGTGGGTCTATGGCGAAATGTAGCAGGGGTTATTGATTTGTTAATATCTAATACACTTTTAACAAAATACTTATTGAATTCTTCTGCTAGTTTTGTCGTCTCTTTAATGCATGTATTATTGAAGTACATATTCACAATTGATGGCTTTTTTTCATTTAAAACACATGATTTTATTATAAACCACATAGTTTTTTGGTTAAGTGCTCTTGCTATACGCTGTTTAATATTGTTGTTCTTTGCTCTGATAATGGATGCCCGATATTGGTTTCGGGCCACGCGATATCTTTCCCAGGAACTTTCACAGCCTGATAACAGAAATTCGTTATATCTACTTATCTTCTCACGCCTCATCTGATGTAGACTATTGCTATACCATTTGTTGCCGTTGGTATAATTTTTTCCACTTTTGGTAATTATCATTGAGTTTGTAATTCTCAGCAGCTCGTTTTGAATTATTCTGCCAATTAGATTTGGGTCTTCGCTTCTAATAAAGACATAGCTGATTCTTAACAGGTGTACGAATGTAGATCTGCTATATTTCAGAATCTTTGTTCTATTACAATCGTTTCATGGTCGCTAATTTTAAGCTCAATATTAGTTTTGGCAATAGCATATCTTGAATTAGTTATTATATAGTCAATCAGTGTTTGGGATAAGCTTGTTATTCTTGTAGGTTCTGTGATAATTTGTCTACATAAATTTTCGATTTCGACACTTCTTAATTCCCTGGAAAAACAGTTTGATTCATTAAACCAATCAATATTTATATCACCAGCTATTATGAATTCCCTGTCACACATAACTAATTCCTCTAACCATTCTTTGAACACGTCACAAAAGACTCGCGCAGAAGAACTAGGCGACCGATATACTCCAGCAAGGTGAAAAGACTTATTGTTGTAAGTAATTTTTATCACAAGCAGATATATATGCATAGGTATAGTAATATTTTTTATAACTTTGATTTCAAATTTTTCTCTGACATAAATGCACAGACCACCAGTGTGTCTTGACTCGCTATTACACCTAAAAGGCGCATGGAACCCCTCTAACCGGATCTCGTCGCCATTGATATCAGGTGTTATATGAGTCTCAGAGAATATTAGAAAATCAAATTTTTTGTCTATGAAGATTTGTTCTGCCTCTGTTAAATTTCCGGTCAGTCCTTGAATATTGCAATATACACCTGTCAATTTTTTTTTAAATTACGACCTAATAATAATAAACGCAACAAAAAATAAACATTTCCTCAATTTATGTACAATGTAGTACAAGTATATTCACCCTGTGCCCCTACCTAAAGAAAGGCATATGGCAGGCATCCATTATCAACAAAAAGAATTTTATTTTTGAATAATTGATATTCGAAACTTCTTTTGTTCTTTAAATACATATGTTAACTAGTTAAGTAGAAGAGATAATGATTTTAATTTAAATTTACATTATAATGAGTTTGAAAGTCCCAGGAAAAATAGAAATAAATTGGAAATTAAACTGAATATTATAAATCATATAAATAAAATTGGTGTAGTTCTGTTCGACTAAGATTGAATTTGACTGCATGTCTTTAAATGCAAAAATCTTAGAAACTACTGAATATATTCTGGTGCATTTTTCTTAGTCCTATAGAGGATACCAAGGCCTACAATCTCCACTTTGTTTCAACTCTCTATCTCTATAAATTTCGGAAAAAATTGGACAAGAGTAATTTATTTTTTTGTTTCGTTTCGCTTTTTTCTTTACGCTTTTCGTTCGAAAATACTGGGAACATTTAAATATAGTAACCAACATCTTATAGAGGACATCTGCGGGTACAACTTAGGATATCCATTAACTCGAAAACTAAAAGGTTTTTAAAGAAATAGGCAAAATTTTAAACATTTCTAGGATTTTCACCTGCGTGAGTTGATATGCACTTCACTATCGAATCAAACATACTAAAGGGCCCAACCCATAGAATCCATCGCATCTGATAGTCTGATAGAATACACAGCACCTTATGGAAGCTATCCCATAAGCAGCGCACGTGCCGGATACGACGGATAAAGTAGGTTTACTTTCTAATTTTCTGTCCGTTGCATTCGTTTACGGTTCTCACAGCGAGAGAGGCAGCATTTTCATTGGTGGAAATATTGAGAGCATGAGAGAAACTGTTATTGTCTATCGCCAGTTTTCTTATTTGTGAGAATTTCGATGTCCGAAAAGCCTTCCATGGTAAAAAAAATAAAAACCTCCAAATCCATTAAATTTTTGCTGAAATTTCATCGAAATTGATATCTGCATTTCACCACGATTAAAAATACAAGGAATGTACATAAAAAGAGCTTCTGTAAATCGCTTTTTAGCAAGATTTTCTGGTATAAATATTAACAAACTGGGACTTTTATGGCAAACATAATTTAATATGATTTTTATGTCCGTAAAATATAAATTTTACTTTTAAAAGAAAGATTTATTCACAAAAAGTATATTTCAAGGTAATTATTTAAAAAGGAATTTGGGTACGGTGAATAGGGAAATATTATTACTTTTCGTGGGAAATATTAGGACAGAGTACTTTGCCACTGGCTGCCACCGTATGCGACGGATTCTATGGGACTGCTCGTTCCGTCTAATCCGTCAATATTGACGGATCCGTCGACGGAACGGATGCGACGGATTCTACGGGTTGGGCCCTTAACCGCGCGATATATTTACATCTCTTTTAACCTTATTTTACTCCTGTAAGGGAGAGGGAGACAAATAGAGGCAGTGTGCTGTATGCTGTTTGTTTGTTAAAAAAGGAAAAGAAAAAACATTAAAAGAAATGTCAAATAGGTATAGGTATCAGTGATACTAGATCGTGGGTAATTACCCAATTCGCGGTTATTTTGCCTTTACAAAAAAAGCTAAAAGAGCGATCAAGGGCAGTAAATTAGCCGCTCGAGTTTTTAAATAGCATTACAGCCCATGGACTTCCTGCTCATAAAATTGAATTAAAAGTTGGAGACCCCATTATGTTGTTTCGCAATATGAATCCCCCCAATCTTTGTAATGGAACCAGATTAAGAGTGATATCGTTACAGGAAAACTTTATTGATGCTTTCATTTTAACTGGGTGTGGTAAAGGAAAAACTGTGTTTATAACAAGAATACCTACAAATAATTCCCAGCAGTTATTCATTTCAGTTTAAACGGATTTAATTTCCTATTAATGTTTGTTCTGCCATGACAATCAATAAGTCACAGGGTCAAACTTTAAGAAAATCGGGAGTTGATTTAAGAAAGAATTGCTTCACACACGGGCAGTTATATGTAGCGTGCTCCAGGGTAATTAATGCAGGAAATATCACTATCTTAGCCGATAGAAACAAAACCGCTAACATAGTGGTATACAAAGAAGTCTTACATTAATAAAAAAAAGTGAGTTAAACATTATGACATTATCTTCGCTCATTTTCATTGTCCACTCAGACTCAGTATTCGGGAGTTTTTTTTTAGATCGGGTTCAAGTCAAATACATTTTAATGTCCCCTAGAAGACAGTAAATTTACTGAATTCACATAATATTATCTGCATTACCATTTTCCTGATATGATCTTCCTTTAGATATTTTAGCATTCCCATTAAAGTGGAAAATTATGTGTGTACCTACATTTCTAATTGGTATAAGCATTTTTATTTCCCAACCAACTTACAAACACACGAGAACAAATTTGACAACTGACTAAAGTTCGGTCACGTTTCGGTTACAAGTCATAACCAAATATACCATTATGTGTGTTTCCCAAAATAGTAATGAGCTAAAACCAATTCCCCACTTTGGTCACCGTTCCATCCTGCAATGGAAACAGTACGCACTTTTAAACTCTATACGAACTTTTACTGTGTCGGTTACATATCTGAAATGTGGTAATAGCGCCTAAACTACAACGATCAATTTCTACTTGGGTGAGCTGCGGCTGCGTGCTAATTCATATCAGAGAACATTTTTTTTTTCAAAAACATTACGTACATTAAATTTTATTTGGTAAAGTAATTTTTTTTTCATTCCAGGTGCCCTTCATTAACATACTCTTCATTTAAATATTTTTCACTTAAATGCTCTTCATCAAAATATTCTTCATTTAAATATTCCTCATTTAAATATTCTACGTTTAAAGAATTTACATATTCTTCATTACTTAAAACATTTGTATTTCTTCTTCATTTAAAACAAACATTTTCTTCTTCATTTACATTTTGTATATCTGATTTTACATTACTTTATAGTTTTTCATCAGAAGGCATTTTTCTGAGCCGGTCATGAGCATATTCATAAGTGCGTTCGGAATCAAGAGCTTTAAGAACGTATCTATTACCATCAAGAAGTTCGATAACTTTAAATGTTCCTTTGTATTTTGGGTCAAGTTTTGTTTGATTACGTTCATCATTCTGTAAATAATACAAAATCACCGATTGAGAACTTGTTTCACTTAGCCTTTGTACTGTCAAATCTAGTCTTATCATATGTAGCATTTTTATTAATGTAGTCAATAGTCTGTGTTCGAAGTTCAGTTAAATCAAAATCAGAATTTTTATTGTCTACAAACATCAAGTCAAGAGGTCTTGCTATTTTCCCTATCATTAGCTCGAGTGGGCTAGATTTTGTAACACGATTAACTGAACAATTTAAAGCTAATTGGATGTCGGAAAGAGAATCTTGCCACGAACAATCTCTACTAGTCTCTCTTCATACAAAAACGGAAGGGAAAACACAGAGTTAAGACTTGCTCTCAAATTAACGGGTGCAAACTACAAAAACGAAAATTAACCGGTATGGGCACTTGAAAAGCACGTCATGCTACCCACTGCAGAATTATGTAAGTTATTCGTACGGTGACAACCACGAAAGGCAAAAGAAACAGTTGCCATAAAATTTGTTTTTTAGTTTGTTGTGTAATTTTCTATAAAGTCCTTTCTGTGAAAGGCAGTGAAATTACAAGACCACACCATATCTAAGATTTTTTTGAAATTATAGCGGGGTAAGTTATTAAGAAATTTCCTAAACTAGCAAAAAAAAATTAAATATAGGATTTTAATAGGCGGCTGCATTATACCATTTTGAAAATTTGATTTTATGCGGTCACAGGCATTCGTTCAAAGTGGTGACCGCCCCCAAAAATAAAGTTTCGGTGGAATTATTTCCAAAACCACCACAAATAAAACTAAAAAACAGAAAAAAAGGCTGAGACCGAGAAGTTGCCCACGAGCAACTTTGCCAGCACAGGGAGTAGGGGCGACCTTGATCGCCTTTTTACTTACCACTGGAACAAAGACAGCAATTGGTATATCCAATACAAACG
This sequence comes from Cheilosia impressa, assembly GCA_948293265.1. NCBI lineage: Eukaryota > Metazoa > Arthropoda > Insecta > Diptera > Syrphidae > Cheilosia > Cheilosia impressa. The sequence goes on from OX411880.1 coordinate 42,638,789, forward strand.
AATTACGTGGGACTACTACGAGCAAAAGGATCCCAATTGAGGCAACATTGTTATTTTTTTTTGAGAAGGATTCTAAAATATATTTGTTTGTTAGTTTTAAGATTTTTGTTGAAAACATTATTTATAGTTTTTCCTTTTTTTTGCGTGATTTTTTTTTTATCTATCTCTTCGTTGCTGCCAAACTAAAGGGTGATTTTTTAAGAGGTTTAGAACTTTTTTAAAAAAAAAAACACAAAAAAATCGAAAAAAATGAATGAAATATTTATTCGAATCGATAGTTTGAACCTTGCAATTTAATGTTTAAAGATAATTTCATGCAAATGTTGACCGCGGCTGCGTCTCAGGTAGCCCATCCGCTGAGTCCAATTTTGGCATACTCTTTCACACATATCGGCCGGTATCTCACGAATGAATGCATGGATGTTGGCTTCCAGTGCGTCAATCGAAGCGGGCTTGTCCCTATACACATTAGCCTTGGCATACCCCCACAAAAAATAATCTAATGGTGTCAAATCGCACGATCTAGGCGGCCAATTGACCGGCCCGAAACGTGAAATTAACTGTTCACCAAACTCGCCTCGCAATTGCGCCATTGCTTCGCGTGCTGTGTGGCATGTGGCACCGTCTTGTTGAAACCACATATCATGCAAGTCAAGAACTTCCATTTCGGGCAAAAAAAAGTTTGTTATCATCGCTCGGTAGCGTTCACCATTGACAGTAACGCTGCGATTCGCATCATCTTTGAAGAAATATGGCCCAATAATGCCGCCGGCCCATAAACCGCACCAAACAGTGGCTTTTTCGGGATGCATTGGTAGCTGTTGCAATGCTTCTGGCTGATCTTCACTCCAAATGCGGCAATTTTGCTTATTTACGTACCCATTCAACCAAAAATGAGCCTCATCGCTGAACACAATTTTTCGATAAAAAAGCGGATCCTCGGCCAGCTTTCCAAGAGCCCATTCACCAAAAATTCGGCGTTGTGGTAGGTCGGCTGGCTTTAGTTCTTGCACCAGCTGTATCTTAAAAGGCTTTACGCCTAAATCCTTCCGCAAAATTTTCCACGTAGTGCTGTAACAAAGGCCTAACTGCTGGGAACGGCGCCGAATCGACATTTCGCGGTCTTCTGTCACACTAGCTGATACGGCCGCAATATTTTCTTCACTACGCACAGTACGTAAACGTGTTGGTGGTTTAATGTCCAACAAAGTAAATTTGGTGCGAAATTTGGTCACAATCTTCCGAATAGACTGCTCAGAAGGTCGAGAATGCCGATCATAAAATGGAAGCAGCGCGCGATGAACATTTCGAACCGAGCACGAATTTTGATAGTAAAATTCAATAATTTGCAAGCGTTGTTCATTTGTAAGACGATCCATGGTTAAATTGCAAACCAAACTGAAGCTGTTTGACAGTGACACAAGGTACTAAACACACGTCAGCTGTGAAAACCAGTGTTGCCAAAACCAAACCAGCTAAAAAATCACCCATATACATAATTGTAATAGGTTTGGTGTTTCACCCATTCCGTCTGTCTTTTTTTTGATCTCTATCTAGGTAGGGTAAGATAAGGTAAAACCATTTATACAAGGGTAATCAAAAAAAAAAAAAAAAGAAAGGAGATTACTATACTCTGTTCATTTTATATTTTCAGTACAGGGAAGATAGGCTTTTTGCCTTTCACCCTTACTAAATATTATGGATTTTAATAAGCTGTCTCCATTTGAAAGCTCTCACATGGTTGCCATAGTGAGCTTGGCTTGGTTTTTGTTTCAGTAACAATTATTGTGATTGAGTCCCGTGAGAGTATCTACAGGCACCATTGGTAGAAAAAAGAGCTTCCGATAAGGCCTGTACTGAAAATATAAAATGAAGAGAGTATGGTAGCATCAGGGGAGGACGGGTTGAACTTTGGCCTATTTTGTGTTTATAAAGGGTTTTTCAACAGGGACGCTACAAAAGTAGAGCGACAGGGACAGCAAACGACGCCGAATTTCTTGCCGCTCTTTTGACATTTCTCTTCAGTAAGGTTTGCCATTTCATGATGGAAAGATATACGAGCCAACAACGAGTCGAAATTATTAAAATTTTACTACCGAAATTCGGAGTCAGTGGCCTCAACATTAAGAGCGCTACGTCCAATTTATGGTCATCATAATCGTCCTAGCAGATCAACAATTGAGCGTCTAGTGGGAAAATTTTTATCCACAGGTACAGTACAAAATGTTCCCGTGCCAGTGAGACAAAGAAGTGCCCGTAGTGTCGAAAATATTGCTGCCGCTGAGGCTTCAGTTGAAGAAAGCCCAAATGTGTCTCTCACACGTCATTGTCAAGCGTTGGGCATTTCTGTGAAGTCGTTGTGGCAAATTTTGCGAAAAGATCTTGGCCTAAATCCTTACAAGATTAAATTGACGCAAGAACTGAAGCCGCTTGACCACCAGAAGCGTAGTATGTTCGTAAATTGGGCTGAGCAACAACTTGAAAATGATTCGGATTTTCATCGACAAATCATCTTCAGCGATGAGGCTCATTTCTGGCTGAATGGCTTCGTCAATAATAAAAATATGCGGTATTGGTCAGGCAGAAATCCACACGTACTCCATGAGTCATCATTGCATCCCGAAAAGTTGTAAAGTCACGTCATGAATGGGATATGAAGTCTTTTTATTGTTGAGTGATCGAAAGCTCACCATGGATTGCTAAGGCAATATTTCAGGGGTGCGGTAGGGTGGACTTAAGGTCCATAAAGGTTTAAGGTGGTCTGACGGAAGCGAGAGAATATATCGGGGAAGTTCTGAGTATGACCCAGGATCTTCAAGGTCGGGAGGGCAATGGCGTCGCTGCACCTACACCCGCAGCGCCTTACAGAGTGGTGGAAGACCGTCCGCTTCCGGTACAAATGAAAAGTAAGTACCACCTACCACATCGAGATTTGCCTTTTCTTTGTATTTTTCGATTCAGAATCCCAGAACGAATCTCGTAAGTCTTAGCTATCTGTTCGTTTAGGGTATTTTTATTTATATCATCCAAAAGTTTAATGAGTTCAGAATCGCGTTGTTGCTCAGCAAGCAACCAATAAACGATTTTGTGAAAATCATGACACATCCGTTTACCATCTCTATAAATGATATCAAAGTGAACGGCCTGAAGATATACCCACCATCTATGAACCCTAGGAATAAGATATCCAACTACTTTTTTGACGCGCGCAAGGAATTGCAATCTGTGAAAATTCCTTCCATGTAAATAGTGCCTGAAATGTTGGATAGCATTGACAACTGCAAGAGTTTCTAATTCGTAAGAGTGATACTTGGACTCTGAAAACGTGGTTCGCTTACTAAAGTAAGCTATAACGTAGCGATGTTTATTTTCATTTTGCATTACCACGGCCCCATAACCTATTTGCATCAGTATGAAGTTCCGTTTCCCGATTGGGATCAAATATTTTAAGCAGAGGCTCATTGGATTTTCTGTCTGACCGACTCGTGTTTGGGTGTCCAAGAAATATCGCCCTTAACAATTTTCGGTTATTCATACAGTGGATTCATCATTTAAGTACATTGTGTAATAAACTGCCGAAAATAAGATGCGAGTCCTATAAACTAACGTAGTTGAGTGACAGTATTAGGAGGTGGAAGGGAAACCAACGATTCCACCTCCTTGGAATTTGGTCTTACTTCTCCATGACTCACCTCACCAAGATACTCGACCCTCTGTTTAAAAAAAGACCATTTCTTCATATTAAAAGAAAATCCAGCATTCGTCCATACCTTAAATACAGTTTGAAGCCTAACAAGAGCTTCATTTACGTCGTCTCCTAATAAAATCAAAATATCAGCCATGTAAACCACAACGTATGTATTAGCAAGTGCCCCCGTGCTTTGATAAAGACACGCTGAAAAACTGAGGGTGCGTTGCTTAAGCCAAATGGCATGACTAGAAGAAGAACTTGGACGAATAACATTAGCTGCTAAAAGTTCTTTTATCTTATCACGCACAATTGTTATTTCATCAGTACTTAATCTATAAGGGCGACGATACACGGTCTTATTTGAATCTTCAAGATTTATATACATTGCTTCAACGTTTGCTGGTCGACAAGGAGTACCGTAAATAAAGAAACCCCTAAATTTGAATTCTGCCTGAATATCTGTATCAATCTTCTCAAAATCAATGATTGGCTGAATTGAACTGCATTCTTGCACTACGCTATCAAAACGTGTGCCTCTTAATTTACAACTGATTGATTGTTTGACAACTGCAGGAACTCCAGAACTGCTTCCAATCCTGCCATTCTCACCAAAACAACGTGATGCAAAGTTTCCAGCTTCGCCACACTTGAAACACGTAAAATTATTGTTTGTAGACTTTGCGGCTTGAACTTCCTTGGGCGCTGATTCTGGATTCGGTATTACAGACCGCATGCTTGAGAAACGACAGGTAGTAGATTTGTGTTCCAGTTTCCCACAGGTGAAACATTTGATGGATGACGGACGAGCTTTCAATCGTTTGACATCAAAAGTATTTGCTTCAGATGGACTAACTCGTCTCTTAAGAAATGACAATGCCTTTAACTCTTGTTGTAAACGATTCCTTTCTTCAATGTCAGTGATAAATGCAAGGCGTTGAGCACGGGGTTCAAATTGAGATATCTGTGCAAGCACTGTGGCGACAGCAATTTGTTCCGCTGATGAATTTTTCCAGCGAGACAACAATGATGTCATCATGCCTGCAGCAAAAGATGCAAGACTTTCGCCATCCTTGGGCTTGGTGTTAACCACATTAATTAAAAACGCTGCAGATTTTTCCGGACAGTCAAACCTAGCCATGAATATGTCCTTGAACTGGTTCAATGTCATATCAGAAAATGCAGTTGCAGATAATCACTCCGAAGCTTGTCCTTTAAGTACACGGCTCAATTCGATAATGAACGTGGCACCTTGAAGCGGTTGGTCTCCCATGCAAATATCTGTTGCTGAAATCCACTCACTGGCATTGGCATTAGGTTATTCAGGATCATATACCGGCAGCTTTACACTATTGCTTGTCGTTGGCGTCTTCGTTGCTTCTAGCAAGGCCATAAAATTCTTGTTCTGCTGTTCCAGTAAAAGCTTAAATACTTCTTAAGGGTGATTTTGTAAGCGTAGTTTTTTTTTAAACCGAATAAAACGCTCAAAATTGCATCAAATATAATTTTTTTTATTGTAATCGATAACTAGGCCTTTGCCATTTACATTTTAAAGACAACTTCATGTAAATGTTGTCCTCGGCTTCGTTTCAAATGGTCCATTCGGAAGGTCCAATTTTGCGTCACTTTTTTTTTTTTTTTTTTTTTTTGTGTTATCCTGTAAGGCTTCAATCGTGGCTTGTCCACATACATAACCCCACAAGAAATAATTAAGAGGCGTTAAATCGCATGATCTTGGCGGCCAACTCACAGGGCCATTTCGAAAGATAAGCTGCTCACCAAATTCATCCTTCAACATTTCCATTGTTTCACGAGCTGTGTGGCCTGTGGCACCGTCTTGATGAAACCACATGCCAACCAAGTTCAACTGAGCCAACTGGGGCAAAAAAAAAGTCGCATATCATGACTCGATATCGTTCGCCGTTGACGGTAACGTTTTTTCCATGGTCGTCTTTGAAGAAAAATAGACCGATGAAGCCACCAGCCCATAAACCACACCAAACTGTATGGCATGTGGCTGTTCATTACTCCAGATGCAACATTTTTGCTTATTTACGTATCCGTTGAGCCATAATATGGTCGTAACAAAGGATGCACATTTTTCACAGAGCACGAATTTTTATAATAAATTTCAATAATTTTCAAATGTTGCTCGTTTGTAAGTCTTTCCATCAGAGGCAAATCATAATGATACCCCCAACTCGCAATACTCTTACCGCTGGCCCCCTCAGTTTTTATTTTTTTTCAAATTCGCCATTTTGTATTCCTATCGGTGTTAATTGGGAATCCGTGTGACATGCAAAAACATACAAAAATAAATGCTGCCAATCTCGGCAACCGTGGGGAAATGTGAAAGAGTTCGGGAATACCATATTTTAGCATAACTGAATGCCATAGGTTAGTTATTATAAATTTTTTAAAGGTGAATTATTTGATTTGTGTGGCTTTTTAGCCAGGAGATATTTTATATACTAGAAATATATTAGGACAAATATGGTTGTGTATTTCCCGCTTTTGGATATAATTAACTTCGATTTCGATTGTAAATTTTTCTTAAATTACAAAGAAAATTTGCTCAAAATGTTTTAATTTTCCCTTAACCAATCTACATTCTTAATTTTTCGTAATTTGAAGCAAATGTACACTTATTTCTAAAAAACAATATTATTCACACTTAACGAACAATTTCAAATTTAACGGATAAAATTCTATGAACGCTTCAAGCCACTTTTCCCAAAGCGGAAGTGGCATGTGCAAGGTGCGAGTGTGTTGGTGAGCCGGAATTTTTAAAGTTACGTGACATTTGTCAATACGAATTTCTATGTAACAATACAAGCGGACTAAGCATTTGCCACCACATAAAAATATAACTGGTAGGCAAGCAACAGAAAATCGGCCGAAGTTAATGGTCTCAGTATTGTCTCTGCTTTCCATGATTAAATGGCAGAGTATACTGAAAACTTTTCACTTTGACAGATGACGTTTGGACGCCATTACTAACCAGTGCTGCCCCCTGAAAAACTTAACTCTTAAAAAATCACCTTTTACATCCATCAGCTACTTTTCTTCGTGTCCCATTGAAATTTCTTTCTCGATCCCCGCGGTTTCCTCCAAACAAGTATCCATAGTCAACGCAACACAAACTTCCTCCTTCGTTTTTTATGTCAAAATTTATCTTCGATTTAATGTACCGGATATTTATTTCGCTTGCTAATGTGGTATTCGATTCGGCACTCTCAGAGCACCTTTTTTGTTCTCAGAGCATTTTTTATGTTCGTTTGGTAAAAACATTTTTCAGATCTCAGAGCACTTTTGAGAATCTGATTTTTTTCTCAGATTTGCTTCAGATTTACCAATACAAGTACATTTGAGTTTGGCAACTAGTTTAGTTTGTGTACGTTTTCGTGAAATTTTTCAACTGCAAAGAAACGCATTTCATCGGGTGGATCTATTTTTCTTAATTATTTATGTACAAATGTTATGAAATCAATCTGGGCCAGCATTTTAAATGTTTTCATATAAAATTTAACCAGTGAATGCAAAACGCCTAGAATAAAAAGCAAGTGACGTTTTTATATTCAATTTGACACGGAAATCTGAAATCTGAGAGCGAATCTGAAGAAACCCAATCGAATACCACATAAATGAGTGGAGACTTTTTCATCGGCCCATCTACATGAAATAAAGAAGTTAGAGTGCGAACAGGATAGGGTAAGGGCCCCTAATTTGAGCCCCCACCCAGTAATGAGCCCCCTGGATGTTTTTCGTTGAAAAGCTAAGCTCCTGTTATTTAAAACATAAAAAAAATTTTTTTCAATTTCCGTAACTTCTTTACTTGTATTGTTTCAATTGTAACGAAACGTCACCGTTCGTCACAATTTTCATTGGTCACATATAAGTCACACTCTCTTATTGAACGGAAAACCATGAATACCCGAATGAAAGTGTCATTCGGGGAGACTTGTCTACTAGTGATCTGTACCAATCTTGCGTACCAGATAAGGCTCCCGTATAGAAAGTGACTTCGGTCCCTGTTCTAAATTTTTGGTGGCTGAATCCCTTCTGGGAATCGGCATTAATTTAGCAGCGTCGGCAATCTCCCCTGACTTGCTTTCCCTTTCCACTCCCCTGGAACCACGCTGTCGTTGGGCCGTTAAGGAAACACGCCGTCGTTGGGCCACTCCCCCTTCCCCTGGAACCACGCTGTCGTTGGGCCGCTAAGGAACCACGCCGTTATCGGGCCACGTAGTTTAGATATCTATATTAGACATATTGAAACATTGTTATGGTATATAGGCTGAGAATCTTGTATGAAAACATTGTAATAGTAATGAACCCATTGTAATAGTAATAAGTAAAGTACTGCCAATAAAGAGTACCTCTTAACCAGAGTTTGGTGTTTCTTTGGTTGAACCTTGGATCCGTCGAGCAAAACCCCGGCCTGAGAAAAAGCACTTCACACAATTGTTTTCCTATATGGGGTTTTCCCAGTTGGTAACAGAAAATCGGTGCGAACGTTTCACTTGTGTGTTGTGAAAAAGTGTTTTTAGTCAGTTTTGCTAAGAAAGCATTTATTTAAAGCAAGTGGGAAAGTATTTTGTTTATATTTTATATTAAGGCCCAGTTTGTTCAATCTTGGTTATTTTTAATCATCGGTTATTCCAGCTGATAACCATTGAATGTGTTTGTTCAGCAGAATATTAACCAGAGAATCTACGGTTTGGTCAGTTAACCCAAGAAATCGATAACCAGCTAATTTTTCGTGGTTAAAGAGATTTGACCAATGATTTTGTAGAATTTCGTTTATTCAAGATTTTGTAAGGACTTCGTAGGTATTAGTTTTGACGTATCTACTATACAACAACTTTTTGTAGAATATTGCGAGCAATCTTGTGCGAAAAAAATACAAATAATAAAATAAATAAACTTATTATAACGCAAGTAAAGTAACGTTTTCAACTGACAGATGTACATGACTGCACGTGCACGCCATTCTATGGAAGGTGAGGGTACAGACAGGTTTCCAACTTCAGCCGGATGAATTTAGATCTATTTTAAAAAAACTGTCCTTTGACAGTTCTCATAAAATGGAAAATATTGAGAGAATGAGAAAATTATTGCGACAATCGTAGACGAAATTGAGATGAATCCCAATAATGGGTTAACAATTTTTATTGGTTGTTGTATTTACTTATTCAGTTTTATTCTCAATTATCTACTAGCTTATTGTATCACACCAAAAAGATATTATTCCTCGGTTTTTTTTTTTATTTCATGTTTCATTTGATTTTGATATTTATGTACCTACTCAACAGTGAAAATATTTATATTCATTAATAAATTAATTGGAAAAATGGAACGATTTCTCGCAAATCTATGGTTTGGTGACCGAACTGAAAAAAACGGTGAACAAACACTTATTGGTTATCACAGATTTGTAGTCATCGGTTAAACTAAATCGATGGTAACCAAGGATTTAACCAGCTGTGAACAGACCGGCCCTAACTCATACATGTTTATATTAACAATAAACATTCAGAGCAATTATTTTTATATTAAATTATATTAAATATTATTTATTTATTAAAATATAGTTGGGGCGCACAACTGGGATTCAAAAACGATTAAATCCAATAATGAGCCGGGGGGCTCACTATTGGCCAAGCACAAAAAAACGTTCCATTTACGAGCCAGGCCGAATAGCATATAAATATTTATAAAATTACTCTTTCATCGCATTTCCGTGTGTTAGTTTTAAGGCCTTGAATGATTAAATTTGGGGAAAAAGTAATTTAGTACAGATATTAAAAATGTCTTTTTTTTTAAATATTTTCTTTTTACTTAAATCGTATGAAAACTAATAAAAAGAAAAGCCATTTAACAAGCAAAAAATTTATCAATCTATTATAAAATGAAAAACTTGTTTAGATATATGCAAACAGTTAATTTTGCGGAAGCGGCAAACTCAAAACTATCGTTAAGGGGGCTCACTACTGGGGCTTTTACCCTACTGCTTTGCTAAAATGCTTCGCTAAATTTTATCTTTGTAGACATTTTTGTATGGGAGATAAAATTTAGCGCGAGCAGGATACTAGGCTTTATATTGGAAACCGAAGCTTATGTCGTTGTCGATTTGGCTTTTCTGATTTTTATCTGAGATTTCAGTTTTCTGCTGCCAAATCGAACATAAAAAAAGAATTTTACTGGTTCTTGTCTGTATTGAGTTGACCGCCAAAATTTTTTTTTCACTTGAACTGGAAATCCATTTCAATTGACTTTTGTAACATTATAATGACTCATTTCGAAATAATTTAATATAAAAAATCGTTTCCATACTCGAAAAATTAATAATTCAGTTAAAAAAGCAATCCTTCCAACGATAAACAAATTGTTACCGCCAGCTGTGTGTCATACATATTGGTATTAGTGAATGTAGGTGTGAAATCTGAGAAAATATCGATATTTCTCAAAAGAGAGTCAGATTAAAAAAGAATAATTTTTTTGGCAAATCGAAAACGTCATTAGTACCTATCCTGCTCACGCTAATTTTATCTTCCATACAAAAATGTATACAAAGATAAAATTTAGCGAAGCAGTTTAACAAAGCAGATTCTATTCGCACGCTAAATTCTTAACTTCATGTAGATGGGTCGATGAAAAGTCTACACTCATTTAGCTCGCGAAATAAATGTCTGGTACATTAAATCAAAAATAAATTTTGACATAAAAACGGGGGAGGAAGTTTGTGTTGCGTTTACTTTGGATATTTGTTTGAATTAAACCGCAGATAAACATTTGATCGAGAAAGAAAAGAAAACGCAAAGCCAAAAAAAATCAGCAGTTTGTTTGCCTTTTTTTGCAAATAGGAATTTATGGGCCACGAAGAAAGGTGTCTTCTTCTGCTTGCTATTGACCGGTACGGAGCTGATCAGAAACGAAATTTTCCAGTGGTCTCCAATTGGACAGCGAAACGTCTGCGAAAAGACAGCGGAAAATAATTCGGGGAGAGTTCCATCAGCTGATACACAAGTAGCAGTGTTACCAGCACGGCCTATTTATATCTGATTTGGTTACTCGAAATTTTCGCTGGCTCCTTAAGATTGTCATTTGAGATTTTTCCTAATTTACGCTATTGACTTTAAAGTTTGGCGATTTTTAGGCTCCTTAGGAATTTATTAAATGTATACTTCTATTGCGAACGTACTCATTTCGTATAACTAATGTCGTTTTCGATTTGGCTTTTCAGATTTTGATCAGAAATCTCAGATTTCTGCTGCCAAATCGAACATTAAATCCGAATTTTATTGATTCTTGTTTGTATTGAGTTGGCCGCAAACAAATTTCTTTTTCCACTTGCACTGGAAGTCCATTTCAATTGATTTTCATACATTTATACAAACCCATTTCGAAATAATTTAATACAAAATTCTCGTTTCCATAGGCATTTGTTTTTTTTAACGTTTTTAACATTAAAAAATTGGAAACTAGAAAAGTCTCTGAAATATGAGTACCTATGTGTTGTTTTGTTTTAATTTGAATTTACTATTGTCGTCTTTAAAAACAATGTAATCAGAATAAAGATTTGCGAAAAAGTGCGCACTTTCGATCTTTATATTTTAGTGTCTTTTTTTGGCTCCAAGATTTTTGAAATTTGGCTCCATACCTCATAAAAGCTGGTAACACTGCAGTACAAATGTCAAATTTTCGCAAGCAAATAATGCCCCGGACAATAAACGTGAGCGAAAAGAGAGTACCAGTACCAAGAAATCAACTACAACTACCCACTTTTCATTTCGCAACAGCTGCGTACTGCAAAACGAAAAGGAGAGTGGAATTTTTCGTTCAAGATTTCGGTGTGTCATTTTTGAATGACATTTTTCGTTTCGGATCAGCTGCGTACCGGCCTTTATCTTTGGTTTGGTGAAACCAAAGATAATCGAATACATAGATGGATAGCTTTACAAAAAATTCATGAAGTCACGCACGTTTGCTCATTTCTTTTCATGTGGCTGTGAGTTCATGAATAGAACTTTGATGCAAGAATTCGCTATTCCGAAATGTGTTTTCACTATTTTCCCAGAAAAACAAAAGGTATGGTCGCCCGCCATTAGCAACATGCTTTTTTTCTGTCACACGTGTTCACAGACGGGGGTTGAAATTACAAAAACAACTATGTAAACAAATGGGTTTTGGGGTGATAGACGTACGAAAGATATCCATCTCTTTTATTCATTCATCTGTGGGTGAAACGAAGTGGTGGGTGACTAGCGCGAGCAGGGGGTCGATTCCCGTTCCGTGATACCGTGAAATGAAAAGAGTTTTCACAAGTTCACACTGAATTCGATTCTCGATCTATGAAAAAATTAAAACAAATGTCAGAATTTTTTCATATGATAAGTTTTTTATCACAGCAATTTCATTTGTGAAGAAGTGTGAAAACTTGATAAATATAAAAAATAAACGGGGACAAAGGGCTACAGAAACCCAAAAACAATATTTAATCGATTTTCTTGAGTACAAGCCCGATTTGGCCAATGAAAAGTACATAACCTTTAATTAACAGATTTACAGCGTTCTTCCGTTGAGCTGAATCCATGAATGACTTCAATTCATTTATTAGATCCATGCAAAGAAGTTTTGTAAATCTATAAAGTAGAATAAAGTGCTCCTCAGTAGTCACCTCGAACGGGTTATGATTATCCCAAAGGGAATGTCGCAAAATTGTCACTTTATTTCTAGGAAAAAAGAACACATAATTTTTGTTGAAAACAAAACAACAAATTGATAAATCACCTTTGTTCAATACGACGCCTATTGTTAATAATTATTTGTATGATTATTCCCGACATTATAATTATAAAATATATAAATAGAATGAAAACAACAACAAATGACGGATAGGTGACAGCATTTATCATTTAGTACATTTTAGTACACATTTAGACAACTGTTTATCATGATGAGTTCGAGAATCGCATTAGGTGTATTCATGAAGTGATAAAATGGAAAGCTGCTGTGAAAACTGAAATGATAAATTTGTTATCATTTCACAGTATCACGGAACGGGAATCGACCCCCAGGATACTGTTATCCTAAGCAGAGATGAATGAATAAAAGAGGATATCTTTCGTACGTCTATCCCCCCAAAACCCATTTGTTTACATTGTTGTTTTTGTAATTTCAACCCCCGTCTGTGAATACGTGTGACAGAAATAAAACATGTTGCTAATGACCGGCCAACATTCCTTTTGCTTTTCTAGGCATCGCGCTGTTCAATTTCTTTGTGTTCCGTCTTGAAATTGTTTGGTTTGTGTTAAGGCTTCGATTAAAATAAAGAAAATAGTGAAAAACACATTTCGGAAAAGCGAATTCTTGGATTGAAGTCCAATTCATGCACTCACAAACTCTTGAAAAGAATGTGCGTGACTTCATGAATTTTTCGGGAAAACAGCTTGTGCACAGCCGCCTTTCCACTGGAAAGTACTCCATCTCTGTATTCCATTATCTTTGCTCAAATCTCGAATGAGGAAATTAGCTGTGACTTGGCATCACTATGCCCGTGTGAAAAGGAGAGTGGCAACCGCGAAAGTTTGTTGGGATTTGACCGATTTGACAATCGTCTACGCGAAAAGTTATTGATTTTATATCATTCTTCAATTATTATTTATTATTTTGCAATTTAAAATACATCTCAAATAATTCCTTCTTACTAAAATGTCGCTATTTCGAAAGCCGAAAAAAACGATTCAAAGGCGTGTGTTTTCAACATATGACGACGAAGATGGTGAACATGTAGGCAGCGGCAGTTGCAGCAATGGAAAAATTCAGAAAATCCATGTTGACAATACATCACACACGTTTGATTATAAAAAACATGAAAAAAAAGATAAATTTCATGATAAAAAAGTCAAAAACGAGTTAGACTCGAAACAACCAAAAACAAAATCTTTGCTAAGTTTTGCTGATGATGGTAAGCGTGTATGATGCACTTTTGTAAATCCACCAAGCATTGCGAATATGTAACTACTCTGGAATATTTGTTTTATCCGTGACACAATAATTTTAATTTTTTTTTTGGCAGGGCATTGTTATTACAACTTTTATAAACCACATTAATATAATGTAAATTCCGTTTTTTTACTGTAGGCTGATGCAAACGACCGACGAACAGTAACAGCCTAAACGTTAAGATCAGGATATACTTAAACTTTTGATGCCAAAATTGAAATTGTTTATTGAATAACTATGTATTTTCAGTCCTTTTTTTTTTGCTAAGTATACTGTGTTCTATTTTGGAAACCTATTGAGCTTCTTATTGTCTATTACAAATTGACTCAGAAATAACCACTTTTGCTATACTCGGTACCTAGTTACAAGATAGATCTAAGAGCAGGTGTCTTTTTGTAGTTCGGATTTAAATTTCGTGAAAATTTCTTTCTCGCCCTTAAAAGGCGGTTTTGAGTCCTGAAAATGTGTTGTGAATCTTGTCAACGGCGATTTCCCTTTTTCTTATTATCATAAGGATTTACATGCGTTTAAACCAACTAAACCAATCTCTTCTCTGTAGGTAGATAGTTTTTTTATTTACTTATTAGTATTCTGCAATTTAAACCATATTTACAATAGGTATATAGATTTATATTATAATATGTTCAGGACGTTTATTCAAAGGTGCGCAGGTGTTCTCTGCACACCCTATCCAAATCTATTATTATAATGCACTGAACTTAAGTTCATTATGAAACAGATTTCTGTATTTGTCTTTGCAATAATTTGTATTTTAACAAATCAGTATCTGTAAATGAATAAGATGTTGAAAAAATTGTATTGAACCAAAATCCAAAACACCCTATATCGATATTTCCAATTCACATTCAACGCAACTTGGTGGTAATGCAACTCACACATCGGGGTGTTCATCTCGCTTTAGAGCACCGTGGACAGACAAAATTTCATACAAAAAAAAAGACAAAATAAAAAAAACAAAAACCCTTTTCCTACAGAAATCCACCTGGCTTGGTGTTCTCCTACATCGAGCACACCTCGTTGCAGTTCGCACTTGTAATTTCATTTTCGTTTTCGTTCCACCCTGACAAACATAGTGTTGGAAGTTGGAACTTGGAAGTTCTTTTGTGCTTCTGTGCCTACTGGCACTGTGTGCAGGAACAAAAACATGCACAACGCAAGATCATACAAGATGCAACAAACAACAGCGAATAGCTAGAGCCAAAGTCCCATTTCGACCCTAGGGCTTTATTCTACTGTGGAGTGGTGCGCTATAATTTGCATAACATGAAAGCGCAATCTGGAATTTTGTATAATTTTTCATTCCCTCTCGGTCCTCGCCTCGGTTGGGTAAATATGGAATAGAGGTCAGTTGCTCGAATATTTGAAATCGTAACTGCTTTAACTGAAAAGCTACTTGCGAAACCATTTTTACAGCTGTGTTCAGTTGTTTAATTGGAAATACGTTATTTATTATGTTAGGCCAACACCACCTTCTCCAAATTTTAATAAATATTTTATAAGGAACTTTAATGAAAGAAAATATGAATTCAAGCTTTGGTTGCGTGGTTGCCATTCTATAAGCAAAGTATTCATCGTCCTCGTAGGGTCCTGGAATAGAACAAAAAATTCACTATCTTACTACGGTAAAAAAATATAGTGAACACCCTACTAAAAGCACCACGGCACGTCACTGAATATGTTGCCAGTTGAATAAGCTTTTTAGGTAAAGTGTAATTTTACATAAGCTGTTAATATATTTTTAAAAGTTCTAAAATTAATTTCATTTTTTAATGAATTAGGAAGACTGTTGAATAATTTTAGAGCTTTTTAAATTAAAACATTTTAAAATCTTTTTGCAGAAAAATATCGATGTCGCGAACTATTTCTATTTCTTAACTTATAAATGGTTGAATATCCGATACTTAAATGATATGGTTATTTAAATATAAATAAGAGTACATTCATTTTTGTCCTTTAATTTATAGTTAACCATTTTAAAGTTTCAATCAGTGAATGAATAGGTATTCACATATTGCACATTAGTAAACAAAGCATTTCTCTGTTTTAAAGTCTCTGAAGTCTTATTTAAAACTAGCTGTACCCACCCGGCTTCGCCCGTGTAAAATGGTTTCAGAACAGTTGATGGAAAAAAAATAAAGAAATTTACTGTCTTCTAGGGGATACCAAAATGTATTTCTTTTGATAATCGCTGGAAGGAAAAATCAAAAAATCATCGAAAGACATTGTAGAGGTATAAAGTGAGGAAGCTTTCTTTAATAGTGAGGGACTTGAACACGATCTAAAAAAAAACTCCCGAAGACTGAGTCTGAGTGGACAATGAAAATGAAAGAAGATAATTTTATAATGTTTAACTCAGTTTTTTTTGTTAATGTAACACTTCTTTGTATACTATGTTAGCGGTTTTGTTTCTATCGGCTAAGATAGTGATATTTTCTGCATTAATTACCCTGGAGCACGCTACATATAACTGCCCGTGTGTGAAGCAATTCTTTCTTAAATCAACTCCCGCTTCTCTTAAAGTTTGACCCTGTGACTTATTAATTGTCATGGAAGAACAAACATTAATTGGAGATTAAATCCGTTTAAACTGAAATGAATAACTGCTGGGAATTATTTGTAGGTATTCTTGTTATAAATACCGTTTCTCCTTTACCACACCCAGTTAAAATTAACGCATCAATAAAGTTTTTCTTTAACGATAGGCGGGTTTTTTTGAGCTTCGATCTCAGCAAAGCATAGTAAAATACAATTTTCAGCACGCGATAACAACAACTCTACTCTAAAGTCTCGAAGTGCCTGTTCTCACTCTCAATCTGGTTCCATTACAAAGCTTGGGGGGATTCAAATTGCGAAGCAACATAATGGGAACTTCAACTTTATGAGCAGCAAGGCCATGGGCTGTAATGCTATTTAAAAACTCGAGCGGCTAATTTACTGCCCTTGATCGCTCTTTTAGCTTTTTTTGAAAGGCAAAATACCCGCGAATTGGGTAATTACCCACGATCTATTATCACTGATACCTATCCCTATTTGACATTTCTTTTATTGTTTTTTCTTTTCCTTTTTTAACAAACAAACAGCATACAGCACACTGCCTCTGTCTGTCTCCCTCTTCCTTACAGGAGTAAAATAAGGTTAAAAGAGATGTAAATATATCGCGCGGTTAGTATGTTTGATTTGAGAGTGAAGTGCATATCCACTCACGCAGGTGAAAATCGTAGAAATGTTTAAAATTTTGCCTATTTATTTAAAAACCTTTTAAGTTTTCGAGTTAATGAATATCCTAAGTTGTACCTGCAGATGTCCTCTATAAGATGTTGGTTACTACTATATTTAAATGCTACCAGTATTTTCGAACTGAAAGCGTTGCAAAGAAAAGAGCGAAACGAAGCGAAAAAATAAATTACTCTTGTCCAATTTTTTTCCGGAATTCATAGAGATAGAGAATTGAAACAAAGTGGAGATTGTAGGCCTAGGTATCCTCTATAGGACTAAGAAAAATGCACCTGAATATATTCAGTAGTTTCTAAGATTTTTGCATTTAAAGACATGCAGTCAATCTTAGTCGAACAGAACTACACCAATTTTATTTATATGATTAGGTACCGAGAAAAATAATTACTAAGAAGTACTCGAAATGTGGTTTTATCATAATTTTATAAATGTTAATTGCAGTACATATAAATAATTTATTCCTTAGTGTTTTTTTTATCTTTGAGGCACCACTATTCCAATTTCTTTAATATCTCACTCTACAGCACGATATTAAATAACGTAAATTAACATTTATTAGTATTCTCTGGTTCATATAAAAGTCTTTCGTTCGATAATTTTGCTTGTGCATTTAAAAGGGAATGCAGAATGCCTGTGTTAATCTCATACACATCACAATTTATTCTCGTTTGGTGAAATATTTCCCTACACCGAGATGTTATTGGCGCTAGCTTTAAGACTTCTCAGCGAAATAAACAAAGATATATTTCAAATCCTAGAGTTAGAATTAAGTGTCAACTCCGTCGATTTTCATTTATATCTGTCCATGCAAAATATTGGTTACAGTTTGTTTATCTACCTACAAGACGAAATCTGTATAGCTTTATACATCATTGGTTGTTCTTTTGAATTAATTTATAATTTTTTGGAATATCGATTGGCGAGTTCCGCATGAACGACAATAAATTTGATAAGTACGTACTTTGTGCAATCTTTGGGCATATAGCGTTCGAAATAAGCATTTCGAACTTAAATTTAAATTGGTTCTAGTTGTACTGAACTTATAACATAAAAGTATATTATTATATTTAATAAAAAGAATCGTATTCTTATTAATGATCCACGAACGCATCTGACAGAAATATAAATTGATCTTAAGTTCGCACACTGAAATTCTTTCGAATAAGAGAGCGAAGCAAACTGTATATATAATTTCTACAGAAATATTCCCTAAATATTTTTTTTTTCCAGATGAAGAGGATGAGATATTTCAAGTTCGCAAATCATCTCATAGTAAAAAGGTTATGCGTATGATGGATAAAGAACGACGTAAAAAAAGGGCAAAAGAGGGCAAAGACTACGATCATTATACAATAAATCATGTACCATATCTTGAGAATGGTTTGAGTAGCACAGTACTATCCGAAACTGAACCGAGAAGCAGTAGAACTACGTCTTATAATAAAAGTGAACAAAAGCATTCTGTGACCATGTCGTCTTCAGAACAGAGTAAAAGAAAAAAATCAGATAAGATTCAAACAGAAATACGCACAGACGACTTTGTGGTAAGGTTATTATTATCAGTTTTTACCTTAAAATAACTATTGTTCTTTTTTGATGGACTAATTCGTAAATAAAATAAATGTTCGTAGTTCAAAATGTTTGTTTACGGATTAGTTCTATCATATATTAAGAATAAGCAACATTACTATATATAAATGGTAGCTGTATTTAGCTATAAAGGAGCTTTTATTCGTCACAATCGCTCGGGCTATGTTTTTTATATACATGTTTATTTCGTATTTTATTCTGATGTATTCTTTTAAGATATTAACATCTATCACTGTGAAATTGTCCACAGCTTGTTGTTAAAATGTCGGAACCCGAACTTATTCTGAATGGTAGGGCCGCATTGTGTGCCGGGAAAGATGACATGTCCGACGAAGATAATCCAAGGAAGAGTGATGATGAAAGTGATAGCAAGCATATGTTTTCAAAGCCGGAACATTTGAAACAAATGCTTGAAAGTGGTTCTATACCAGATGCTGCCATGATTCACGCGGCTAGAAAACGCAGACAAAAAGCGCGTGAGCAAGGTATAAATCGACTTCTTTTAAAAATTTCTTTTTTTATATTTGTTTCTACTTTTGCTTCTATTTAGGCGACATTATACCAATCGAAGAACCAAAAGATCCCCCAACAAAAGAAAAACGACATAATCGTGAAGATGTTGAAGTTCAAAACTCGGATGAAGAGGAACGCGTCGATATGAATGCTATTACTGGAAAAAAAGAGCTAGAAGAACGACGTGAACAATTTTATTCTGTTGAGAATGATTGTATGTATCAATGTATGGGATGGTGGACGTTGTCACATGCCAATCGGGCCTCGTTTATATTCTTGAACTCTTATTTTATATAAGAAAATATAGAAAATTAAAAAGAGATCTATACGAACTTTTTCCGTAGATTCCGATGACGATTCGGATCGTGAGACGAACGAATGGGAAAACCAGCAAATAAGAAAAGGTGTAACAGGAGCACAGGTACATTATTCTTTTTTTGTTATTATTGTCTTATGCTTTATATTTTTGCTTAGGTTAGGTTAGGTAAACGGGTGGGCAGAGCAGGGAGAACCCTGCGCTACCCCACTTTGGTTCTCGTGGACCCTTTGTGATGCCCTTATCGGGGTCAACCGTTGGTGTTGTATCGGCGTTTCTCATCCCCCCTCCTTCTGGCTAATAGATACCGTCCAGCCATCCCGATGCCCTCAAAAACCTGCAAAGATCAGACAGTGAGATATCAGAGAGTTCTTGTAGGTCATGGAAGAAGTAGCTTCCAAGTGTTCTGTTCCTCAAGTGACATAGACTCGGGCAGTGACAGAGGAAGTGAGGTGTGTCCTCGTGGACCTCCTCGTCTCCGCAGCCTCTACATATATCGTCATCTTTGAGATTTAGTTTCATTGCGTGGTTTCTTAGGAAGTTATGACCAGCTAGAGCCCCTACTAACTTCGATAGCGATGACGTGTCAAACTGTAGTAGTCTGTTGGTCCGGCTTCTATTATATTCTGGCCAAAGCTTCCGTGATATTTCACAGGTAGTGAGATAGCCAAAACCTCCGCCTGGAAGACACTACTGCTATCAGGTAGTCTGGTGGAGCAATGTATATTTAATTCCTCAGAGAATATGCCGGCACCGGTTCCACAGTCCATCTTTGAGCCATCTGTGTAGATGGATATTGATTTACTTTTTGTGGGTTTATTTGTATTCCATTCTTCCCTACTCGGGAAGGAGCAGGTGAATGGTCTGTCAAAGTCCAGATGGGGAGACATATAGTCAGAAGTGATAACGTTCCCTACGTATTTGCCCAATATCTGTGCATGCCCAAAATTACAAGGCTTCCAAACGTTAGTTGGACTGATCCTTAAGGCACTTTTAGCAGCAGATTCTTCCATGTATAGGTCTAGAGGTGTCAGGTTAAGAATTGCCTCTAGTCCAGCTGTAGGTGTGGTTCTCATTGCGCTGGTTGATCCTATACATGCTATTTTTTTGAATTTTGGTCATTGACTTAAGATTGGTCGCTTTGCTGGCGGCTTGCCACCAGACTACACTGCCATATGTCAGAATTGGTCGCACGATCGCAGTGTACATCCAAAGGTTGATTTTGGGGTTTGGTCCCCAACTCCTACCAAAGATGCGGTTGCATGCGTAGAAAGCGTTCGCTGCTTTCTTGATTCTTTCATTGACATTCAGCTTCCAATTAAGTTTCCTATCTAAGGGGTACCCCCTCCAGAGTTGGTGGCTCGAATTGCGAAATTATTCTTTTATTCGTGAACAAGACAAGCTCGGTTTTCTGCTGATTGACCCCAAGACCGCATTGTTTTGTCCACGTACTTAACACCCTAAGTGAGTTTCCTAACAGGTCGCTTATGGTAGGTAGAAACTTACCCCTTGTAAGTATAACTACATCATCTGCATATGCAGTTACTTTGACTCCCATGTTGTTGAATTTCATAAGTATCTCGTTAATGACAAGAACCCAGAGTAAGTGGGGATGACTTCTCTTTGTGGGGTGCCTCTCGAAGCAGTTAGGTCAGTGTCACCTAATTTCGCGTTGATGTTCCTTTCACTTAGCAAGCTCAAGATTAGTGAGAGATTGATCAACATTCGAGTTCTGAAGTGCTTTCTTTACTGCGCAGATTTTAACATTATTGAAGGCTCCTTCAATGTCTAGGAACGCAGCTAATGTATATTCTTTGTCATATAGTGACTCTTCAATAGTACTTACGACGTTATGCAATGCAGTTTCCACCCCTTTGCCCTTCGGGTAAGCATGTTGAGCCGTGGATAACACATTGTCATCTAGCCGATCACGTATGAAGACATTTATTAGTTTTTCAAAGGTTTTAAGAATAAACGATGTCAGACTTATAGGCCTGAAGTCTTTGGCAGTGGTATGGCTGGATTTCCCTGCCTTAGGAATGAAGGCAACCTCGACTTCTCGCCAGGCTCTGGGAATATAGCAACACTCTAAACTGCGAATAAAAATTATTTTAGGGACCGGTATAATGGTCGTCTTAGCTTTCTGGAGCATGATTGGAAAAATTCCGTCCCATCCAGGGGATTTGAACGGTGAGAATGAATCAATTGCCCAGATTAGTTTTTCTTCAGTTATGAGTGCTCCAGGAATTGCCGTCGTTTCGCTATTATCTCTTGACTGGTTCGTTAGGTTCGTGGTACAACCCGGAAAATGAGTCTGTAGTAATAGACTGAGAGTCTCTTCGCTGGATTGTGTCCAAGTCCCATTGTTATCTTGGAGATAACCTGGGACCGCGGATTTTTTGCATAGGATTTTCATGAGTCTGGCTGATTCTGTGGTTGATTCAATATCACTACAGAACGAACGCCATGTAGCGCGTTTAGCAGTGGTTATGGCCTTCTTGAATTTCCTCTGGCCGACTTTGTATGAGTCCAAGTCAGTCTGGGAATTTGTGGCCCTGTCCAAATTAAAAAGAGCTCTATTTCTTTTTCTTATATCAGCGAGGTCCTTCGACCACCATGGTGGAGATTTCCTATTCTTTATTGTCCGTAAGGGACAGGCTTTTTCATACGCCGTGCTCAGAATTTCATTCAACATTTTTGATGTTGCCTCGATTTCTTCTGGCGTGTCTATTTTCTGCCGTTTCAATTTGTGGTCATATTTCCTTACCTCTGATAAGAAGGTTTCCCAGCTGCTCAATCTAGGATTCCTGTATTTACCTAATGTGGGAGTTTTCTCATCAATGTGGAATTCTATTATTCTATGGTCTGAGAAGGATGGTTCTGTTGAAACTTTCCAATCCCTCACAGTAAGGGTTTGTGAATTACTAAGGAGAGTAATAACTAAAACCTCACGTCTGTTCCTTACTATAAATCAGAGACAATACTGAGACCACCAACTTCGGCCGATTTCCCGTTACTTAGCCTACAAGCTATATTTCTATGGGGTGGCAAATGCTAAGTGCGCTTGTATTGTTACGTAGAAATTCGTATTGACAAATGTCACGTAACTTCAGAAACAAATACACTCGCACCTTGCATATGCCACTTCCGCTTTGGGCAAAGTGGCTTGCAGCGTTCATAGAATTTTATCCGTTAAATTTGAAATTGTACGTTACGTGTGAATAATATTTTTTTTTAGGAAAAAGTGTACATTTGCTTAAAATATTTGCGAAAAATTAAGAATGTAGGTTGGTTGAGGGAAAATAAAACCATTTTGAACAAATTTTCTTTATTATTTAAGAAAAATTTACACACGAAATCGAAGTTAATTATATCCAAAAGCGGGAAATACACAACCATATTTGTCCCAATATATTTCTAGTATATAAAACATCTCCTTTAGATAGTTTTATTAACCACACAAATCAAATTATTCACCTTCAAAAAATTTATAATTACTAACCAATGGCATTCAGTTCTGCTAAAATGTGGTATTCCCGAACTCTTTCACATTTCCCCACGGTTGCCGAGGTTGGCAGCATTTATTTTTGTATTTTTTGTATGTTTTTGCATGTCACACGGATTCCCAATTGACAGAACACCGATAGGAATACAAAATGGCGAATTTGAAAAAAACCTGAGGGGGCCAGCGGCAAGAGGATTGTGAGTTGGGGGTCTCAGTATGGCGGAAGAGGAAAATGAAGAAGCTGTTGGATCAGCAGCGCAAAGAAGCCTTACCGGCTGAAGGCGCAAGCACGTCTCTCAGCTCTTCGGTGGTGCCTTTGAAAAGGAACAGGTCGGTGGAGGTCTCACAAACTGAAGCTAACCAACCCCTTGGACTGGGCGCTGCCTCCTCTTCTGCCGAACCAAAAAGCAAGAAGTTGCGTGGTTCTTTTGAACGCAGAACAGCTAAGGCACGAGATAGTAGGCTGTCCTATAAGGATGCTGCTGTTTCTTCTTTAGCCGTTCGTATAGGGAAAGCAGGCAATGATAATAGCATGAGTGATGCAGAGTGCAAACACTGCAAAGCCCATCTTTTGGAGCTTGTCGCGAATGCTTGTATCCAGGTTGAGGGCTGTGAGTTCAAGGACGGAACCTTCGTGGTGAAGAACTCCTCGCAGCAAACCTCTGAATGGGTTAGCAGCATGGTGCCGAAGATCCCTCCCCTTGGGACCAACATTTTTGAGGTCTACAAGCCACCCAAGCTTACGCGTGCCGTCTGCTGGATCCCTGGGAAACTGGAGAAATCGGCGGATGTGCTTAAGCGTCTGAATGCCCAGAACCCTGGTCTCGACACAAAAGCCTGGATTGTCCGTTCTCACAGGCAGAGCAGAAACCGTCACGATGAAGACGGTAGCTCTCTGGTTGTGAGCATAGACATGGTTTCTGCCGAGATCATTAAGTCTAGGTATAACATGCGTCGTTATCTGCATCTTGGTAGGATTCATTTCCATTTCAATGCCAAATAGTGCAATTAGAGGACGAAACCCAGAGTCTACAACCATTTTGTTTACTCAGATAAACCTACAACACTGCAAGGCTGCTACTGCTCTTTTAAGTAGTAGGCTTGCGGTATGTAGAACAAAGAACTGCATAACATCCATCCAAGAACCGTGGGTGTGGAAAAATCGCATCTGTGGCCTTGGTGAGTTAAGCGGTTCGCACAACGTTCTTTACGATAAGCTGTCCGAGAGACCTAGGACATGTCTTGTTGTATCGAAATCCCTCACGGCAGTTACAATCAAACGGTTCTGTTGCCAGGATCTGGTTGCTGCAACTATTACTTACCATGCTAACGGCAATTGGGAAACCTTTGTCATTGCATCGGCTTACTTTCCCTACGACTCTTTAACTCCTCCACCACCAAAGGCTGTTGTTGAGCTCGTAGAGTACTGCGAGTCCAAAAAGATAGGTCTTATCTTATGTTGCGATGCTAATGCTCAAAACACTGTTTGGGGCAGCAGCAAGTGTAATATACGAGGAGATCGTCTTCTGGACTTCATCCTATAGTCCGACATCACCATCAACAATGTAGGTTCTCGACCTACATTTGTTACAGCCAGGAGACAGCAAGTAATTGATGTTACCCTGTCCAACAGGCATTGCAAGACTATCATAAATTGGAGAGTATCGCCAGATAGCACTTTGTCAGATCACAGATACATCGAATTTCAAATCTACTGTGAAGTTTCACCTTCGCTGGAGAGGAGAAATCCGAGGAAAACAAATTGGGCTCGGTTTGAGGAGGAGCTTGGCAATTCTGTTAAAGCACCTCTCAAGCTGAGATCAATACAGGGGGTAGAGAGGTCTGCTCAGGATCTGAGCAGCGTCATTATCCGTTGTTTTGAACTAGCGTGTCCAGTTTCAAAAAACTCCTGTAGAAAACCGGTACCTTGGTGGTGTTATGCCCCAAAACGCATATGTAGGAGCCGCGGCTAACTGAGTCATGGTTGCGTCAGTGAAACGGTTTCACAGTGGAATTGTAATAACACAATAACACAATTCCACTGCAGCGACAGCACAACCACAATTCACTTACGTGACGCAATGATTCAATGGGCCGCGACCTACTAACTAAATGCAAACACTTCCGGGTCATGCTGACCAATGCATTTTCCCGAAGTGTCCAAAGCGAAGTTCCAGGTAGGTCTTGAAGAATCGGCGAGTCGAATTTCAACCACCGAACCTAACGTAACATCTGGCGCAGCCGGTACGCGAACTTTCTGTGTAGTTCTAACTTTTTGTGTAGGTCTAACTTTCTGTGTAGTTCTAACTTTTTGTGTAGTGTAAAAAAAAAAAACAAAAATATAAACAGTGATTATTAAAACAATTGAGCCGCGAGAGACACAATAAAAAAAAGAAACAACACGAAAAAAAAAAAAACATAAAATTCTACGACACTGCAGCAGTAAATGGAGCAGGTAAGTATCAAGTATCGTCTTTAATAATTTTTTTTTTCCTTCTTTCTCTCCTCTTTTGTTTTGATTTGTTTGTTTTACGGCATTACCTAATTGGGGTAGGTTAGGGTAGTGTCTAGTGTCATATCTTATATACGATAATACGTTTTTTTTTTTACACGGCATTAAACTTCGTTGGGTTAATTAAGTAAAGTTTATCCTAGAAAGCGTTGATTTTCGGCTCCAGCTTGGTCACTGCTTAAATTGTTCTGGTTTTAAGTTTATGGACAGAAGAGAGTCCACAAAAGCCCAGTTGATAGAAGAAATTCATCAACTCAAAAAAGAAATAAAAGAACAAGGGCAAGAAATAAGACATTTTAACGAGTCACTCTTATCTGAACTTAAGACCATTACAAGCAGGGAAGTATATGCGTTAATTTATGCGTAATTAAGTTCGCAGTGGGGACAGTTTACGAGGCTTGAGACTACTGACGCAATACTCATTGAGTATTTAGAAGCAGTCAATAGGCAAAAGGATAGTCACCAAAGTGAAATCCAAGCGCTTAAAGCTGAACTAGAAAACACCAAAAGGGTGCGATTTAGTTTGGACCGCAGCCAAATTCAAGCCGAAGAAGTAAACACTGAGGCCGAGGAAACAATTTCGAGATTAAACTTAGAAATTGTGGCGCTCCAGTCCAACCTCACCAAAGTTAAGAGCGAGCTTAGAGCTTCCCTGACAAAACAGGACCTAAACCAACGGGAGACTGAAAGTATCCGTGGGCGAGAATTAGGATATAGATCGCAAATAGAGTTGCTGAAAAACGAGAGAACGAAGCAAAGGCAACAACTAGTAGCCCTGCAATTCGAAAACTCTAGTTTCACACCAGACACGGTGCATTGCATGGAATCATCCAATTCAACCAACACAATGAGTTACGACGGCATTGCAAAAATAATTGCACAAATTGTTCCCAAATTTTCTGGGGCAAGAACACCTGATCTATCAGGAAATGTGTATGAGTTTCTCAATGCATGTTCTTTAGGTCTGAAGTGTATAGATTCAGACAACGAATCAATTTATGTAGCAATGTTGACAACTAGACTAATTGGTGATGCGTTTGAATTGGTTCGATCCAATAAAGTAAGTACAGTGCGGGAGTTAGAGACTCTGATCAAAGGCACATACCTTACTGTACGGACACTAGATAGTGTGACTGCCGAAATAAAGCAGTCACATCAACTTGCAACAGAAGACGTACATGCCTTCGCTAGACGTCTTACAGCATTGCAAGCAAAAGCAACAGACATTATTGACGCCAGATACTCAAGTGCAGACTCTGTAGCTCTTAAGAAGGAACTTAAGAATGCAATAATCTGCAGCTTCAAAGTAGGGTTATTAGATCCAGCGTAGCGTCAATTTATGTTGACGGTCAGTGGGGATGAACTACAGACGTTAGCAGATATGGCGTTAAAAACGTCTAATCTCCTTCGTCCACAATATTTTCAAAACCCCACAAATCCGAATAATTCTATGCCCAACAATGCTAATTCCATGTCTAACAATTTTCAATTAAACAATAGCCCTTACATACACAGCTCCCTAGAAATGACCCAAGATTGGCAGCCGACTAATGCTCCTCAAGCGTCCACCTACCCAAGTTCGCAAATCCCAATCAACATAGGTCCGAGTACTTCGAACTGGTACTCGCAAAACAGTTCAAACAAGACCACTGTACAGCACCTTCGTAACAGGCCAGCAGAGAAATTAACGTGTGGGTTCTGTGGAAAGTCAAATCACACTTACGTCGAATGTAGGGTACGTCGTAACACCCCGTATTGCGACTCCTGCAAGGCTTACGGCCACGACCCAGGGACTTGTCCGAAAGCACAAGTTTACATGACAGTGGCAAAACGTGGTAAGCCAAAGCTTAAATGTGACTGGTGCTCAAGAGTGGGCCACTCTGAAGAGAACTGTTACAGTAAAAGGAACTACCTGGCAAAGAAAGGGCAGGGAAACGAATGAGGGGCCAGCCAAATGAGGTGAGCTGCGCCCCTAAACCATTTCCTACTAATAGTCATAACAAATTAGTAAAGCCCAGCCCAACATGTATAAAAGAGACACCCTTAATCCAGAACACCGTTTCAGATGCCATGATCAGTAAATTAAGTATCCCGGAGCCCAATAGCAAGAATAAGAAAAAAAATCTTAAGAGGAAAGGGCAAAGACATGTAAATTGCATGCAAAAAATAAAACTCCAGCATAGACCAAAAGCCACGCAGGTACAAAACAAGCTCGTGAGCCTGATGTTGCAATTTTTAAATTTAATCATTCAAGTAGGCGATATCATATCGCTATACTCAAAGGAGATCAGCCAAAAACTAGGCTATATCCTAAATCAGAAAATTAAATATTGCAATATCAAACGAAATAGGCTTTTCTTAACAAAGAAATTAAGTAAAAACGACGTTTTTGTAGAACTTCCCCTGCCTGAGGCCAAAGGAGGTAAAATAACTGTATTATTGGATACGGGGGCGGACACATCTCTTTTGAAAGAAAGCTCGTTAAAGCCTAACACAATCATATCCAGAAAGGAGACAAGGCAAGTAGGTGGAGCATTCGGCAGATATAGTACAACATTAGGTACAATCACCACTAATAAACTATTGACAAATGGCGTTAATGGAAAATTTCACATAATAAACGGTCTAAACGACATACCCGCAGATGGCATAATTGGTCGAGATATCCTATGGAACCGATCAATTATTGATACAGTGACTAAAACATTGAAGTTCTTTGACAAAAATAGGAACTTGGTGTCGGAGTATCACTTTAAACACCCATGCAAACCAATCAATACAGCCAATGTTGCTGACAATACAAGTAAAGTATTAAACCAGGAAATAAAGGCCCGAACTCAAACCATTGTTAAGCTCAAGGTAAATACAGGGTTACGTGACGTTCTCGTGCATAGTCAGGAACTAAAACCTGGAGTTTACTTAGCGAACACAATTTCAAGTGTAAGGGACCATCACCTTGCGGTTTCAGTACTCAATTCCACTGACGATCCATTTTTCTTGAGTAAAGACTTCGTCCCCAAATTCGAAAATTTCAACAAGTTTCGAAGTATAGGCAGGGAAAAGAATAAAAATGTGATTTTAAGCGTAAGTAAGCAGGAACCAAGTGAACGAATTTCAAAACTACTTAAATCATTAAATATAGAGGCCAACTTAAACAAAGAGGAAAAAATTGCAATAGAAAATATTTGCATTCAATTTAACGACATTTTTCACCTGGAAGGTGATAAGTTGACGCATACCGATATTCTGGCGCATAAAATTAGAACCAAACCGGATCAAGGCCCAATAAATCAGAAGCAGTATCGTCTCCCACAAGTCGCAAGGGATGAGATTCACAATCAGGTGAAGCAAATGCTAAACGACAAAGTAATAGCCCCCAGTAAATCACCGTGGAACTCTCCTCTTTTGGTCGTCCCTAAAAAACCAGGGGCCGATGGACAAAAGAGATGGCGAGTTGTAGTGGATTTTCGAAAACTTAATAATGTGACGATTAAAGACGCGTTTCCTCTGCCAAGAATAGAAGATATTCTCGACCAGCTAGGAAACTGCCGCTATTTCACAACCCTTGATCTGGCTAGCACCAAGTGCTCATTGAAAAGCAGGACCGGGAAAAGACTGCATTTAGCACGGGGTTGGGTCACTATGAATTCAACCGAATGCCTTTCGGACTAACGGGAGCACCAGCTACCTTCCAAAGGATAATGAACTATATTTTAACTGGTCTGCAAGGAATAGACTGTTTTGTCTACCTGGATGATATCGTAATTTATAGTAAAAATTTGGAAGACCATTGTGACAAATTGGTACGTATATTTTCGCAGTTGAGAGACTACAAACTCAAATTAAATACCGAAAAATGCAATTTTCTGTCCAAAGAGGTTGTTTATTTAGGTCACAAGTGCTCCGAGAATGGTGCAATACCAGATCCCTCAAAAACAAGTTGCGTCACGAATTTCCCAATCCCGAAAAATATTAAAGAAGTGCAATCGTTCTTAGGTTTCGCTAGCTATTACAGGAAGTTCATCCCGAATTTTGCGAAAATAGCCGCCCCAATTAACTCATTGCTGAGAAAGGAGGTAGAATTCAAATGGACGCCGGAGCACCAAAGATCTTTCGAAGAATTGAAAAAGGCAATAACTACGCCTCCAGTCCTAATCTACCCAGATTTTTCGAAGCCATTTATCTTGACTACGGATGCTAGCAATGAAGCATTGGGGGCAGTACTGTCACAGGGTAAGGTTGGAAAGGATAAACCTATAGTTTACGCAAGTCGATCCTTAAATCCTGCTGAAAAAAGGTATTCTACAATAGAAAAGGAACTCCTGGCTATTGTATGGGCTACCAACAACTTCCGGACGTATCTTTTAGGGCGCTCTTTTACAGTGTACACAGATCATCAGCCACTTGAGGGAGTGTTTCATGTAAAAGATCCCACCTCCCGTCTAGTACGTTTCCATCACAAACTCTCGGAATACGATTTCAAAATCGAATACAAGCCGGGAAAAGTGAACAAGAACGCTGATGCGCTAAGTCGTATCCCACAAGAAAATCCTGTAGAGCAGTGTCTGGCTGTCACTCGGGCACAAGCGTGTTTGAAGGACAATAAGGTCTCGGTAGGTGCATCAACCACTTCCACTGGTACAGGTAATACAAATGCTGATAAAGGCACCCCAACTGTATCAACAGTACCTAAAAATATAGAATTTTTAACGGACCACTCGGAAATCCAAACAATCTTAAGAGATTTCCACAATTCAGCGCTCGGGGGTCACCAGGGTAACAAAAAAACTTTAGGGCGTATTAGACAACAATATAGGTGGAAGGAAATGGCAAAGGATGTTAAAGATTTCGTAAGAAAATGTTCACTGTGCCAAAAGAATAAATGTTCCCCTTCCAACAAAATGCCCATGGTTATTACAGACACGCCCTTACTACCTTTCGATAAGGTATACATGGATATTGTCTGTGGACTTTCCGTATCACACTCAGGAAACAGATATATTCTGACTTTTCAGGATGATTTGACTAAGTTCATGGATTGCGCAGCCCTTCCCGATATGGAAGCTTCAACAGTAGCTAGAGTTTTTTATGAACAAATCCTAACGAGGTATAGAATTCCAAAGATCCTTGTCACGGACAATGGCGCCAACTTCACGTCAAAGATATTTTCACAGACCTGCAAGTTATTGGGTGTGAACAAACTCCATACAACAGCATATCACCCTCAATCAAACGGTTCGTTAGAGAGAAGTCATCGGCCTTTAGCTGAATATCTCAGATCCTTTGTGACAAACGACGAAAGAAATTGGGACCAATGGCTTCGGCAAGCCATGCACGTTCACAACAATTCCATCCACACCGCAACCCAATTAACCCCTTTGAATGCCTTATTTGGTTTTAAGTTTGAAATGCCAACGAATCTAAAAAGAAAACCCACACCTCTGTATAATGCCGACGACTACCCCGCGCAACTTAAGCATCAACTCGAGATTGCCCACAAGTTAGCGAATCAGAACCTTAAAATAGCAAAACTACAATCGAAAGTGGTCTATGACAAAGGTTCTAAGACTATTACGTTCAATGTTGGACAGAAGGTTTTGCTAAGGAATCCCACCAGAAAGAATAAATTCTCCCCTATCTGGTTGGGGCCCTACGAGGTTGTGTCCGTAAGCGATAAGGTAAACACAAGTATCAAAATGGGAAAAAAGATTAAACGGGTGCACAACAATCAACTTAAACCATTCTACCGATAAATCTTGGTATATTAATATAGTTTTTTTTCTTTTCAGTAGAGCAAACTTAGACCAATCCAAGGAATAGAAGCTTTCTGAAGCCCTTATAGAGCCTAAGAAATATATTAATATTGTTCAAGTTTTTTGTTTCTTTTCAGTAGAGCAAACTTAGACCAATCCAAGGAATAGAAGCTTTCTGAAGCACTTATAGAGCCTAAGTAATATATTAAGATTATTCAAAAATTTAGAAAAAAAAAATGTACATAAGAAGCATGATTTTAATTATAAGCATTATGTACCTGGCAAACTTGATCGGGCTCACCCAGACGCAGGATGCAGAACCGTTCCAAGTGAAAAATCTCTCCGAAACCCCTATCGTCTTCGAAAAAGTGGGAAGTGCATTATTTTATAAAGACTGTTGGATCATCTTTACTAAGTTCACACCAATGGATTTCGCTGGCGTTGTTGACTTTGCTAATATCTGCGAAAGCAAAATAAACCAAATGTGCTCGTTCCTGAAAGACGACGTAAGCTCAAAGGATTTTAAGGATGCTTGCAGAACAATGGTTAAAGAAGCGTCAGTAATATCGGAAAACTTGAAGGTGAACAACGTATACCTCCAGCATATGTTTTCACACAAACGCAGCAGAAGAGCCCTTCTTAACGTAGTTGGAAGTTTTTCAAAATGGGCTTTCGGTACTATGGACAGCGAAGACTCGGAAAAGGTGTACAACAAATTGCAGATTTTGCATAAAAATAGTGAGGATACATTCACACTGATCAACAAGCAACTGACGGTGATGAAATCAAATTACGACGGCATAGGTAAACCCCTCACCAAAGCAATCGCAGATATCGACGCAATAACGGCACATCTAAACGACTTCGGGTCAACATACCAACAATTTGCAGACAAAACAAGCATTGCTATAGCGACCCTTCAGCTCAAGACGGCAATAAATGAGCTTGTGGCTATACTCACAGCAAAGCTCCTGGAAGTACAACACCGACAAGCCATTGAAATTGCAATACTGAATGAACTCTACCAAGGTCGGCTACACCCGTTGATCCTAAATCTTGGGAATATATCTGAAACCCTCAAGGAACCGTCACTAACAGCAAAAATACGACCCTTCTTCCAAGATGAATTAACGCTTCACCAGGCAGCAAAGGTCACCGTATTCCCCAACGACAATTCGCTGATCATTAAAGTCGTCATACCTCTTCCGGAGCAAACAAAGTTTGATATCCAAAAGGTATATCCCATCGCCTCAAGACTTAACGAGAAGTGGGACATAATGATCGAGACAAATGCAGATTATATAGCAAACGTTGCAACAAGCGTATACAGGAGCAGAAGAAATGGAACTTCGCGAGGCCCCAAGCCCTACAAGGAGAAAACAGCAGCCAAAAGGAAGAGTTGAGATGACCACAGCCTCAGGAGATCTAACGTTTGCCAAAGTTTGAATCAAAAAAAAAAATAATAATAAAAAATATATATATAAATATCCATGTAATTTAATTATAAACACTAGCTTAAGTCAAATAGATAAGTAGCCATATCCATGTAATTTATTTATAAACACTAGCTTAAGCCAAATAGATAAGTAGCCATATCCATGTAATTTATTTATAAACACAAGCTTAAGTTAAACAGATAAGTATCTATATCTATGTACCATACATTTTATTTAGTAAATAGGAAAGAAAAATATGTATCCATTTGTAAACATTGTTATTATAATAAAAGAAGACAAACCAATTTTTCCAAGACCTGGCTTGAACTTCCGAAGGGGGGAGGGATGTTATGCCCCAAAACGCATATGTAGGAGCCGCGGCTAACTGAGTCATGGTTGCGTCAGTGAAACGGTTTCACAGTGGAATTGTAATAACACAATATCACAATTCCACTGCAGCGACAGCACAACCACAATTCACTTACGTGACGCAATGATTCAATGGGCCGCGACCTACTAACTAAATGCAAACTCTTCCGGGTCATGCTGACCAATGCATTTTCCCGAAGTGTCCAAAGCGAAGTTCCAGGTAGGTCTTGAAGAATCGGCGAGTCGAATTTCAACCACCGAACCTAACGTAACAGTGGAATACCGAACTGCAGTGTATTCGCAGAGAAACCAGAAAGCTCCTAAATAGGTATTTAAAAACCAACTTAGCAGAAGACTGGAATCTGTATCGATCGAAACAAAAAGAATACCGACTCTTATAGGAAATTTTGTGAGGAGGTCGCTTCACTAAGTGCAACCAGTAATCTTGTTAAAGTCCTTAATAGGGACAGACCAAGTAAACTGGAATCGCTCCAAAAATCTGATGGTACCTACACTGAGACAAAGGCGGAGACTTTTAGTCTCCTGCTGGAGACTCACTTCCCGGGAAATCAGGTCATTACGTGCTCTTCAGTGGTACCGCCTATGGTGGCCACTTCTGAACTATCAAACACCACGTGGCGTAGTTGGTATGTTGCATCCAGAGTGGTGACGGACGAAGCTATCAAATATGCAATTGCATCTTTTGAGAGTTTCAATTCACCGGGTCCGGATGGAATTTATCCGGCTATGCTGAAACAAGGTTTTAGTCAGCTGATGCCGACGCTGAAAAGAATTTTCACCGCTAGCTTGGCCTTGGCCTACATACCTTCCCCTTGGCGTATGGTTAAAGTCGTGTTTATACCAAAGATAGGTAAGACCGACTACACTCTCGCCAAAAGTTTCAGACCCATAAGTCTGTCTTCCTTCCTGCTGAAAAGCTTGGAGAGACTGGTTGAAATGCACGTGCGCAATGTTGCTCTTCGATCGCATCCTCTTTCTTTGATGCAACATGCCTATCAGCGTGGAAAATCCTGTGAAACCGCGCTTCAAAACCTTGTTGGTAGGATTGAAAGTGCTCTTGATCGGAAGGAGTACGCGCTGGGTATCTTCGTCGATATCGAGGGTGCTTTTGATAATGCGACTTTTGATAGCATGTGCAATGCAGCCAGACATCATGGTGTAGATGAAACATTGGTTTTGTGGATTAAAGCAATGCTAATGTACAGGACGTTGGTTGCCGAGGCGGATTGTGGCAAATGCGTCATGACTGGGGTGAACAGAGGCTGCCCTCAAGGTGGTGTTCTTTCTCCGCTCTTATGGTGTATGGTAGTGGACTCTCTGCTAACGGCTCTCAATCTTCCTGGAACCTACACACAAGTCTATGCGGATGATGTCGCCGTTCTGTCTGTCGGTTCAGACCTAAGGACCGTCTGCTCTCGGGCGCAGAGATCTTTGGGCCTTATCGACGATTGGTGCACAAGAGATGGGCTTTCAGTGAATCCTCTTAAAACTACGGTTGTTCTCTTCACGAGAAGGAGAAAGATCACTGGTCTGACTCAGCTTGTGCTAAAAGGCGTCACTATCCCGATATCCGATGAAGTCAAATATCTGGGAGTAATCCTCGATAGAAAGCTTCTTTGGTCCAAGCATGTTGAATCAAAAACCGATAAAGCGCTGTCAACTTTTTGGCAGTGCAAAGGCAAAGGCGCTTTTGGCAAGACATGGGGCTTATCTCCTAAAAGGGTCCTTTGGATCTATACGGCAATGATAAGACCACTTCTCTCATATGCATCGGTTGTATGGTGGAACAGGCTTTCGCGGAAACGTGTTACTGCCTCTCTTGCCAAACTTCAAAGAACGGTTTGTCTTGGATGCACAGGGGCCTTCCCTAGCACTCCGGGCTCTGCTCTAGATGCTATGATGAACCTCCCCCCTCTTGATATTTTTATCATGGGGTGTACGCTGAAAACCATTTCTCGGTTAAAGAGAGGTGGCTTTTGGTACCACGCGCATTGGAATTTTGAGGAACTTGTGCGAGAATTGTCCTTTGACCTCTCTGCTCTGCTCTAGATGCTATGATGAACCTCCCCCCTCTTGATATTTTTATCATGGGGTGTACGCTGAAAACCATTTCTCGGTTAAAGAGAGGTGGCTTTTGGTACCACGCGCATTGGAATTTTGAGGAACTTGTGCGAGAATTGTCCTTTGACCCCTGTCTTATGGACATGCCGTCTGACGCAATGACCCCAGAAATCCTACTGCGACAAAACTACCATGTCAACTTTCCTCAGGAAAAGGAATGGCTTCGGTCAGAGTCTGAGCCTGGAAAAGAATGTCATCGTGTATTCACGGATGGCTCCAGAACTGGACAAGGGTCTGGTTCTGGTGTCTTTGTGGAAAGCGAAAACATTAGACTACACTACCCCTTAGGTAACCATGCGTCTGTCTTCCAAACGGAGATTTTCGCTATCCTTATGGCTATGCGCTACATCGTGACAAACAGGTGGAGGGCTAGAAGCATATGCGTTTGCAGTGATAGCCAAGCTGCATTAAAAGCATTGCTTAACCCTCTTACCTCGTCCAAGTTAGTGCTCGAACTCAAGCTTTCTCTGAACTTAGTCGGAAGGCTCAACACCGTGAATCTTGTCTGGGTCCCAGGTCACACTGGTATCCAGGGAAATGAGATCGCTGATGAGCTTGCCAGACGGGGTTCAGAAGAGGCTTTCTCAGGACCTGAACCTGCGTTGGGTCTGCCTGCTTCTGTGGTTAGGTCATTCATTGATACTTGGGTTTCTCGTGAACACGAGCGTCGGTGGCGAGACTGTGCTGGATGTAGGCAGACCAAACGACTGCGTCCGGACATCTGCAAAAGGTCCGCGTCTTTCCTTCTATCCCTTAGGAGAATGGACTGCAGGCTGCTTGTGGGCGTCCTTTCGGGCCACCAAGCTTTTGCCAAACACTTAAATGTGTTGGGCTTGAGCAACACCACTATCTGTCCTGCTTGTGGAGAGGACGATGATACAGCGGAGCACTTCCTCTGTAGCTGTCCCGCCTTTGCTCGCATCAGGTGGCGGATCTTTGGGGCTGATGTGGTGAGTGCCGAACATCTAAGCTCTTCATCACTGAAGCTCCTTCTCATCTTTCTTCGAAAGACGGGAAAACTAAGTACAGTAATGTAAGGTGTCTGTTTGGCAGTACAATGGACCTGTAGTTTGTGTCTGAGTGCTCCATCGGATAGTAACAACCTCCGACAAAAAAAAAAAAAATGGTTTATCTATGCTATAAATGTTGGTTCATTTCCTACATTGGCTATAAGTTAGTTGTTTTTGATAATAAATTCTAAAAGGGACTCACCTCGGACATTGATGTCAGAACTACCCCAAAGTGTATGATGGGAGTTGGCATCACAGCCTATAATTACGTCCCATTTCCCCCGTTCTGCCGCACTAATCAGGGATTCAGTTATCACGGAAGGTGGACTACTGGCTTCGTATGGCATGTATATTGCCGCCAGTATCAGCGTGGTCTTCCCTTTCCCATTTGGTCGGTATCGCTGAGTTTAATCTGTTTTCTAGCAACAATGCATGTTCTAGACTTGCCATTGTCTGGTGTACTGCTGTAGATAAGCAGGTCTTTATTGTTCAGCCCTCTTATACCCGGAAGGTCCAGGGTTCCTGTATTAGGGCGATGTCTATCTTCTTGGACTCCATAAGGAGAACAAGATTGGCGCTGGCCGCCTTACTGTGATGAAGATTTAGCTGTACTATCTTCATCACGAGAAGCTTCCACGTCTCTCTCCTCCCTAGGGTTTGCTGCTATCAGCCTAAGCTTACAGCGCGTTATGCCAATACGAACTTTAAAATCGCGCTTACGGAGTAGTGGCAGCGATTTGTGGCTAAGGAATATGGTGACGTCCATGCCATTGTCTTTGTACTCACCCGTTTCCAGGACTTTCCGCTCCCTGCTTTGAAATTCCGGATTAAGGAACTGCAGGTAGCGTTCAATCCTTTCCGCGGGTATGTACTTGTGATGTCGAGGATCTCCTTCCTATTCATCACACGCAAGTCGGCATTAGGCCAAGGAGCAACGGTATTAAGGACGAAGTTCCTTAACCAATCCAACGTTTCGTCATCGTCACATTCCATAACCTTAAACCCTTTGAAGGTGGTTATCTGTCCAAACAGTGGAAGCCTGCCATCCGCCTTCACAATTGCGTCATTGACACCATCGAAAATGCGTTGTTCCAACAGTTCCCATTGGCTACCGGTAAGTTTCCGATTTGGATTTCCAAGGTCGATAATAGCGACACGGAGACTTTCTTTCACCTTGTCTGAGAACTTCGGTTTCTTGGCCTGCCTACCTACAACCGGGGAGATTGTGTCATCATGCCTACCTCTCTTGGAGACTCCAGGAGCGTTCTCAGATTTAGACGAATCCTTATCTGTGACAGCTCTAGGCGGCCCGAGCTCGGCCGCAGTCGAGGTGAAAGGCTATCGGCATTTCGTCCCCGCTGCGACCAATCTCATACCAGCTCCTCCAGAGGCAAGCGCCCCAGGTTTGCTAAGCCCTGACCTATCAGCAGGCAGAACCCACTTGGAACAGCCAGGTGTCTGCTCAGCCTTGGACGAATCCTTAGCCGAACCGACAACTGGTTTTCCGGGATTTGGCCTTCTCAAGGCGGAAGGCAGTCGGCATTGCTCCCTTGGTCCAGTCAACTTCCCTTTTCCCAGTGGGTTCTGTCCCCTAACTTGCTGGCTGCTGCGCCATGCACCTTCGGTCAACTTTATAGTCTCCCGAGCCCTAGCTAGCTGAGCTGTTTCCCTATGGGTAAAGGAATTGGGGTCACGGCTCCTAAACCTTTTGAGAAGTCGGCGTGCATTCTTACGCATTTTTGGGTTTTATTCCGCTACGTTGGACAGCTTGTTGCTTTCCGCCGGGTTCGCCGCAATGACAGCAGGGACTTCGGTTTGGTCCAAACATCCAGTGCCTATTGGCTCCTCCGGCTTACCGACAACAGTAACTGCACTGTCCAGGGTCGAGTCTGCCTCTCCCGCTGAAACATTTATGTCCTCTTTGTCGGCTTCTAATTTTGCGGGGTCAGATGCAACGGACCCGCGCCCCGATAGGCTAAGGCATATCACAGGCACGGGTGGTCGCATAAGAGCTCCCTCACTCAAGGCTCCAGGAGACCCAGCCTTAAGAATGGTACTAGCACAGGGCTCATCGCGCTCCAAAGACTGACTCTCCAAGAAGTCAAGAGCATTTTGAAGCCTTCGTTTGTCGTTGTCCTCTAGGTGGTGCTTCTTCTGCAGTTTTTTTTATCGTCATTTTGCAGTTGATGACCCTTTTCCTAATCGACATTGAAGACTATGTGGAGAGTTTGGATGAGCTGGCGATTGACTGATTGTCCTCGTCCTCGAGAAACAGTTTCTCAAGTCTGAGGTCAACCGTTCCATCGCTTCATCCAACCGAAATGGCCTTGTTCGTTGACGGTTCTTGAAGTAAGAAGTTTTTGTCTGAGAATCGGTATTTCCGAAGTTCTTGGTGCCCGATTCATTTACACCAGTCCCTTTGTTTGTTTTTGTTATTTTGTCTATTTTGTTCCCACGAGTAAGGGGGATAAGTCATTCTGTACTCACCCCCTGTATACAGAAAAGGGGAATTGGATTGAAACTAGAGGTCCCCAGGTATCTAGAGTTCACCGCTAAAAGACACATAACATTGTACCATACATCCCATAGGCGCGGTTGTTCACCCGGGATTATGGGTTTTATCGAGTTATTCCCCTCTAGATCCGTTATATTTCGTTTAAAGCAGTGGCACCTCGTGCAGGGTGTGGTTCTTCACCACGTATAACGATCTTGGGCAGTCCCTTACGAACTACCCCTGGTTTCTTTACCGGAAAACCTCACCACCATATATATATTTTTGCTTACAGCTCGTGACTGCACAACAGGAATCTGTTCTATCACGATTCATGATAAAATCAGCAACCAATCAATCAGAGTATACAGCACCGCAATCGACTTCAACACTTTTAAACGAAGCCTACGCAAAAAATTCATTTGAAAAACCACGCCAGCTGGTAAGTTTAAAGACTAAGAAAGAGAGTAAGGTGTCAGCCTTAAGAACGCCTCAAGAAATATCAGAATCCATTCAGACCAGGTAAATGCAAATAGATTTATATGAATTGCAAAAATGTACACATGATATGAATTCTTTTAGATTGGTAAAATTAAAAGAACTTAATGAAAAACATAAAGCAGATATACAACGAATAACTGCAGAAGTAAAAGTTTTAAAACTTGAAGAAATGGATTGTGCCCAGAAAGCGCCAACAGCAGCTGCAAAATATCGTTTCTATCAAGAAATAAATGGATATGTTAGCAACCTCGTAGAGTGTCTAAATGAAAAGGTTTGTATAGCGTTTCAAAGTACTAGAGTTCGCCCAGTGGTAAAAATTCTACGATAATATTGACTTAGCTTATACGCAATACATTAGAAAACAAACCGTATTGTATTCCCAACAAAAATTTCAGCAAATATATTCTAATTAAGGCAGTAACATTGGTTCTTAACCATTTGCCTTCACCAATTTATTTCAAAGTTTTTTGCATTGCGCCTAAGGTAAAAATACATGTTTATTTAATTGACCATATGGAAAGTTCACCTGCTGTTTAAGACATTTTGAACTGTCGGCGGATTTTCATTTATATGTGACACTAGTTTTGAACTGCACATTATCATTTTATGATTAACGTACAAGTCGTTCACTGACCGAGTTTCTCGATCTCAAAACGACTACATAGCTTGTTAGACCTTACAACTTTTACTAATATTATTATAACAGGCACCAAAAATAGCTGAATTAGAAAAACGTGCTTTGTCCGCTTTGTCACGACACCCTGTCTACTTGATTGAAAGACGGCGACAGGACGTACGGGATCAAGTAAAAGAAATAACTGAGTCTACTAGTAAGTACTGTAATTGATAGTAAGAGATACTTTTTTGTATGCTGATGGATGTATATAAAATTTTCGTAGAATGTCTAGGATCAGCACAACGCAGGGGACCAGAGTATGAAGATATAATAAAAAGAACAGCTGAGCGAGAATGCAGAAGAACGCGAAGACGTTGCGAGAGAGAAAAAAATGATACAAGCAGCACGCATTTAGATGGAATGTCGAGTGATGATGAAGTTTCAGATCGCTTCATGGAACAAAAAAAAACGAGCATAGGTATGGTAACTAGACAAAAGATCCGGGGTATCTTTTAAGCTTATCGCACACATTTTCATTTTCAGACCAGCTAGAAGTTGAAGTAGATGACTTGTTTGTAGATGCCTGCAATGAGTTTTGCAAACCAGAACTCATACTTTCAAAATTTAATATTTGGCGAAAGACAGATATGGAGTCATATAAAGATGCATTTGTCAGCCTGTGCCTGCCTAAGGTTTGTAATTAAAAAAATGTGTGCGTCTCGGGACGCGCGACAGAAGTGATAACTTAAATTAATATAAGTTGAACAATTGCACACAAAATTCCATACAAAAAATCAATTTTCGATTTTTCCAATTTCCCGACTTTTCCGGAGGGTTTTCCCAAAATTGTCTGTTGTAAAAACCTTCTCTCGGCAATTACGCACAACTAAAAAAAAATTGAGCCAAATCGGCCAAGCCGTTCTCAATTGATGAATTACTATATACATTTTTCACACCATTTTTATACATGTTTATACAAGTATTGGTTACTTTAAAACTGTAATAGTATTGTGATCGGCAACTGCGTTCATTTAAAAGGTTTTTATTGGGAAATAACAACATTTCCCCAACCAAAAAAAGTGCAAAAATAGCAAAAAATTGTGGCAGGTTCTCGAAAAAAGTGCCAAATTGCTACTTTAGTCGCACAACGGTCACGCTGCCTCCGCAAATTTTGAAAATGAAATTCTCTCTTAAATTTCTTATTTGGTAAACTGTTATTCTTATGACTGTACTCTCTTCGGCCGTCGACTCTCTTTCGTGGCGTCATTTCTTGGCATAATGAATGAAAGAAAAGTTTGTACACAACTGCGTAGTTGAAATTGAATGTAGCAAAATTCAACTTTTTCAATTGTTAATATTTTTTTGTTAATATTTTAAAAGGATAAAAATAAAAAAAATAATCACTCAGAAAATATCTTTTTTTCTGACACTTAATTTGTTAAGATTGGTTGAGTGTGTGAACCGCAAGAGGTAAAAATACTACTATAGAAACTACAGAAATAATATAGACAGACTGGCGCCGTTACGCGTTACGTAACGAATCGGTTTACCCTCCCATAAGAAGTTATCACTTAAAAAAAAAAGCTGTAATTATTGATTAAATATACATATAATTTGCTTAGGTAATGGGTCCATTAATAAGAACAGAAACCCTTGTGTGGAATCCATTAAACGAAGAAAGTGGTGATATAGAAAATATGAATTGGTATTCGGCTTGCATGCTGTACGGATGGTCAGAAAACGAAACAGAAGATACCCTGACAGTCGATCCAGATCTCAAACTAGTGCCAACAATTATTGAGAAAATATTTCTTCCAAAAATTACAGGTTTGTACTGGTGTCTAAAATTGTCTTATTTATTAAAGCACTTTTATGTAAAGAAATTATTAATAACTGCTGGGATCCGATGTCAACTACACAAAACCTTCGATTAATTGGACTAATAAACCGCATAGTTCGAGATTATCCAATTCAGGAGTACTCATCGCCTTTGCGGGACCTTTTTAACGCCATTCTTGATAAAATGAAGTCATCACTTGATAACGATGTCTTTATACCCATCTTTCCAAAGCAGTAATATAATCGTTATGGACATACTATAAAGAATTATATTAACATTTATTTATTTTTCTCATTTAGGGTTCAGGAAGCTAGAACATCTTTTTTCCAGAGACAGTTTTGCAGCGCCCTGAAACTGTTTCGCAATTTTCTTAGTTGGCAGGGAATATTAGCGGATAAACCTCTTCGAGATCTAGCTATTTCTTCTCTTTTGAACCGGTACTTATTATTAGCTTTGCGGGTGAGTAAATGATCAATAGCCTAATGTATAAGTACTTAAGGTTCGACATGGGAGTTTCTAATAGTTTCTAATGACAGTAACAATTCCAAGTGTGGTCTGCCGTTCGCGAACGTTGGACAGTAGAAGAACAAAGTAGTGCAATAATAATCTCAAGAAAATGTAGAAAGTGTGTTTAGGTTAGACGGCTGTTGGCGTAGACCTTATCTTTCACGTGGCCCCAAAAGAAGAAGTCGCAAGATAAGGTCTACGCCAACAGCCCAGCGTCGATTCAAGACCTCAAAGATAAAATTCGTGAGGCTATCGAGGACATAGGGCAGCCACTTTGCGGTTTTGCTATGGAAAATTTCATGAAAAGGATATGGTCCTGTATGCGTGCTCGTGGTGGCCATTTGGCTGATGTTATTTTTCATTAACGGCATACCTTCCTCTTTATTATGAAATAAACATCCGATCATTTATCTCAAAAAAATACATTTTTCTTTGAATACCAAAATAGCACCTCTTATTGAAAAACCCTTTACAAGCGGGATTTTCAGTTTTCGTTGGTGTCTATTATTTAGTTTCTACCTAAGAAAAGACGTTAGTGAAATATTTATAGCTCTCGTCGTTTTCGTATTGTACGAATTTATTTCGTTATGGTTTAGTTAGTTGGGTAACTTCAAGGACATACTTAGGCCAATTACAAAGGCTTGTATGTTGACTGTGATACCACATAAGCGAGGGGAAGATGTCTAGCAAATTCTAGTTGTTGCTGCGTGCAAGCTACTGATACATTAAGAATGGTGGTTCGAACAGTTCGTTTGAAGATGTTAGAGTTCTGTGATTTGCAAAGATATAAATAATATGAGTTAAATCAAGCAAATTGTTGGTAGCTGAAAGAGTCGTGGAAAATAAGCTTTTTAGGCTTTCCTGTTTTTATGGCATAGGAATCTAATAATACACTATCTACAGTGGGTTACAATTTTTAATAGGTTTCCAGTAGAATAACGGCTGCGAAATCCTGTCACTTGTATTTCTGTGGTGTATGGCATTTACCGTTACTACGATTGTATGCAAAGTAACCTTATTGGAACGTTAGTTTTGGAGTAAGCATTTCAGCTCCTTTTTTGAAAATCCGTTAAATGGAGCCATGTCTGCGAGTACGACATTCAAAACAACTTACAGAGTATAGGCATAGATAAATTAAGTTATCCAAATATCATTCAAATTTACTTAATGGTAAGCAAAACACAACACACCATCCCGCAATTGAGAAGGTCTTCCCCACATTTTAATGTCAAAAGGGGCGTCTGTTATTGGTGGTGAGGTACTCGTGTGTGAGTCGGGACCCTGGTTTTGTTAGTACCAGAAAGCTGTAAGAAAGTTTTTAATATTCTTTTTATTGAATACTAGAATTAAATTCATTCAAATAGACAAAGGAGTTCACTTTTTTTGTGTTTAAATTCTAGTTATTGAATTTCTTGCACTTCCACAATCAAAATCAAATATTTTTAAATGCACGAACTTGCTCCTCATAAAAACCTAATAAATAAAAAAAAAATAAAAATCCGTTCACCCGTTTGTTGTGTAGCTTTCGATCAAAATATAATCACTTTGTTTTTTATTGTTATTGATGAAGTGAATTAAGAAGGGGTTCCGCTAACACGGCCTGGTTTCAATATCAGTCTCCTCGCTGCCCTTTATACCAGCGGGATCAGGAACCCATAGGGGTTTAATTTTTCCTTTTTGTTTTCGGTTAATGTTGAGAGGCTGTCCGAGCAAATAACGAATTTGGCTTTCCTTGGGAGGGAGGTGGATCGTAGGATAGCTGTTGCTTTAGCTGACAAAAATGTAGCTAATATGCAGTAAGACGGCTTTCCTTAGGGTAGACCCGTTTTCATCTATAATTGCAAATGCGGTGCCTGCTTCAGTCTTGGACCCAACGGTTAACAAATTTGTTGTTAGACCGTTCTTGCCGTCGGGTCAGTGCTGACTTGCTAGTTCCCTCATTTAGCTCGTCGGTGGGCGTGGGACTTGATCCTCAACAACTCAGCAACAAAAATATCATGCCAATCTTCGCGCCCAGGTGACATTGACGCTGCGAGAAATATTTCTTACCCTCCCTACCTTGACTACTACTCTCGCTTAACTAGCCCCTTAAGCTGCCATCTTTCACTTCCTACTTGTCTTTGCCATCATCATCCACACATCCTCATCCTTTCCCGCCTTTTTTTTTTAAGCCAAACTCATTATTTTTGCTCTTCGTTACAGTTTATAACAATTTTATTCATCTTTTAAATGAGTTGAATAATAAAAAAACACAAAATTTACAAATTCAACCATATTTAACCGCACTTATTCTTGACTTTACAATATTTAAATATAAGAAACACATACCAATTTACGTTATTATGTGCGTATTCAAATAACAAAAAAAAATTGATAATGGCAACCATATGCACTAGGTATTTAAATATTAAAATTTCCACGTATTTATATACATATGCATTAGCATCTATATATATATTAATAATTTCTGGGAACTGTATAAAAAAGTGTTGGTGCTATACTTTCAATCACTTTTTGACTCACCGTACTTTTTCCTTGGACTTTGTATCTTTGTTGGTATTCTGCATCCGACGATCCAATGGCCACTGCATCCGTTGCTGTATATTTAAATCACTTCCCTTTACCTTATGTATGTTTTACGTATTTGCAATGCATATAATATGCCTATTACCTTTCTTAAAAAAAAATTTTGCCCAAGTTAAATTTATAAAAATATTCAATTTAATAAAAAATAAGAATTGTTCTGCGACTCCTCTTTGCTGAGATTTGAACCCGAGGTGCTGTCAGAAGCTCCACTAGCGAGCGCCTTAGCTTATACGGCCAAAGTCAGCGTCACGATTTGCAGTACTAAGGTACCTTG
Organism: Cheilosia impressa; assembly: GCA_948293265.1. NCBI lineage: Eukaryota > Metazoa > Arthropoda > Insecta > Diptera > Syrphidae > Cheilosia > Cheilosia impressa. Next base: position 42,683,701 of record OX411880.1, read on the forward strand.
AAGTACTACTTTCCCTTTAGCTGGTAGTTTCAATGACGGCTTTCTTAATTTCTGGTACAATGGCGGCTTAGCTTGCGACTAATTTCTCCGGCAAGGGGCTCTAAGATTATAACTCTGCTTGGACGATTTATTGTACCTGCTAATTTTCTTCTTTTCCGGGTTAAGTGTGCTTGGTTCCCAAACACCAACAATTTTTGCGTTGTTTGTATAAATTTTAAACAACCACTTCGATTACCCTTGTCGTTTGTAGAAAACGACTTTTGTCGTTTCTTGAGTCGTGTCCTTGTAAAAACCTCATTACCTAACACAGACGACCTGCCAAATTTGTAGCAGATTTTTAGACGACTAAAATGTAGTAAAATCTTTTTGAAGGATTGGTAGCACTTGTATGAAACTGTCAAAAAAACAATTTAATTTTTATTTTAAAAATAAATTGCTGTGGAAATGATTTTACTTCTTGAAAGATTTCAGTTTTCAAAAGAAATATTTTACAGTTCAGATAGTGAGGAAGCGTTTAAATACTTGCTAGATGAAGTCGACATTTCCGACGCATTCCGGTGGTCATCAGTGCAGTCTGTGTTGAGGATAATTATATCTGTGTCTAAAAGGCAAAACATCTTATGTCAATTTTGTACACTTTTCAGGAGAGCAATTTTAAACTATATGCAAGGCACTACAGTTAATGTAAAATCTATTTTACAAACAGCTATAACTTCATCATTAGTTAAAATTTGTTCACCTCGTTTGGCTTAAGAGAGAGAGTAAGGAAAGCACAATTCAACCATGGGTAAGGAAATACTTATGTGGTATTCGATTGGGCTTCTTCAGATTTGCTCTCAGATTTCAGATTTCGTGTGGCTAATCGAACACAAAAACGTGCGACTGCAATATGTGCAGCCTTCGACACTTTTCTAAGAGCTTTCTATTCACTGGTTAAATTTTATATGAAAACATTCAAAATGCTCGCGCAAATTGATTTCTAAACATTTGTACATAAATAATTAACCAAACTATATCCACCCGATGCAATGCATTTCTTTGCAGTTGAAAAATTTCACTAAAATGTAAACAAACTAGACTAGTTGTCAAACTCAAACGCACGTGTATTGGTAAATCTAAAGCAAATCTGAGAAAATATTCAGATTCGCAAAAGTGCTCTGAAATCTGAAAAAGATTGCTTTTTTTGTACCAAACGAACATAAAAGCTGCTCTGAGAGCAAAAAAAGTGCTCTGAGAGCGCCCAATCGAATACCACATTAGGCGTTTTTCTTTTTTAGTTCAGAGCTGAGCTCTGAACTGAGCTCGAGCATTATGAGCGCGCTCTGAAGCGATCATGCTCAGATTGTTCTGAGGTACTTATGAAACACACTTGAGCACATAGTTGTCATAAATGCATAAATTAAAATTTATTTATTGTTATTTATTAAATTGGCTAATTTTCAGTTCCAAAACAACAAAGTTCGTACACCATTTCAACTATTTTGCTTATCCTGTGTTTTTTTTTTCTGTCAAATGTGACTGGACGTGTGCAATCAGCTATACACTCAGCCTGCTTAGTCAATTTATTCTGAGCTCATCGAGCGCGCTCTGATAGCGCTCTGAACCAAAAAAGAAACACAAATTCTGAGCTCTGATAAAAAATGGAAAAGACAAATTTCCCACCAATAACGAATGCCTGTATTTGTGTGTGCGTTCTTTCGTTATAAATGAATTCTGTTTAAAAACACAAATCCAAACGCTGAAACAAAGCCTTTTCGAACCAACCGGCTACCTGTCGAAAGCGAAATTGCACACACTTTTCAAATTCTTTCGAATTATTTTACTTAAAATATAGCTCTAGCTTTATACGCCAGTTGAATTTGATATGTAAAATAGAATTTCTAATAAGCCGTTAATTTCAGCGGCTTTCTGGAAAGCTGGCTACTTGGAAGTTTTTAACCGCTCGTCTCCCAACGATTTGCTATTAAAAACTCTCATTTGCCTAGACGCCTAGAGTAATAGATCGAGTATCGATCTCTGCCGAAGTTGTTCGTTCGTCGAACAATTCTGTTACAAATTCTGACCGTGTACGGTAAGGGGTTCTTACAAAGTGGAGCAAAATCCAATACAAATGGGTCGCCTAATATTTCGTTTTGGCGATTCGCACTGGCCGGCAATATTTAGGCTGTGTCGTTTTCGGTGCAACTAGCGAATTCGCAAAGTTAGCTAAACTCATTTCAAAAGTACACATTTCCTTTTTATTTACTCGTTGGAACTAAACGAAATCTGAGCGAGTCAATTTTCCGATGGTTTAATTTCAATTTTAGTCCTGCGGACTAAGCGAATTTAAGACTTTCTTTTGGAGTTTTAAAGGATTTTTGCTAAGTTGGTTTTCGAAGTTCGTGCGAAATGGATTCGGAGAAGCTATCTAATATATGCATTTAAAAATCGAACACTGTTGGATAAACTAGCTGTAATGTAATGAAATTTCAAAGTGCCATTTTGTAACAGAAATTGTTTTTTCATAAAACGACAGCGACATGATTCAACTAACGGGTCATTCGTTTCGCAGTTGCAAGTTGGTAGCGCCGGCATAAGACTCCTAGGTGACTGTTTGCCATTTATTATAATGGATCGCTTAACAATCTAGGTTAGGTTAGGTTAGGCAGAGCAACCCTGCAGCACCCCACTTAGCTCCGTGTGGACCCATTGTGATGCCCTTGTTCAGGGGTTAGCCGATGTCGTTGGCGATGAAGTTTTCTCCCTCACGTTACTCGACTTTGTCCAGCCATCCTGATAAGTTTATGAACCTGCAAAGATCAGATAAAGAGACATTCGAAAGTTCATATATGCCATGGAAGTAGTATCTACCAAGTGTTCTATATCTCAAGTGACAAAGACTGGGGCGCTCTGAACCAAAAAAGAAACACAAATTCTGAGCTCTGATGTATCTGAGATAAAAAGAAACACGAACTTTTTGTATAACAGTTCAGGTTATGCTCTGAACTAAAAAAGAAAAACGCCTATTAGCCAAACCATAAACGTTATTGAAGCGCATATAAATGTCGTCAATGGATATGTGCCACACCATGTCCGAAGAGGAAACTGGCGAGTCCACCTCGATTACCGTTGTCGTTTGCGACTCAAAAATACACGACTCTTCCAAATATGTATACCGCTTGTGGTTTTTACAGGACAAAGGTCGGATGAAAATGTCAAATAATGCGTTTTTTGTACTAGTTTTGTTGTCGTCTCACCACTGTACCTTTATTACCTAAGAAGAAGCGACACGACTAATGACCAAAAAAACAACCTTTTTTGTCGTTAGCAATTTTGCTTCCGACAGGTAGTCGGTTGGTTCTGAGAGGTACCAGAACTACTTGACCGACATAGCTCATTTTCAATACCAACCTGACGCCGATAAAAAGAAGTCCTTTAACCAAATTTCGTTCACCTACGTCAATTACTTTGAGCGCTATCGTGCTTTCAACAGACAGAAAGACAAATGGGTCCAATATTGGTTTTGTATGGGAGGTACCAGAACTACTTGACCGACATAGCCCATTTTCAACACCAACCTGACGCCGATAAAAAGAAGTCCTTTCACCAAATTTCGTTCACCTACGTCAATTACTTTGGGCGCTATCGTGCTTTCAACAGACAGACAGACGGACATTGCTAAATCGATTCAAAATGTGATCCTGATTCAGAATATATATACTTTATGAGGTCTCCGGTGACTCCTTCTTGGCGTTACAAATGTATTGGCAAAGTGAATATACCTTCCTCTGGAGGGTATAAAAACATATTATGTTAAAAACACGATAGCGTCGAAAAGAATCTACCTAGACAAGTGAAATTTTGTGAGAAAACTTATTTTTATTGTCGTCAAGTTAGTATTAAAAATGGGCTATGTCGGTCAAGTAGTTCTGGTACCTCCCTCACAAAACCAATTTTGCATGACTTGTATGCAGTGGAGGGTATCAAAGCATCGGCCAGGCCGATGATAACACTTTTACTTGTTATACCCTCCAGAGGAAGGTATATTCACTTTGCCAATACATTTGTAACGCAAAGAAGGAGTCACCGGAGACCTCATAAAGTATATATATTCTGAATCAGGATCACATTCTGAATCGATTTAGCCATGTCCGTCTGTCTGTCTGTCTGTCTGTCTGTCTGTCTGTCTGTCTGTCTGTCTGTCTGTCTGTCTGTCTGTCTGTTGAAAGCACGATAGCGCCCAAAGTAATTGACGTAGGTGAATGAAATTTGGTGAAAAGACTTCTTTTTATCGGCGTCAGGTTGGTATTGAAAATGGGCTATGTCGGTCAAGTAGTTCTGGTACCTCCCATACAAAACCAATATTGGACCCATATGTCTCTCTGTCTGTTGAAAGCACGATGGCGCCCAAAGTAATCGACGTAGGTGAATGAAATTTGGTGAAATCACTTCTTTTTATCGGCGTCAGGTTGGTATTGAAAATGGGCTATGTCGGTCAAGTAGTTCTGGTACCTCCCATACAAAACCAATATTGGACCCATGCCTCTCTGTCTGTTGAAAGCACGATAGCGCCTAAAGTAATTGACGTAGGTGAATGAAATTTGGTGAAAGGACTTCTTTTTATCGGCATCAGGTTGGTATTGAAAATGGGCTATGTCGGTCAAGTAGTTCTGGTACCTCCCATACAAAACCAATATTGGACCCATGCCTCTCTGTCTGTTGAAAGCACGATAGCGCCCAAAGTAATTGACGTAGGTGAATGAAATTTGGTGAAAGGACTTCTTTTTATCGGCGTCAGGTTGGTATTGAAAATGGGCTATGTCGGTCAAGTAGTTCTGGTACCTCCCATACAAAACCAATATTGGACCCATGTGTCTCTCTGTCTGTTGAAAGCACGATGGCGCCCAAAGTAATTGACGTAGGTGAATGAAATTTGGTGAGAGAACTTCTTTTTATCGTCGTTAGGTTGGTATTGAAAATGTCGGTCAAGTAGTTCTGGTACCTCCCATACAAAACCAATATTGGACCCATGCCTCTCTGTCTGTTGAAAGCACGATAGCGCCCAAAGTAATTGACGTAGGTGAATGAAATTTGGTGAAAGGACTTCTTTTTATCGGCGTCAGGTTGGTATTGAAAATGGGCTATGTCGGTCAAGTAGTTCTGGTACCTCCCATACAAAACCAATATTGGACCCATATGTCTCTCTGTCTGTTGAAAGCACGATGGCGCCCAAAGTAATTGACGTAGGTGAATGAAATTTGGTGAGAGAACTTCTTTTTATCGTCGTTAGGTTGGTATTGAAAATGGGCTATGTCGGTCAAGTAGTTCTGGTACCCCCCATACAAAACCAATATTGGACCCATGCCTCTCTGTCTGTTGAAAGCACGATAGCGCCCAAAGTAATTGACGTAGGTGAATGAAATTTGGTGAGAGAACTTATTTTTATCGTCGTTAGGTTGGTATTGAAAACCTGCTATGTCGGTCAAGTAGTTCTGGTACCTCCCTCACAAAACCAATTTTGCATGACTTGTATGCAGTGGAGGGTATCAAAGCATCGGCCAGGCCGATGATAACACTTTTACTTGTTTTTACTTACTTTGAATTGGGCAAATCAAATGGATTTGAATGAGCTCTTATTTTTGAGCGCGTTAAAATGAATTCCTTTTTTTTTGCCCTTTCACTGCTCTCTTCTTCCTCACTATCTGAACGGTAAGACATTTCAATGCAAATATTTTGAAAACTGAAGTCTTTCAAGAAGTAAAATCATTTCCATAAAATGTATTTTCAAAATAAAAAATTCTTTTTGGCAGTTTCATACAAGTGCTACCAATAATTCGAAAAGATTTTACTACATTCTAGTCGTCTACAAATCTGCTACAAATTTGGCGGGTCGTCTGTGTTAGGTAATGAGGATTGATAACCGACACGACTCAAGAAACGACAAAAGTCGTTTTCGGCAAACGACAACAGTAATCGAGGTGATTATTATTTTTTTTGTGCAGGAGTATCACCAGTTTAATGTTACAAGGAAGTGGATGGTGTTGGCGAGTTTGCGAGGAGATCGATGGCTGACGTTTCAGGGAAATCACCCCATTGTGATGGGATTAGTGTGGAAACTGCCTGCGATGTCTACGGATAATTCATGGTACAATCAGGCAATTGTGCCAAACAGATTATATAAAATACACAATTCAGTGTCAAATTTAGTGCATTTTGCCAACCCTTTCCATCTCTTGTCAGATGGCCATAGCCATAGCTGTTTATAGTTGTAGCAGTTTTATTAAAATTCCAAGGACGTTTAAAATCGACTTTATTTAAGCCCTTGTTAAATCCTTTCACCAGATGAACATTCTTCTCCATTAATGAAGAAAGAGGCTGAATTCCAAAACGCCAAGAAAATGCGCATTATGAATACACACTGCTTTTCTGATGCCAGGTTATGAATGCTTTTGCGCTGCTTTGCATTTGTAATGCTTTGCAATTTTTTATGTTATGGAACGATTATAATGCGAACTATCTAAAAATGTTTTAAACACCAATAATACAATTAGTAACAACCACGCTTTTTAACAGCTTCATAAACAATGTTGGTTTATACAATGCCAACACTTTTAAGCGTATTCTTTATTTAGGAAGGAAGTAGTTTACTCGAAAAATTTCTATGCATCATAATCATTCACGATGCTCTGTTTGCTTTTGTTTGCGCAGCTGATGCATTCACAATGCGTTTTAGAAAAGTATGCATTGCATCATAATAGTCTGTTTGCATTTTGGAACGCTTGATTAAGCAGTAATGCAGAAGTACTGCGTTTTGGAATTCAGCCAGAACTTCCGATTGTTTTTTATTTGTTATTTTTAATTTTCTTTCCATATATTTTTTTTTGCTGTTCTCATAATTTATCCAACGGACATACGCAATCAAACTGAAGGTTTTGAAAAAAAATGGAAAAGACAAATTTCCCACCAATAACGAATGCCTGTATTTGTGTGTGCGTTCTTTCGTTATAAATGAATTCTGTTTAAAAACACAAATCCAAACGCTGAAACAAAGCCTTTTCGAACCAACCGGCTACCTGTCGAAAGCGAAATTGCACACACTTTTCAAATTCTTTCGAATTATTTTACTTAAAATATAGCTCTAGCTTTATACGCCAGTTGAATTTGATATGTAAAATAGAATTTCTAATAAGCCGTTAATTTCAGCGGCTTTCTGGAAAGCTGGCTACTTGGAAGTTTTTAACCGCTCGTCTCCCAACGATTTGCTATTAAAAACTCTCATTTGCCTAGACGCCTAGAGTAATAGATCGAGTATCGATCTCTGCCGAAGTTGTTCGTTCGTCGAACAATTCTGTTACAAATTCTGACCGTGTACGGTAAGGGGTTCTTACAAAGTGGAGCAAAATCCAATACAAATGGGTCGCCTAATATTTCGTTTTGGCGATTCGCACTGGCCGGCAATATTTAGGCTGTGTCGTTTTCGGTGCAACTAGCGAATTCGCAAAGTTAGCTAAACTCATTTCAAAAGTACACATTTCCTTTTTATTTACTCGTTGGAACTAAACGAAATCTGAGCGAGTCAATTTTCCGATGGTTTAATTTCAATTTTAGTCCTGCGGACTAAGCGAATTTAAGACTTTCTTTTGGAGTTTTAAAGGATTTTTGCTAAGTTGGTTTTCGAAGTTCGTGCGAAATGGATTCGGAGAAGCTATCTAATATATGCATTTAAAAATCGAACACTGTTGGATAAACTAGCTGTAATGTAATGAAATTTCAAAGTGCCATTTTGTAACAGAAATTGTTTTTTCATAAAACGACAGCGACATGATTCAACTAACGGGTCATTCGTTTCGCAGTTGCAAGTTGGTAGCGCCGGCATAAGACTCCTAGGTGACTGTTTGCCATTTATTATAATGGATCGCTTAACAATCTAGGTTAGGTTAGGTTAGGCAGAGCAACCCTGCAGCACCCCACTTAGCTCCGTGTGGACCCATTGTGATGCCCTTGTTCAGGGGTTAGCCGATGTCGTTGGCGATGAAGTTTTCTCCCTCACGTTACTCGACTTTGTCCAGCCATCCTGATAAGTTTATGAACCTGCAAAGATCAGATAAAGAGACATTCGAAAGTTCATATATGCCATGGAAGTAGTATCTACCAAGTGTTCTATATCTCAAGTGACAAAGACTGGGGCATTGATAGAGGAAGTGAGGTGTATCCTCCTGTACCTCTTCGTCTTCACACCCCCTACATATGTCGTCATTCTTGAGTTTCAGTTTCATTGTGTGGTTTCTTAGGAAGTTGTGACCTGTTAGGGCCCCTACCAGTTTATACATCGACGTTCTGTCAAACTGCATGAGTTTGCTAGTCCGACTTGGATTGTATTCCGGCCATAGCTTCCTTGATATCTCGCAGGTAGTTAATTCTTTCCACCTGTTGTTGGCTTTCATTCGGATCTTATCTTCCACCCTCTCTCTGAGATTGCAGAGTGGTGGCCTGATAAATTTGATCGCACGATCTTGATCCATAGCGGATCCATTTCTAGCCAGTTCGTCAGCTCTCTCATTGCCGGTTTTATCCCTGTGTCCAGGAACCCAGCATAAGCGCGATGCTGCGAGCAGAGAACCTTAAGCTCTTCACGGCAGCGGCGAACTAGTTTCGATATAATTTCAATAGGAGACACTGCTTTTATAGCCGCCTGGCTGTCAATGAATATGGTAATATCATCCCTTGGTATTTTCAACATTGACACCATATGGGCAGCTTCGCCGATAGCCGAACCTCCGCTTGAAACACACTACTATGGTCAGGTAATCTGATCGAGTGATGTATATTCAATTCTTCGGAGAAAATTCCAGCACCTGTTCCACAGTCCATCTTAGATCCATCTGTATAGATGGATATCGATTTCCTTTTTGTTGGTTCATCTGTGTTCCATTCTTCTCTGCTGGGAAAATATCAAGAGAATGGTTTATCGAAGTCAAGGTAGGGAGACAAGTAGTCAGAAGTGACAGCATCTCCCATATATATGTTCAGAATCTGTGCGTGTCCCATTTTATAGGGTTTCCAGCTTTTGGATTGGCTGATCCTAAGGGCACTTTTGGCTGCAGATTCTTGCATATAAAGGTCTAACGGTATCAGGTTGAGGATTGCCTCCATTCCAGCCGTAGGTGTTGTCCTTATTGCACTGGTTGTGCTAATACACGCTAGTCTTTGAATTTTGGTCATTATTTTGAGATTCGATGCTTTGTTTGTGGCTTGCCACCAAACTAAGCTTCCATACGTGAGTATTGGGCGCACAATAGCCGTATACATCTACAAAATTATTTTAGGGTTTGGTCCCCACCTTTTGCCGAAGATTCGATTACATGCGTAAAAAGCGTTTACAGCTTTCTTTACTCTTTCATTGACGTTAATTTTCCAGTTAAGCTTCCTATCTAAGATTGTACTCAGATATTTAGCACTCCCGGCTACCCTGAGGGGTATGCCTTCAATAGTTGGAGGATCGAAGTTCGGAATCACTCTTTTGTTACAAAACAAGACAATTTCAATCTTCTGTGGATTGACTCCAAGATCGCATTGTTTTGCCCACATATTGAGTGTTCGTAATGCGTTTTCTAGCAGTTCGCTTATGGTAGGTAGGAATTTGCCTGTACCAAGTATTACTACATCGTCCGCATAAGCGGTTACCTTGACCCCTTTATTTTCGAGTTTCACTAGTATTTCATTTATGACAAGGACCCAGAGTAAGGGGGATATGACTCCTCCTTGTGGTGTACCTCTAGAGGCTGTCACTTAAGGTGTCACCTAGTTTTGCATTAATTTTCCTTTCATTGAGTAGGCTTTCAATCACATTGATAAGTGATTGGTCAACGTTGGAATTGAGTAGCGCTCTCTTTACTGCGCACGTTTTGACATTGTTAAATGCTCTCTCAATGTCTAGGAACGCGGCTAGTGTATATTCTTTGTCCTTTAAGGATTTTTCAATGGTGGCGGTGACCTCATGTAATGCGGTCTCAACTCCTTTACCTTTAATGTAAGCATATTGTGCCGTTGATATCACATTGTCAATCCGACTGCGGATAAAAACATTTAAAAGCGTTTCGAAGGTTTTCAGGATGAAGGATGTTAGGCTTATAGGCCTAAAGTCCATCGCAGTCGTGTGGCTGGACTTGCCTGCCTTCGGAATAAAGACGACCCTTACTTCTCGCCATACCTTGGGAATGTGACCGCATTCCAGGCAACGTGTGAAGAGTCTCATCAGGGCTGGTATAACGATTGACCTGGCTTTCTGGAGCATGACTGGAAAGATTCCGTCAACCCCAGGTGATTTAAACGGTGCAAACGTATCGATCGCCCATTTAGTTTTTTCCTCGGTTATTATACCCCCCGGAATTGTTGCAGCGGTAGTTGCTGTACTTGATATGGACTGGACGGTTGTTGCTGGGATGCAACCCGGAGAGTGCGTCTGTAGAAGCAGACTTAGAGTCTCTTCAGTGGACTGCGTCCAGTTTCCACTGTTGTCTTTAAGATATCCTGGAACCGCAGGTTCTTTGGATAGGATCTTCCTAAGTCTAGCTGATTCCCTTACTTACTTTTACTTACTTAACGGGCTCCCGACCCGTGGAGAGTCTCTGCCTGAGACACTGCAGCCTTCCATCCTCTGCGATCCCGGGCACGCTGCCTCCAGTTATCCAGACCAAGCGCTCTGGCATCTGCGATGGCTTGGTCTTTGAAACGGAGGTTCGGTCTTCCTTGTCGTCTCGAACCTGGCGGCTGGGATTCGAAGATCCTCTTAGCTGGAGCATTATTGTCCATTCGCTCGATGTGGCCGAGCCAATGTAGTCGACGTATTTTGGCCTTTTGGACTACATCCACATCTTGGTACAGCTCATAGAGTTCGCGGTTGTATCTTCTCCTCCATTCGCCCTCCTCGCACACAGGACCAAAAATCCGCCGAAGAATTTTTCTTTCGAAGGAGCCCAGTATCAGCTCTCCCTTCCTGCTTATCGTCCAGCACTCGGCGCCATAAAGCAGAACTGGCAGGATAAGGGTTCTGTAAAGCATACATTTTGTCCTTCGAGTTAGGAGTTTTGAACCCAATTGCTTTGCCAAACCAAAGTAGCAGCGGTTTCCTAGGGTAATTCTTCGCCGGATCTCCACTAGGATGTCATTTGTGGAGTTCATGTTTACTCCGAGGTAGATAAACTCCTTAACTACCTCGAAATTGTTGCTATCAATAGTGACGTTCTGTCCTAGGCGGTGGACAGATGCTTGTTTGTTTGTTGATAGCATGTACTTAGTCTTGTCCTCATTTACTACAAGACCAACGAATTTCGCCTGTTCTTCAATCGCCGTAAAAGCCTCTATCACGGCGCGCTGGGAGCGACCGATGATGTCAATATCGTCTGCATACCCCAGCAGCTGGACGGATCTGTTAAAGATAGTGCCTTCCGTGTTGACACCTGCCCTGCGCACTATCTGCTCTAGCACGAGATTGAAGAAGTCACATGATAATGCGTCTCCTTGCCGAAACCCGGTGCATGTTTGGAATAGCTCGGAGGAACTACTTCCAAATTGCACATTGCAGTGTGTGTTCTCCAGCGTCACGCTACATAGCTGGATCAGTTTTGCCGGGATCCCGAATTCGGCCATCGCCACATAAAGCTCCTGACGATGAATGCTATCATATGCGGCTTTGAAGTCGATGAATAGGTCGTGAGTCTCGACGTGAAATTCATTGGTCTTTTCCAGGATTTGCCTCAGTGTGAAAATTTGGTCTATAGTCGATCTGCCGGGCCGGAAGCCACACTGGTACGTGCCGATTAGTGTGTTGCAGAACGGTTTGAGACGTTCACACAGTACGTTGGATAGGATCTTGTATGCGACATTAAGCAGGGATATGCCTCGATAGTTCTTGCAAGACATAGGATCGCCTTAGCTGATTCCCTAGTACTTTCTATTTCATTGCAGATCTTATGGCAGGCTGTGCGTTTAGCACTTGTGACAGCACTTTTGAATTTACGTTGACCGGCTTTGTCTATCTGTAAGTTAGTGCGTTTGGTCAAATTGAACAGAGATCTAACTTTCCTTCTGATTTCAAGGAGGTCTTTGGACCACCACGATTGAGTATTCCTTTTCCTGATTGTCCGTAGAGGACAGGCTACCTCGAATGCATTGCTTAGGATTTTATTTAAACTCTGTGAATGCATCAATTTCGTCTGGTGATCTCATTTCTTGGTTCTTAAGGTTCTGACTATTCCTCACGGCCTCTGAGACAAAAGTGTCCCAGTTGGTGAGTCTTGGGTTTCTGAATTTACCTCTGCCTATTAACTGTTCGTCTACTAGAAATTCTATAATCCTGTGATCTGAGAAGGATGGCTCAAGGGAGACTCTCCATTCCTTCACAGTTAGAGTTTGTGAGTTACTGTAGAGTGTTAAGCCTAACACCTCACGTCTATTCCTAGTTACGAAGGTCGGCTCATTGCCAATGTTAGCTACTAAGAGATTGTTGCTAATTATGAATTCTAAGAGGGACTCACCTCGTGCATTTATGTCCGTACTTCCCCAGAGCGTATGGTGGGAGTTAGCATCACAGCCAGCAATCAGGTCCCATCCCTCCATTTCTGCTGTTTTGACGAGTGTGCAGGATAGCTCTGGGGGTGGATTGTCCGTTTCATGTGGCATGTAGATTGTCGCCAGTACCAGCGCGCCTTTTCCTGCCCTGTCCCATTTGACTGCTGTTTGGTCCGAGCCGCTGAGACTAGGTAAAAGAAAAAGTTTAAGCTGTTTTCTGGCGACAATACATGTTCGTGACTTACCATTTTTTGGTGTGTATGGTATATAACCAAATCTTTGGAGCTCAGCCCGCTTATCTTTCCCCGGAGAATCCAGGGTTCTTCAACCAGGGCGACATCTATGGATTTCGTTTCCATAAGGAGAACGAGGTTGGCGCTGGCCGCCTTACTGTGATGAAGATTTATTTGCGCTATCTTCATCACGGGTAGTCGGTTGCTCTCCCTTGTCTTTCGCCGCTAGCAGCCGGAGTTTGCACTGCGTTATGCCTACGCGGACCTTAAACTCTTGCTTACGGAGTAGCGGCAGCGATTTTTCACACAGCAATATTGTCACATCCATCCCATTCTGGGTATATTCACCCGTTTCGAAGACTTTCCATTCTCTGCTTTGTAGTTCTGGGTTAAGGAACTGCAGATTCCGTTCTATCCTTTCAACGGGTAGAGAAGGTCCCCTAATGCGGATAATACCCTTTGGCCTGGTCAAGTTTAGGATTTCTTTCCTGTCAGCAACGCGCAGATCAGCTTTTGACCAAGGTGCGTTCATGTTGATGATGAAGCCCTTTAACCAGTCCAGGATCTTCTGGTTTTCACATTCCATGGTCTTGAATCCTTTGAAGGTAGATAGCTGGCCAAATAATGCTGTCTTGCCTTCTGCCCTCACAATGGCGTCGTTAACACCATCAAGGATGCGTTGTTCCATGAGCTCCCATTGGTTGGACGAGAGCTTCCGGTCTGGGTTGCCGTAGTCGACAATACCTACTACCGGGGAGATCGTGTCGTCATTGCGACCTCTTTTGGAGACCACCGGTGCGTTCCCGGGTTTGGACGTATCCTTGCCCGAGGCAGCCCCTTGAAACTTTGAATCAACCTCAGTCGAGGTGAAAGGCAATCGGCATTTCGCCCCCGTTACGGCCAATCTTGTGTCGGCTCCTCCAGAAGTCGTCCTAGCTACCTTCCTAACAGGCAGAACCTTTTTCGAACAACCAGGTGTCGGCTCAGCCTTAGACAAGTCCTTAGCTGGGCCGACCCGATTTTCCGGGTTTTGACTTTCCCAAGGCGGAAGGCAAGTGGCATTCCTCCCTTGGTCCAGACAACTTCCCTTTGTTGATTGGGTTCTGCCTCCTCGCTACTATGCTGCTGCGCCATGCGTCTTCGGTCCTTTTTGTCAACTTCAATTGCGGGGTCAGATGCAACCGACCCGTGCCCCGATAGGCTAAGGCTTATCACAGGCATTGTTGGCTGCATAAGAGCTCCCTCGCTCGAGATTTCCATAGGGTCAGCCTCAGGATTACTAGCATGAAGCACGCTAATATCCCTGGACTGCCTTTCTAGAAAATCAAGGACGTTTTGAAGTCTTTGTTTGTCCTTGTCCTCTAGTTGGTGCTTTTTCTTCAGTTTCTTAATCGTCATCTTACAGTTCAGCACTCTTTTCCTAATTGAAGCTGTAGACTATATGGAGAATTTGGATGAGCTGGCGATCGAGCGGTTATCATCGTCCTCGAGAAATAGTTTCTCGAGTCCGAAGTCAACCGTTCTGACGCTTCCCTCAACCGAAGCTGCCCTACTAGTCGACGGTTCTTGGAGTAAGCGATTTTCTTCCTCCTCCGTCATATTCGTATGAGAATCGGTGTTGCCGAAGTTCTTGGTGCCCGATTCAATTACACCAGTCCCTTTGTTTTGTGTTTTTTTGTTTAGAGATTCTATTCTTAACAATCTAACAACGATAAAATTATTAAAACTTACTACGTAGCCACTTTTTGAGCATTACACTATGATTATGGTCGTCATAATCGACTGACTGCGCAAGCAATCGATAAAATTGTGAAGAAATTTAAAGAAAGTGGAGGCATTACTCGTGTCGGAAGGCCTGTACATCATCGAACTGAACGCTCAATCGAATATATTGCTGCTGCAAGTGAAAGTGTCGCTGATGATCTGAATTTATCGATTGAAGATCATGACTTGGACGATATGTGGTTCCCACAAGACGGGGCAAGAAGTCACAATAAACGACCAATTATGGCTTTATTGCGTGAGAAGTTTCCTGGTCGTGCAATTTCACGACGTCAATTTGCCACCAAGATCATGCGATTTGACTCCGTTAGATTTTTTTTCGGTGCGGGTACGCAAAAGTGCGTACTAATCCCCGAACTTTAGACGCATTAAAAACCAATATTATTCCATTTATGGGCGAGATACCGACCGAAATGTGCGAAAGTGGTTAAAAATGACATCAAAAGAATCGCATGCTGCGAATCTTCCCGAGGCTGCCATTTGAATGATATTGTATTTTGCTATATAATGGCAAAGTCCGAACATTATAAAAAAATGTTTATCAATTGTGCATCGTTGTGTGTGTTTTATTTAGCTTTACTTTCGAAACCGAAAAATGAATGACCCTTTAGTTGACTTACTTCGCC
The DNA here is from genome assembly GCA_948293265.1 of Cheilosia impressa. Lineage (NCBI taxonomy): Eukaryota > Metazoa > Arthropoda > Insecta > Diptera > Syrphidae > Cheilosia > Cheilosia impressa. The sequence goes on from OX411880.1 coordinate 42,698,891, forward strand.
TGTTCTCGCGAGAGAAATTCGCTTGCACCGGAAAAACAGCTTGAGAAAACCCGTTCGAGACTTCTTTTTGTTCTTTTTTTTAAGTCACTACTCTATGTTAATAATCCTCAAGCTCTTGAGGAATATCTGTCAGGAAATCGGTGTGAAATGGTCGTTCATTTTGGCGACGGCGGCTTAATGGATAAGAAATTATAACATTAGGTCTGTTCCCTTACTTTTAAATCTTACGAATTTGTACTAATTCGTACGAATTTTACTCAATGTCGTTCCTTAACTCGAAAAATTCGCAAAAGAGAGCGCCATCGAGAGAGTAAGCTATTACCCCTCCACTGAGAATCTTACGAATTTTTACTCAACAAATTTCTTGGTGTAGAATTGAAAAAGCTGTCAGTCACCTTTCAATGAACAGCTGATTTGAAATTTGTTGTCCTATTTGATATATGAATACATTTATTTTGATTTCTTGTGTATTAAAATGGTATCAACAGGAGGCAAAATAAAATTAATTGTTACCCTTGTCCTTTCTTACTTCTTACTTGCTGTAAGAAGTAAAAAAGGACAATCGTCTCCACGAAATTTTTAATGCCGTGTCGCTTTTTCCTCTTCTTGAATGCTTGTAGTTCAATCAGTACAAACTCTTCCAGATAGGTACATGAAGAAGAAGTTCGGATAATTTCGAATCACTTTCATCGCTAGGGAGATAAATAAACTAATTTTGTCAAATTATTAAGCGAATTCAATACGAAACACAAAACAAGTGAAAGCTACCGATATTCTCATAAAAGCAAGAGGATTGGTGTACATATACGTATAATATTTGTTTTTTTGTTCGAATAAAAAATTGCTTGGATCATGGTCCTCCAAAACTGAAGTGACGGCTGGATTAACTAAAAAGTCATTGGATGCTTTAGATCTTAAAACTACATCTCATGATGGATAAAATGGCTATAGGTAAGCAAATTCAGTGGGATCAATTAAAACAGAAATACGTCGACTGACACCGTCACTAATTTCAATTTCAACGAAGATTTACCTGCCGAGATATAAATATTAAGGGATTGAACGCTACATGAGAGATATCTGTCGGTTTTTTTATTTTAGTTTGTGGGTCAATAAGTAAAGAAATTGTTATTTCGCGTTTTTTTTCAAAATAATAAAATGTTAAAAAATTTATTTCAAATCACTCTTTGTAGCTTTGCTTCTTTTCGATAGATGACGCTCTTTTGTTTACACGTTACTATGGATATGAATCGCTTTCGACAAGATGTCGCTCTTTTGTTTACATGTTTCTATGGAAATGAACTTTTTTTGAAAAAAAAAAGTTTTTTTTTTTGTTTACGTTGCTATGGCAATTTGTGTGTGTTTTTTGGAACATATTTTCTCGCAGAAGTATATGAAAATGACATTTCACTAGCAGTCCATATTTAGTATGTCTATGACCTACACAATGTCGAAGTAAGGCGTACTCATCAGAACAAACAAACCTGTTGGTTGTTATGAAACCGGTTATTTTATTTCGCTAAGCTACGTTTTTATGATATGTGTAATAACAAGTAAAAGTGTTATCATCGGCCTGGCCTCCTACCCTCCACTGCATACAAGTCATGCAAAATACCAGAACTACTTGACCGACATAGCCCATTTTTAATACCAACCTAACGACGATAAAAGAAGTCATTTCACAAAACTTCATTCACCTAGGTTGATTCGCTTGGACGCTATCGTGTTTTCAACGGAAAGAGACACACGTTGGTCTAATATTGCTTTTGTATGGGAGGTAGCAGAACTACTTGACTGACAAAGCCCATTTTCAATACCAACCTGACGACGGTAAAAATAAGTCCTTTCACCAAATTTCATTCGCCTATGTAAATTACTTTGGGCGCTATCGTGCCTTCAACAGACAGACGGACATGGCTAAATCGATTCAGAATGTGATCCTGATTCAGAATATATATATACTTTATGAGGTCTCCGGTGACTCCTTCTTGGCGTTACAAATGTATTGGCAAAGTGAATATACCTTCCTGTGGAGGGTATAAAAACATTAAATCTAATTTTCAAAACCTATATAAACTTGTAACTACTGGAATTTATATTCTATTTGCTTATTCTGATCACCTAACACCTATCTATGACTTGGAAAGAAAATTTCTAAATAGGTGACAGCCTTAATTTAAAAATTAATTTTCGCTGCTGGTTGATAATCGACTCTACTTTTTTGATATTAAATTTTTTTTTTATAAGCGAAAAAGCGACTTATATCGAAAAAATACTCCTTTTTGAAAATGAGTTTTACCTTTGTATATACATTCCTATAGTAGCGCCAAGAAATCTAATAAATATTACCAGTATCCCACAGAAGCTTTGGCGCTTCAATCGCTCAATAATGAAAACTGGTTTTTGTCCTTAATTTATCTAGACTGAGCTTTAAGTTTTTATCGGTGTTTCGTCAAAACAAAAGCTATATTTAAACGAAAGTAATTTGATGTGATAAACACATCATTTATTGGGGATGTTGTCAAAGAAAATAATTTGTATTTTGAACTGGTTGCCATATTTTATTTTTATTCCCCGATTACTATCTAAGATTTGTTACCAAATGTATAGATCAGTCAACATAGCAATGCAGTATTTATAGCTGCTATATTATAAGTAGCTATGTAGATTATGAAGCGGGAGTGCGTTCGAGGGGCTCTGGCACTGCAGCTTCTTATCTTCTTATCTTGTGTAGGTGCATAAAACATAATCATGTAGGTAGATATTCAAATGCAAGACGCAGACGCTACTCCTATATTATGTTTTGCATTTAACTGCAAACACTAAATTGTGCTTGTTTTTCCAACTAATTTACGATTCCAAAGATCACGTGCATTTCTTTCTTTGCATGGGTGTCTGACCATGAGAGATAGAGAGAATTTTCTAGGGAATGTTACTCGACAATCATGCCGCAAAGTCCGATTTAAGGAGGGTTTTGACTTAGAAAAAAAAGAAACTTTGTCGTTGGGGTATCTTTTTCGTTTTATTGGACATTTTGGTTTAAAATTAGACTTCAGATTTTCACAGCTTTCGTCAATATTTTTATCTGTGCATAAGCATTTTTTATTACACGATTTTGGATTTGACCCTTTTTCCAAATTTGTCCTCACATTTCTAAGAATGTCCTTTTCGTAAAAGTCTTCATCGCAGAAAAATGTATTTGATGGTAAACGACCGATATAATACCATATAATTTGTGACGTTATGATATGCCATTTATTTTGTGTACCTATGTTATGTATCTACCAAAATAATATTCTGACTGCATCAAACACTTTATTATTTAACAGAAAACAACTATACTGAAATTTTATGGGGAAGATCATTTTGCCTTGAAATGTTACTAATGTACTTTGAAAAAAACCTTGATCCTTACAAAAATTCTATATTTAATCAAAAATCTCACTTATAATTATTTATTGTATTTTGAATGCTAATAAGGGGCATTATAAAAACAGTATAAAATAAATCTACGATGTGTATATAGACATAATAGTAACATTTTTATCTATTTAATTACACCATATCCACCAAAACTGTAAATTTAAAATATCTTATTTTCCATATACATTTTTTTTCAATGCAAAATGGATACCTAGCAAAATATTCCCAATTAGGAATTCGTTCTTATTTGTGCAGTAAATAATCTATTGGGAATTGTGTTTATTCTGTGTGCCAAAAACTTCCCAATCGGGAATTGCGTTTAATCTGTGTTGACAGTAAGGTCCTAGGAATTGTGTGCATGAACACACAACTCCACACATTTTACACGCTGCGGACATAATGTTTCATTGAAGAAACAAATTTGACACAATAACCTACCTGTGTAGATATAAAATCCCTAGATAGGAATATACTTATTGGGAATATTTTCTGGTAACAAAACCGTCTTAACGACGTCGCTCATGACACATAAAGTCGCAAAATGTTCCTTGGGTATCTCGAAAACCCCATTTTCGATTTCTATAAAACTTTCAAAACCGAGTAATGCTAACATCCCGAATATAATAACTTTTACTCAGTTTTCAGCTAAATAGTTAAGCAATTGTATTTTTCAAGCTAAACATTGCAATATTTGGTACTGTTTTTTCTGTCAAATTTTACAAAAACCGCTCTAACGATTTTCATAAAAATACATATTAAATATAAAATCAGTATTCGATATAAGATCCCGAACTTTGTTTTTCTCAAAAAATTAAAAAAAAAAAACAGTTTTTTTTAATTATATTTATATTTGCCGAGCCATTTTCATATATGCTATATTTCTGTTATAATCTCCCCACTTCCGATGAAAATGCAATAAAAGCTACGCAAAACATCATTTTAGCAAATATTACACTTTTATCAAGCTTTAAAGAAATCTGGAGATCGAAACGGAGCACAAGAAATAAAACACCGCACATCAAGGAACAAGAATAGAGAAGAGGTTTAATAAAAATGACGTTTAAAGAAATACACATTTGTACAGTGTTACCTAAGTAAAGAGCATTGCCAGAGATAATTACAATTTCAAGTTTTTCTTTACAATACCCCCACTAAAACGAATAAAATTTAATTGGCAAGTTGTAGTCCCATACCATTACAGCAAAAATCTATCTTCGGTCTGGATACTGCTTTCGTTAAAACGTCCACCGTCATCTTGCCAGTGTCGATATGTTTCAGAATCACGCTTCCATCGCTGACTCGTTCTCTGACGAAATGATGTCGCACGTCTATATGTTTGGTACGTGCCCTGTACGCTTCAACAGTAGCCAAATCCAAAGCACTTCGATTGTCGCAAAAGATAGTTACTGGATATGTGACTTCTAAGAGCTCTGCAATGAGACGTTGTAACCAAAGAGCTTCTTGAGTTGCTGCTGACATCGCCATATACTCAGCTTCTGCTGAGGATAATGCTACTGTAGGCTGCCTCTTCGAGTTCCAAGATAAGGCACCACCTTGTAGCTTATACACGTAGCCTGTAGTTGAACGCCTTTCATCTTTGTCGGATGCCCAATCTGCATCAGTATATCCTTCTAGATTTGTGTTGCCATCTTTTGTGAACGTCAACTTCATATCAGCAGTCCCCTTTAAATAGCGAAAAATGCGCTTAATTGCGTTCCAATGAGACTTACCGGGGTTTTGATTGTATCTGCTGACGCTGCTAATGGAAAAAGCTATATCTGGTCTGGTAATTTGAGCAAGAAACATTATACTGCCCACAGCTTCTTGATAAGGCACATTTGACATCTCTGCTACTTCCTTCTCAGTTTTCGGACACATATCTCGGGATATCGTCTGGTTAATGTCCAACGGAGTTGAAATGGGATTGCAATCGGTCATTCCAAATCTCTGGAGAATGTCCTTTACGTACTGGTGTTGGTCGATGGAAATACGGCCATTAGCTCGGTCACGCTCTATCTGCATACCAAGAATGAAACGCGCTGTTCCTAGGTCCTTTATCTGGAAGGCTTCTGATAAGTTCACTTTCAGCTCCTTTTTCATCATATTGTCATTTGACAACACCAGAAGGTCGTCCACGTAAACTGCTACAAAAAGTTTCTTCTTACCAACATGTTTAAAGTAAATACAAGGATCAAGTTTGGATCTCTTCATATCGAACTTCGTTAAAGCTGCATGCAATTTTTGATTCCAAATTTTGCTAGCCTGCTTTAATCCATAGAGCGATTTTTTTAGTCTGCAAACATCCAAAGTATTGTTTGAAAAACCTTCAGGTTGGATCATATAGATCTCCTCGTCGAGATCTCCCTGCAAAAATGCCGATACTGCATCCATCTGGTCGATGTCAAGATCAAAACGCACTGCTAAAGCCAATAGTAAACGGATAGAGCTGTATCGAACCACAGGAGAATATGTCTCCTCATAGTCTATTCCTTTTCTTTGAGCACAGCCTTTTATTACCAAACGAGCTTTGTATCTGCAAATATTTCCTGTTGCATCCCTTTTTGTTTTAAACACCCATTTGCAGTCAATTGGCTTGCGATTCGGTGGCAGCGCTGTCAGTTTCCAAGTTTTATTTTGGGTCAATGCGTCAAATTCTTCCTCCATGGCTGTTCGCCATAAACTTGCATCAGCTCTGGACATCGCTTCACTTACGGTGACTGGATCATTTAATTCGGTTTGTTTTGCCAAAAATGAGACAAAGTCTGGTCTCTGAACTGGTTTCACTGTTCGGGATGATCTTCTTACATCATCGGCTTCAACTTCAGTCCTCGGCGGTGGTAGGTAGTCATCATCTGTTTCTGGCTGCTCGGTACTGTCAGTGTCTGAATAGTATGTTTCATCAGATGACTGAGACACACTGGAATCTGCTTCCGGATGAAGTTCACTAACGGCTGAATCATTCGATGACGCAACCACAGATTGCTCAGAATCGATTACATCGGCTTGTTCCCCCACTGAAACATTATCTACAAAAACGTCATGACTATCAGTGATACTTTTCTGCACTGGCTGGTTGTTTTCAAAAAACACCACGTCCCTACTGATGTAAATACGATGGGTTTTTGGGTCTATTAGCCGATAGGCCTTCGAGTTTTCACAGTATCCCATCATGAGACAATCTCTGGACTTCGGATCGAATTTCTTTCGTAGCTGCTTAGGAATGTGTACCATTGCTCGACATCCAAAAACTCGAAACAGCTCCAAATTCGGCTTATGTCCACTCCAGACCTCCTCCGGTGTCCTATCTGCCAAACCACTCCTTGGCGAACGGTTGATTATATATACCGCCGTGTTTACAGCTTCCCCCCAGAACTCAGTCTTCAAATCAGCATCAAACAATAGGCAGCGAGCCTTTTCTACTATTGTTCTGTTGCTCCTCTCGGCCAAACCGTTTTGCTCTGGTGTATAGGGTGCGGTTGTCTGATGTTTGATTCCATGTCGACGTAAACAGCTTTGCAGTTCTTCATTGCAGTACTCTGTACCATTATCTGTACGAAGCGCCTTTATTTTTTTTCCCGTTTGATTCTCAACCAAACGCATGAAAACCTCGAATTTCTCTTTTACCTGTGATTTGGCTTTCAACAAGTATAAGAAAACCTTTCTGCTGAAGTCGTCCACCAGAACTAAAAAATAACGCGCTCCTCCAATGGAATTCACTGACATTGGTCCACATACGTCGGAGTGTACCAACTCTAAAACATCTGTTGCTCTCTTACCGGTGTGCTTAAACGGCATTCTTGTTTGTTTGCCCTTGCAGCAAATAATACATTGCGAATTGATTCCTGGAAGAGAGAAATTTACACCAACTGTCATATATTTGAGCTTACTTAAACTGTCGAAACTGAGATGTCCCATCCTGCGATGCCACAAATTCTGATCTTGACTGACCCGAACTGAGAAATTTGTGCCGGTCGATGATGGTAGCTGAACTCTATACACATCTCCCTCGAGCGATGCTGTTAAAATTCGACGATTCTCACTGTTGAAGATTTCAGCTCGGCTTCCTTGAAATCTCACATTGTTTCCCACTTTTGTCAAGCAACTAACAGAAAACAAATTAGCACAAAGGCCTGGTACATACAACACATTTTTCGCAGTAGCAATTTCTCCATTTGGCAAATCAAAACGGATATCTCCCATGCACTCAACTTTCAATCGATTTTTGTCGGCGATGACTACTTCTTCGTTCTTTGGTTTCGTGACATTTTCGAGCCAATCCCGACGCATGGTCATGTGGGCGGATGCCCCTGAATCGAGATACCACGCCTGCTCATTGACTTCTTTGATGACTAAAGATGCGTAGAGCGCATTTGTGTCCTTTGGCTTATGCTGCTGTAATTTTTTATCCGGACAGTTTTTAGCAAAATGTCCGAATCGATTACACTGAAAGCAACGAACGCGCTTCTGATTGAATTTGAAAGATTTTTTGCCGTAAAATGCCACTGTATTGTCCGATGTCGTCTTTACATCCTGCAGTAACTTCGTTTTGATAGAGTCTGCTGTAATTGGTATACCAGCACTCTCGACGCCCATTATCATCGGCTGATAATGCTCTGGTAAACCAGCGAGAAGTAACGTACCAATCCATTCTTCACTTATTTGCAGCCCTATTCCCCTCAGCTTATGCGCAGTCGTGATAACCTTGTTCACAAATTCCTCAACTGAGACGCAGTCCTCCAACTTGGTTGTAATCAGGGTTCTTAACAGACCAACTTTCCTAGTCAACCCAGAGTCCTGAAAGGCCTTTTCCAAATTGTCCCATACATCCTTGGCTGTCTTCGCGTCCTGAACGTGGACAAAGTTTACGGGATCAATTAACAAAATCAGCTTGGACTTCGCCTTTGTCATCTGCTTTGCCTCTGTTGAATTTCCTGTGACACAGTCCCACAAATCCTCATATTCTAGAAGATTCCTGGCAGCAAATTTCCAGGAGTCATAGTTCTCCCTGCCCTTGAGCTTTTCTATGGAAATCGAAGTACTGGCTGCCATGAGTTTCTATATTCTAACCTCGAAAAAGAAATCTCTAAAAATCAACTGCATCCGTAAGAAAATTTGTATCAAAATAACTTTATTTTATCGCGACTTTCCCTAACTTTCTTGTGCTTAATTAATTTGCGAATTCTGGGCTCATAACCTAAAGAAATCTGGAGATCGAAACGGAGCACAAGAAATAAAACACCGCACATCAAGGAACAAGAATAGAGAAGAGGTTTAATAAAAATGACGTTTAAAGAAATACACATTTGTACAGTGTTACCTAAGTAAAGAGCATTGCCAGAGATAATTACAATTTCAAGTTTTTCTTTACAATAAGCTTGTTGAATATGCACCTTCAAATAATTGCAGACACTTCCTTACACAATCAGAAAATCCAACTTCAATTGCACCCCCACACACGTCCATCGGCATATTCGGTTTATAACTGCTAATGCAAACACAATTATCGAATGAATGAAGGAAAAAATCTCAACGAAAGCTTTTTTATAAAGAATAAAATTATCAAAGACTCAAATCTCTCAGTAATTTAATTCTCGATTTGGTATGAGTAGCGACACCTATTAGGATACTGGTACTACTGGATTGGCGCTACTATAGGAATGTATACACAAAAGTTTTACTTTTGATTAACATTTTAATACGTCATAATGAAAATTTAGAGCAAACAATCTATGTCGAACAAGTAAAAGTGTTATCATCGGCCTGGCCGATGCTTCGATACCCTCCACTGCATACAAGTCATTTAAAATTGGTTTTGTATGGGAGGTACCAGAACTACTTAACCGATACAGCCCATTTTTATTACCAACCTAACGAAGATAAAAACAAGTCCTTTCACAAAACTTCATTCACCTAGGTTGTTTCCTTTGGACGCTATCATATTTTCAATAGACGGAGAGACACATGGGTCCAATATTGATTTCGTATGGGAGGTACCAGAACTACTTGACCGACATAGCCCATTTTTAATACCAACCTGACAGCGATAAAAATAAGTCCTTTTACCAAATTTCATTCGCAATTCCTTTGGGCTCTATCGTGCTTTCAACAGACAGACAGACAGACAGACGGACATGGCTAAATCGATTCAGAATGTGATCCTGATTCAAAATATATATACTTTATGAGGTCTCCGGTGACTCCTTCTTGGCGTTACAAATGTAATGACAAAGTGAATATACCTTCCTGTGAATGGTATAAAAATCATTGAAACCAACCGTCAATACAATACCTCTAAGACATATCTATGCCCCTAAACTAAAATTAGGCATAAATTAACTTGTTTAGGGGTGTTTTTGACAGGCTTGAAAATTAGCTGACACTTCTCAGTGCGCACTAGTGGGCACTGCCACGTTAAACAAACCTATATTTTAAAAGATAATTGGTACAAAAAAGAACGCATTATAAAGAAATTTATATCTTTTTATCTTTGAACAGTTTTGTTTTTTGTTAGTTTTTTTATGGCTTCTATTTGAACTTGCTTCGGCAAACTTTAAAATTTAACCAAATGAAAAACGAAGTGGCTATTCGCCCGGCATTTTTATACTGACTGGCGTTGGTCTGGCTTCGGGGCACGGCTACGTAATTGACGTTTATATTATTTGTAATGTTCTCGTAAGACGAAATAAAACACAACCTTGTTCTATGCTGGCTAATTAACAAGTGATTTATTCTGACTTCATTCTGCATAATCTTATAGGAGATACCGTTTTAAGCAATATGCGGTATATAATGATAAATAAGATGACAATCATTAAAGTGTTGCCAATAGGCAGTATCTAACATGTCCATCCTTAAGATAAAGTTACAAATTTAGATAACTAAATGTTTATAAATTAATAAAATCAAATGAATTCAAAACAGATTTTAAGCATTTATATTTAATAGAAAATATTTAAATAAGTTTCCATGGAATAGCAAATTATAATTCATGACTTAAAGATACATTTTCATGGAATAGCAATTCATTATTCAAAATTTAACTTATATTATCTGTAGGTATATAATATATTTTATAACTAAGGTCTTTATTTTACTTATTATAGATTATAACTCTTCCACCCTTGCGTGGTCTCAATATTCTTGTAGTGGTGGCTTCTGGCATTTCGTTTGAAGAAGTAGTGGGAATTTCACCATCCACCGAAATTATATTACTATTTTCAACATCCGATGATTCGTCTTGAACATTGGTTTCAACTTCTTGATTTTGGTTCCTACTTTGATTTCTTATCTGATCTAAATGCCGCTTAATATCTCGATTATTGTGAGTTAAAATGCAACAATACGATCGGGGACCTAATTGTTTTTTTATAGTAGCTTGTGTCCAACTTGATTTGTTAGGATTTTTATAATCTCTTACCATAACGGATTGGCCTGTTGAAAAAACAGTATTGCGTTTTCCCTTAAAGTTCATTATACTTTTATTTTGATTTTCAACTATAATTTCTCTAATTGTAGGAGGCTTTAAGCCACTTAAGCGTGTTTTCAAAAGTCGTCCAAGAAAAATCTTAGCAGGTGATTCACCAGTGGTACAATGTTTGGTATTGCGATAGTCAATCAGAAATCTGTTGATAACAGTATCTAAACAAGAGTTTGTGTCTTCTTTAAGACTTGCTAAAATAGATTTTTTTAGTGTTTTAACAAAGTTTTCTGCTTGACCGTTCGTTGCCGGATGTCCAGGGGCCGTAAGAATATGCTTTATATGGTTGTTTTTTAAAAATTTTGCAAATTCTTCAGACGTAAATTGTCGTCCATTGTCGCTTACGAGCAAATCTATTAGCCCGTAACGACAGAAAAGTTCTCTCATTTTATTGATAGTAAACGAGGCAGTAATTTCTTTTGTCTTAAAGACTTCAACCCATTTAGAGTACGAGTCGATTACAACTAACAGGTAAACATTTTTAATGGGTCCAGCAAAGTCTACATGAATTCGACTCCATATTGAATGGGCAGGATTCCAAGGAATCAAAGCAGACTTCTCAGGACTTTGTTGTGATTCTTGACAAGGAATGCAATCATGGATCAAGCCTTCTATCTCGCTATCCATTCCCGGCCACCAAACGTAGGAACGAGCCAGCATTTTTGTTTTAACGATTCCTAAATGTGAAGCGTGGAGTTGCTTGAGAATAACATTTCGTAATTTCTTCGGTACAACGGATCTTTAGCCCCAAAGGATACAATCGTATTCAACAGAAAGCTCATAAGCTTTGTTACGAAATGGAATGAACTCATCACCTTGCAACATGTGAACCTTTCCATTTTGAATGGCCTCACCTAACTTTGACAAAACTGGATCACGTCTTGTCTCGCGAGCTATGTCCTTGAAACTCAAGAGAAGGTTGTTTTCCCTTTCTATTAGATTAATATAATTGCTTTCCGTATGATATTTTGTAAAGGATGACTGTGGCATCCTTGAGAGTCCATCAGCATTATTTAGAGAACCTCTTACATATTCAACAGAATAATCGAAACCTGATAATATCAATGACCATCTTTGTATACGCGCGGATGCCATTATAGGTAAACCTTTATGCTCACCAAATATGCCAAGCAAAGGTCTATGATCTGTTCGTAATATGAACCTGTTGCCCAAAAGATATTGTTATAATTTTGTTACACAAAAAATTATGGCAAGTGCTTCTTTTTCCAGCGTGCTGTAATTAGTTTCACTCTTGGATAAAGCTCTCGAAACAAAAGCTATTGGCCTAAGACTATCCTGCATTCTATGTGACAGAACTCCAGCTACAGCACTGTTACTAGCATCTGTAGTTAAAATTATAGGTAATCTTGGATTGAAATGCACCAACACTTGATCTCATGTTATTTCAGATTTTATTAATTCATATGCCTTTTGGCATTTAGGTGACCAACAAAAATCAACGTTTTTGCGTAGAAGTTCTGTAACGTGCTGCTTGCCTCGTCCAGGGTCCTTGCTGGCATGCTTGCACCCGCCTCTAAGCTCGCCGGAGGGCGTGGGAGCTTGACCCAGGCACGTCACAAAAATCATCAAATCATGCCAGTCTAAACGTTGTGGTGTTCTAACGTCGCAAGAAATGGCCTCTACCCACCCTACCATGGTCACCTACTTGCCTCAGTGACCCCTTATACTGGCATCTTCTCCTTCTTTACCCCCAGCAACATCCCTTTCCTTCAAAACCTCCTCATCCTCTCACCTTCCCTTATTCAAAAATCATTTTTATGTGTTTAAACATTCATTTAATAACAATTATTTTACTCATTTGGTTTGATTTACTTTAAGTTACCTATCAATTTCAATTACTTTACTTTTATACTATGTACTTCAATAAAAAGAAAGTATTCTTAATTTATAATAATTTAATTTAACTGTGTAACTCCCCTACCCAATTAATCCCTGTACCTTTTCACTTAATAGTCCCCTGCCCACAAATTTCGTAATATATATAAAAGTATAACAATATAAACTTGTCTTAAAAGACTCACCAATAACTTTCCACAACTGGCGATGAAGTGGCCACAGCATCCAGGTTGCGCTGGTACGATTCCTTTTATTTTGCTGTACCTGTATCACTTTTCTCAAAAGGTTATTATTATATAATTATATATATTTTTGAAATTTCTTTGATTTAAGGTACCCCGGCAATGTCTTCCGGCAACAAATTGAAAATACCTTCCTTTTTTTTTATAGTGCAATAAAAAATACAAGATTAAACACTAATCGTGTTGAGATTTACGTTAAAAATTAATTAGAGATATTGATTTTTAAAAAAAAAAAAAAAACTTAAATGCTCAGAACGGGATTCGAACCGTAGCTGTTCCGTATAAGCGGTGTCTTTAGCCGCTTACTTAACCGCTGCGTCAACGGGTACTTTTTGGATTCGAGTCCGGTTTGCAGTATTTTGCTCTGGATTCTGTTTCAAATGTCTGGATTCTGTTTCAAATGTCTGGATTCTGTTTCAAATGTCTCCTTGCCTATTTTGCCGGGCAATCGGGATAATTTGCGGGCGGCCAACACTTCCCGTTGGTCCGCCAATTTATGGGGAGTTTGAATGTTTGGAAGTCCCTTTTCTTTTACAAAAAAAATATCTTTTTTTTCTTATATGTTATATATATAAAACTATGCCTTGTTTTACCTTTTTCCTCCTTTTCAGATCTCCCCAAAATCTTCTCCTCCTGTAGTCGCTTTATAATTAATATATCTAATTTTTCTTTACTATTAACGCTCGTCTATACTTTTAACGATTTAAATCACTTTTTACTTGCACTTGCCGTATTTGATAATTTCGGCGCGAAACTAGTCCGACTGAAATTCAAATTACTATTAAACGGCACAGGAATCAGTCAACGGCAAAGCCAGACAATTTCCCTTTTTCTAGTACTGCTGTTCTCAATATTACTCTCTTTTAGTTCGTTACTGTTGGCTTATAATTAAAGCCGTTTCCAAATCTCTTTTAAATTTTCTCTTAGCCAGAATTTCGTGTGTTTTGTATCGTCCCTGTACTCCTACCTTACCCAGATTTATGATCGTAGACATAGGTAAATGTCTTTGCTAAATAGTGCAGCAATGGTCGGCCATGTAGTGACTATTTGACAGCATAAACAAATAAAACGATAAAAAAAAGAAATTCCATAGCAATGGAGAAGGTTTTGCAACAGTTCGTATAAAGGGAGCATTTTTAGAGCAAAGTTGTTAATAAATTTAGAATAGTAATTTACCATACCTATAAAAGCTCTAAGTTCCGAAATATCTTTTGGAATAGGTGCCATTGAGACACTTGAAACCCGTTCATTGTTTTTGCTCAAGCCATTTTTATCAATAGAAAATCCTAAGTAACATATTTTGGGCTTAAAGAACTCACATTTAGTTAAATTTAGCTTAAGGCCGGCTGAGCTGAGTTTATTTAAAACTAACCTTAAGGTTTCAATATGCTCTCGCATATCGTTTCCAGTGATAGTTATATCATCTTGATAAACTACGACGTTTTTAATACCGACTAATAAATTCTCCATTACTCGTTGAAAAAGGGCTGCTGCAGTAGCGAAGCGAAAATTTCATCGATCCTAGGCAATGGATGAATAATATTCTCTAAACATTTGTTTATTGTGACTTTATAGTCACCGCAAATGCGCAAATCACCGTGGTTTTAAAATCGGAACAAGGGGCGTACCCCATTCGCCTCAAAAAAGTACGACCAAGCAATGGTGGACTTTTTGTATTTGAGACTACAACAACTATTTTCTTTGTAGTACCACGATAAGATATTGTTGCATCGTACTCACCCAAGAGTTGGATTCTTTCACCACTGTAATTGACATAAGGAACTTTACATGGTCTAAGAGACCTTTTACTTGGAAGTTGTTCGTAAAACGAAATTGGAACCAACGTACACGGGGCACCGGTATCACAAGCAATGTTCATCTGAATACCATCTAAAATAACCTCCAAACAATAAATGCCACTAGAAGAATTTGAGCCCACACTGTAAATAGAAAGATCAAACAAATCTTTATTAATTTCAGTACATGATTTGCTATCAGAATCTGATACATAATTTACAGTTTTTTGTGTTTTAGATGTGCACATTGGTGCTAAATGCCCTATTTTTCCACAGGAATGACATCTACTATCTTTATACTTGCAAAACTGTGATCTATGTGTACGCCAACCACAATGATTGCAAGGTTTCTGCTTTGTCTGTCTTCTTCTGCCACCACCACCGCCGCCGCCGTTGACTGCTCCAAAACCACTACTGCCACTGCCACTGCCTGTATTACTGCTTCCCCCGCTTTTATTTATTTGATTGCTTCTTCCTTGATTCTTCGACCATGTGCGTTTGTTCATAAAGTTGACAGATTCTTCGGTAATGATTTTTTTTCTATCTTTGTTTCGATGATCATAGCTTTTTTTAATGCATCAGAAACTGTTAATTTTTCGTCTTCTTCACATAGTCTTTCAAATATAGCACTGGGTAAATGCATGATGAACTGGTTTAATACGAAGGCGTCCAGGTTTTCGTTGAATTTGCAATTCAATGCCAAACTCTTGACTCTAGCAAACCACTCTGCCACCGTTTCCGTTTCACGTTTAATTGATGAAAAAAAGTTTTTTTCGTTCACGGAAAGTGATTGTGGGTGGTGTGTAATGTGTATTTAAAGATATGCACAATTCTTTGTATGTTTTAGAAATAGGTGAATCTGGACTGCACAGACTGTGTAATACACTGTAGGGAGCTGCGCCTACCGATTTTAATAAAACTGTTTTCTTTTGGTTGTCTTCGGTACAGTTAATTTCACCAAAATGAATGTCCAGTTTCTCTTTCCAAATGGAAAACGTTTCATTTTCTGGAGAGAATGCTGGAATACTTGCTGTCTGGAACAACGTGATTGCTGCGGCGGGATTTGATTCGTCGGGCATTTTTCACTGAATTATTTCGAACTTAGCAATTTGTAAAACAATTTTATTATTTTATTCGTAACACGATTTGTAGATATGCTTAAATTTAAATTTAGTTTCTCGTCGCCAATTATTGTAATGTTCTCGTAAGACGAAATAAAACACAACCTTGTTCTATGCTGGCTAATTAACAAGTGATTTCTTCTGACTTCATTCTGCATACTGTTATAGGAGATACCGTTTTAAGCAATATGCGGTATATAATGATAAATAAGATGACAATCATTAAAGTGTTGCCAATAGGCAGTAACTTACATTAGTAATAGTGTTTTAAGAATTGAGTTGGACCTTAAAACGTACAGGCTCGTGTCCGAAAATGAAATACTGGAGTTTAGATCCGTTTAAGCGAGCGAAGCGAGCCACATTACCCCTATTTGCCGCGATTTAACTTTGACATTTCGTTTCGTAGCCTAATGAAAATTTCTGTGCAACTTTTTTTTTCTTTTCTCCCTTTTTAACTTTTTCAATAATCGATAATTGAAATAGCCTTGCGTTTCGACATTTTTGAATAAACGTTTCACGAACTTTAAATGCAAACTCAAACGATTGACCTTTTGATCTGCGTAAAATGTCTACTACACATGTACACTTGCTCATACATACAAAACAGGTAATTGAAAGGATTTTGGTGACATTTAATTTTTCGCCGCCTTATTACCATAGCAACGTACTCAAATATAAATCATCTTAGATTAGAACCTGATTCCGATGGAGCAGCTCATTTGCGTATTTTTTCGATATCTAGATGTCGCTCTTTTTGTTTGTAAAAAAAAATACATAGCTATATTATAACGAAAATAATTGTGGTACGTTTTTTAGAATTACATACTTATGAAAGGTATGGTCGTTTTTTTTTTTTTTTTACCATCATCGAGGACACACAAAACACTACGTTCTCTTAGTGTGACCTCTCAGTAACGCTTTACACAACTGTTGTTTGTTGCGCGACTTAGCGTCATCTACCGATCTTCAATCTTATAGACTACTTCAAATATTAAATTAACTTAATCAAAACCCAATGAAAAAACGCAATTTTTAAAATCTAATCTGGATAAGCAAAAATCAATTTCATTGCAGAGATCATTGAATGTGCTTATGCACCTTGTACCTTGTAATAGGCTCGTTGATACCATAATTGGTTGTGTGCCTTTCTGTATAAAATAAGCTTCTAACCCGCAGAGACCTCTGGGGAGCATATACATTTAAAAGATAAAGCAATTCTGGTGACTTAATATTTATGATAAATAATAATATCGCGAACAAACATGACAGAAGTTACAGTGCGTCTGAAACTGAGGGTTTGCAAGCCGACTAAAGTGCATCTGCTGTCATAATTAGGAAGCTCATCAAACACATATAATTTACGAACCGCGTATCTCGTGAATTTCTTCTGGACTCTTTCGAGTCTAAGTTTGTGTAAGACATATGGTGAATCCCAAATAATTGATGAATATTCTAAGTATGGCCTGACTAAAGAGCAGTAAATAACCTTAAGGCTATGTACATTTCTAAAGTCGTTACTATTACGCATAAGAAAGCCCAACAACGAGTTAGACTTAGCAATGGCGTAATCGTAATGCAAATTAAAATTTAATTTATTGTCAAATATGACACCAAGATCTTTTACCTCATCATGACGCTGAAGTCTAAGATCATTTATAAAATAATTATGAAAAAGGGGTGCAGCAATACGGTAGGCCGTAAACACCTTGCATTTAGAAACATTAAGTTCTAGAGCATTACGATTACACCATTCCGATAACTTATTAATATCTGATTGAAAGCGAATACAATCAGAAGTATTATTAACCCGAGAAAACAACTTCAAATCATCAGCGAATGACAAAACTTTACAGAATTTAAATATTTCGTGGACATCGTTAATAAATAAAATAAATAGCAGCGGGCCCAGATGACTACCTTGTGGAACGCCCGACGTAACTTCAATTACACGAGAAGTAAAATTATCGACCCTTACCATTTGCCCTCTATGGGTTAGGTAATTAACGAACCATTTTAGCATTGAGGAATGAAAACCCAACGATTTTAGCTTAGCCAAAAGTAAGGTGTGATGCACTCTATCAAAGGCTTTTGTGAAGTCAGTGTAGAGTACATCAACCTGTACACGTTTCTCAAAACTATTAAAAATGTAATTATGTAGTTAACAAAGCTAAGTTAGTAGTACAAGATCTACCACGAACAAAGCCATGTTGACTACTAGAAATAATTTCTTTTACCGCGAAATAGAGTTTGTCTTTAACAATACTTTCAAATAATTTAGGTATTGCCGAAAGCTTAGATATAGGCCTATAGTTCTCCACCTTTTGCCTTAAACCGGATTTAAAAATTGGAATTATAAAAGAATATTTCCATTCATTAAGAAAATCACCAGAAACAAGAGACTGGTTAAAAATTATTTTAAGAGGAAGAAAAACGGAAGACAAACATTTCTTTAATATTACCGCTGGAATCCCATCTGGGCCTGGGTTGCTATTAAAATTAAGTTTATCGAGCGCGTTTATTACATCTTCATCCGAAAACTGTAGGACACCGATATCCAAAGCATCAGAGATCATATCTTAATGATTATCTCTTAATTGCAATTGACACTCATTGTACACTGACTCAAAAAAGTTAGCAAACAAGTCGCAAGTGCTTTTTAAGTCTGTTGAACTTACATTTTCAAATTCCATTACCTTAGGCAAGCCTGTGGTATTTCTTTTCGAATTAATATAATTCCAAAACGATTTACTATTGCGCTTTACCGACGACTCAACAGACAAAATATATTGATTATATAAAAATCGATTTAAAAACTCATATTCTTTCCTGAATCTCAAAAAAAGTTCACGATTAGAATTTGTTTTATGAGATAAATAACGCGAATGAGCTTTCCTTTTTACATTACGTAAATTAACCAATCTTTTATTGGACCAAGGAATTTTAAACTTATTATTATGACGCGTCTTTGGTACGAATAAATCAAAACCAGAATTTAATTTATCCAAAAATATATCATAATTACCTTTGAGATCGGGGGATTTTAGCATTTCAACCCAATCAAAATCATTTAAATATCCCTGCAGTGCACTGAAATTGGTTTTTGCGAAGTTATAAGATAACGCGGTATCATTACTACAACGTTCACCGGAAAAACTACGAAAATTAAGCTCTAAAAGTAAGGCTTTATGATGGATTTTATTGGAATCAATAACATCCACAGCCTCTGAAATATTATAATTAATTTCATTATTAATACAAATTAAATCTAAAATTCTATTAAGAGAATTACGAATAAAATTTATTTGAAATAAATCCAAAGAAAGAAGACCATCAATGACTATTTGTTCATAATCATGTTTTACGTTAAAAGGTATTAAATTCGCATCACCATCTACATTTCTCCATGTGACATCACCAATATTAAAGTCACCCAATACACAAGGTATTTGAGTAGCTCCAAGAGCACTGACAACACGAGTAATGCCTTCAATGTGTTTTTCATACACACTAAAAGCACTACCAGGAGGAACATAGGAGACGCAAACATACAACTGATAACACATGTTATGTAAATCAATACACACACACATCTGTTCAACATCTACCGACCGATGCTCTAATGTAATCTGCCTACTTTGAAAAAGAGATGACACAGCTATTAAAACTCCCCCACCTCTCTCGCTGCTTGTTCGGCAGCGATCATTTCGGTAAACCACATACGAAGCATCGAAGATCTCAGCCGAAAAAATATGTGGGTGCAGCCATGTCTCCGTTAAGACAATAATATCATATTGATGGTCAGAGAGCGCAACCAAAAGCTCTTTTGTTTTTGTTCTCATACCACCAATATTCTGATAATAAACGGAATACGAAAAATGATTGACAACGGACGTGTCCCGCCGCCGCAGAGAATCACTGTTTATGTTTTGGCTTCTGCAAGGGGCAAGACAACTCCGTTTTTTGTCAAAAATTTCTTAACGCGAATACCCGACGGCCAAAAGGAAGAATCTAATGCGCGGGCGATGAATTCGTCCGGTAATTTAATTTTGAAATTTATAAAACGTAACTTGGTTAAGTCAGCGGTCGACTTAACCAGTGCCCATGTTCTGTAATTATCACATCGATATATTTATCACAAAGACAATATGAATTGAAAGAAAATACTTAAAAAGTATCGATGCGAAAAATTATTTATTAACCTCAGGAGCATTTTCTTTCAATTCATATCGTTTTTGTGATAAATATATCGATGTGATAATTACAGAACATGGGCACAGTTTACAACAAACAATTTGGTCACTCGATATGGCCAATTTATTTGAAATATAATTCCGCTGTGCACTTTCACTAGTATCCACATGAAAACCGGCAGCATGCAGCTCCATTGGAGGAGTCGCAACTAAATCAAACGCGGTATTAACCGAACCATTGGAAGGTTTTATTTTTTTCGGGCATTTATTCTTTTTACGCGGTTTTTTTTGCGATACTTTGCTCAATAATGCGGAGCCTTCGGAGGCATTTTCCGTTTCCACAGACGGCGGCTGTGAATTACTGCAAACGGGTATGTCATTAAAAGAAACACCCGTTTCAGCAGAACAACTTTTATCCGGCGGCAAATCCGAAGCACAGTTTTTTTGCGAGGAATTACATTTCAACTCCCGAATCTCTAACTTAACCAAACTCAGTTCATTTGTTAATGCACTAAGTTTGGAAATTAATCCAAGTAAAGGCATCCCACTGCAGATTTTGCACTTGTAGCAAAGTCCATTATTTGTCTTCATCAGCTGGAGGGCCGCTTCGGAAAGCATCACACATTTGGTGTGGAATTCCCTGGAGCATATCCCTCCGCAAATGATGGAGTCACCAGACATTATGCCAGTACCGCAATTATCGCAGGTTTCAACCATTATTGGGAACAATTATTAAAAATGCAAAATTAAAACAAAAAGGAAAAAATAAAAATATTAAAACGACAATAGAAAAATTGCGGTAATAAATAAATAAAACGACTAGCGACGTGTTCACTGAGCAAAGCTTTCGAGAGAACTTCGACCACAAGCGATACTAGTATATTTTAAATTGATTTAGCCATGTCCGTCTGTCTGTCTGTCTATTGAAAGCACGATAGCGCCCAAAGAAATTGACATAGGCGAATGAAATTTAGTGAGAGGACTTACTTTTATCGTTCGTCAGGTTGATATTAAAATAGGGCTATATCGGTCAAGTTGAAGTAATACAGGGTGCGGCAAGAAAACTTGGTGATTTGTTTTTGGTGCCAAGCGGGGGGGGGGGGGGGGGGTCTCATTTTTTAGGGGACCTCCTGAAGTCCGCAGTCAGTCGACATCATGCACTGGACGAAAGAGCAACCCGCATTTACCTGCGAGTCTTACTTTTCCAACTATCGTTCCATAATTTCCACTCAACGTGCTTTCCGTACTCGCTTCAACATCGATCCCGCAGGTCGCGTTCCTGGCCGGCAGAGAGGCTACAAAGAGATCTTGGTGATGTGTGGTTTCAACAAGATGGAGCCACAGCCCACACAGCACGAGCATCGATGGATCTTTTGAGGGAATATTTCCCCGATGTCTAATCTCCTTGAGGGGCGACCTTACCATCGATATGCTTCAAAGAATTCAGAGGAGCTTCGAAAATCGGGTATCTCAGTATATCGAAAACGGAGACGTCACTTGTCCGATATCATCTTTAAAACCATGCAATGAAAAATTCAGATCGTGTGTAACAAGAATAAACAAGTTTTGTAACGGTATGTCCACTACTTTTGGTTTTACTTCCTTTGAAAATCAGCAAATTTTCTTGCCGAACCCTGTAGTAGGGACAATTTGTTCTTGAAATTTGAAAAATTTAATGAAAAAGTCGTCCGTTTGTTGGATTTCTGAACTGTCTGCCTTAACTGAAGGAATTAAATGAATAAGGACATTAATTTAATTTCTTTGTAATAGCTAATTTTTATCTCATGATGACATTGTGACACAGTAACACAGTATTTTATACTTCGGTTATTGCTAAGATAACATGGTTGAGAAATTACTTCTGTGCATTTGAGCATTTTTAACTTCATCTTCAACCATTTCAATATTTAGATCTCTATGTAGATCAGCATTGCGTATGTACCAAGATTCATTAACTTTCCTTTGTAATTTATTTTGGAAGATGTCGTTTGGCATGTGCATGCATGTGCAAGTACAGGGATGATAGAATATTTCCCATAAGCCAATGCATTTTACTGTATCGCATGAATCCCAAAAAGTTAAAATGATTTCCAGATCTGCACATATTGTCAGGTCTACCAATTATCTAACAATGACCTGCAAATGATTTTGCAATAGCAAACTACCTTACAATACCAAGTTGCCAGTTCACACGAATGCCAGGTTTTGTTCCAAACTCTGACAATTTCATTTGCGAATGGTTTGCCTGCAAATTATCTGTCTGACAACGTTGACAGGTAAAAAATTGCCAGTTCACACGGTTATGGGGTTTTCGATTGAAGAAAATAATTGCCCTTTCCATGAAAAGATCAAATCAATAAGTGCTCCTACTATGTATTCTATGTTTCATTGAAAAAAAAGTGCACTTCCAGGTCAATTCTTAACACGACAGAAGTGTCCGGAATATTTTAAGAGAATTGCACAAAAAAACGAAATTGAAATTGAAAAGATGCAATTGCGATTGTTTTGGCCAAGTATGTATTTGAGAGCAGCGAGGAGGATGAATTGCCACACATACGTCGGCGTGTTTGGACTAATGATTGGGTGGGCCGCCGACAGCAGGAGGAACGAGCCAGGAGGGAAGAGCCAGAATTGTATCGCAATTTTTATAGTATGTTTTCCAAACAATTCGATGATCTCCTAACTTTGGTGACTTCTCATATCCAAAAGCAAGAGCGCGAGCAATTCAGCGGTCAACGATACATAGCTACCGGGGAATAAAAAACATCTAATCGATAAGCTCATATTATTTATATACTAGATGACCCCAAAATCGTTAATGTAATGAATATAATAATTAAGAGTATGCACATGCTGCTTCATGTAATTCGGTCAATTCAAGTTGCTTATTCAAAAGTTAAACTGAAGTTCATATAACAATGGCATATATCTACCAATGTCGATGTTTTTCAATCAAAACGCAATGATTGACTACAAAGCGGAATGTTTGCCTTCAGTTGGATCCATTATGTCCAAATTTTTTCGTAAGTGTCCCTTTCTTTCCGTTACTAAATTTCGGTTGATATTGCGCCTCAGTCGAATTTCAATTTCAAATTGCGCTGAAACAAAATCAAATACAGTTGGTTAAACTCATTCTTCACAATGCACTTTCGATAGATGTCTGACCGCACGCAATAACAAGTCCGTACAATTCAATTGGAATGGCGAACCGAAAGGACACCTTTCATATTGCGGAAATTGCATCGCAATACTTACAGACGTCATTCAATAGCCCAATATTAACGCAACGAAGAAAATTGTATTCGAGTGCGAAAGCATAACAAAACGCAGCTGGATTTAAATTAAAAGGTGGTGCACTTGTCCTACGATCTTGACGTCAAATACGGTTCCGTTCATCTTAATCATCATTTGCATGATCCAATATTTGTGATGGACAAAATTAGCCCATTGTCATAGATTAAAATTTTCTCCATCCCAAACAAAATTTAATTTTCAGAATCCACGTTTAACAGAATGCAATTTCTGATTTTCATGGTTTAAATTTTTCGGGGTTGTGATATATAAAAAGTTGTCGGGTGCATCTCATCCGCGGACAACTCATCCCCAGCTAAATTTCGCACATCGCTTCTTTTTCAAGACTGTAAATCTGAAGCTTAAACAATAAGTTTATTGAGAAAGAAATAACTTCATTTTGAGTTTAGGGAGCTACATATAGGTTTGTTTTGATTGCACGAAACAACTGAAAGTTTTACTGTTTGCGATATTAAATTGGTGCCATACATTGCATACTACCGCTTTTCAAGCATAATATGTGGACATATGTGTGGATCGGCGAATATGGCATAGGCATAAGTTTTTGTTTTTCTGTAAACTATGGTATGAGATCTTAGCAAACACGAGTACAGATTAGACCTTTCACCTTAATTGAACACTTTTATTAAAATAGCACAGATAATCGAAATGTTGCTTGCAGTACGATTATTAATGCTCATCAATTGCATTTCATTAAAGGTTTGCTCAACAAATGATGCGCTAAGCAAAGTCTATATTGTGGTGAATACGCTCCCGACCGTTTGGCTGCAACCAGAATCTGAAACGCTCGAAAGTCTAAAGCCCCTAATAGCATTCATTAAAACTGTATTTGAGACTTTTGATTCAAAAAACCCGCTACATATGTAAGTTTAAATAAAGATGAGTAAATACTACAAGCTAACTTTTATTTTTTATAGGCAATCGTGGGATAAAGCAAAACAGATTCTTCAACGGTTGCATAGTTGGTAAAACAAATTGAACGTTCATTAATACAGGTCACATGTTAATGTACGTGCAATTAACATTTTTAGATTTAAAAAAACATTTTTTTTTTCTTATAACTTAAGTTTATCTTTTTTATTGTAAACATTTAAACTGTAATTTTAAATTGCAGCAACAAAATAAAAATAAAAAAAAATTAAAAAATTATCTTATCAGCTTTTGGGACTCCAGGTTTCTCGTAACATACAGCCAACTCCTTTATTGCTGGCTGCAGTGAATTCAACTGCTCGACTACAGTGTTGTATTCATCGGAATCGGCGTCAATTTGAAGCAACTTTAGTACAAGATCTTATAAATGCAAAAATATTTAGTAAGACTAAACATGAATTCAATTATGTATGTACTATTCCTTACCATGGAATTGCATAAGTAAGTCATTTTGGTCTGTGCTCATGTTTGGGCGAATAAAAGCCAGTATCTGCGAAACAAAACGTCCAGATGCATGTAATATGCATCCGGTCACTGTAATAAATAGAACTAACGCAGTTAAATGAAAAACTAAAGCATGGTCATTAGTCTCAGCCAATTGCTGGGAGAGTTTTTCCTTGTGCTGGATAATCAAAGACCGGTCTTTTTTCTTGTCAATTTTTTTTACTATCATACCGCATGCTTTCAAAGCGCCTTCAGTGGCCACTACAAACTCATCAATAGTCTTGTTAAGTGCTTTGTTGAGGTCAATTAACGCTGTTTTATACTCCGGATCTGTATATCAAAGCGACAAAAAAAAAACAGATATTTAAAACATTATAGCAACATCAAATTTAAAGAAAACTTGACAATCCTTACCACATTCTTGAGCTATTTTGTTCCTTTGATCAACATTAAGGTTGTGTGGCGAATTTATGTTAAGGTTACATTCGTTTGCCAAATAAATCGTCAATTCATTGCAAATGTCATTTCCCATTGATTTGATAACATATTTTACCAATTGTGGTTGCACGTCAACAGGAAAAAGCTAAAAAAAAAAGGGAATTTCTTTAGGTACTTGCTTTGAAAATGATTGTACTGATCTACTTTTAAGCCCTTCTCATACAAACGAATGTCAGCAATCAATGTATTAAGTTTCACCTGTAAGGAAGCATGAGTTTGTCTTCGATTAGTTTGTGGAGTTGCTTCGAAAAGTTCTTGAGCTGCTTGGATAGCTGCCTGGTTTATTTCTCTAAATAAAGTGTACATTCTATAGTGGTTTGCTCTTTTTCCAAATGTATATTTTTACTTATGATAGATTTCGGCGATTATATTTCCCAAATGTTCGATACCTTCTTCTTCGAGTGTCTTACTAATAATTTGTTCAATGTCTGCCATTTTTACCAATTGTAAAGTCTAAAAACAAAAAAAAAATAGAGTCAAAATTATAAAGAGAGGAGAAATTAATATTATGCTTAATTCCAGTCCACACAGCAGTTAAACAACAAGAGGTATGCTGTATGCATATCGTACAAATTAGGTTTAGGGATTAGTGGTAAATCTATTCTTGACCGGCCATTCGTTTCACTATTTGTATTCTGTTTCAGATTCATTCATATATACTAAACTCCTTATATTGATTTTATTTGTCAGTAAGAATGTGCAAAATAAGTGCAAGACCAATTATTATCTAAGTGAGCATATACAACGTATGTAACAAATTTAACAGGTTAACAGTCTTCCCAAGTCTCTTGGGATTCCCGATCACTCAAAAATCCAGCATAATAACCAGCGACCCAGGAAAGATACTTCAATGATATTCAGCCTTATTGTGAGTTTCGCCCGAACAATATTCCACCCGAAAAAAACTGATTTCTGTTCTGAAATGTAATTTTTTTCGGGTGGAATATTGTTCGGGCGAAACTCACAATAAGGCTGATTAACTCACCGGCGGATATAGTTGTAGGAAAAACCCAAATTCTGACAAATTTCCGCGAGTATAACTGTTTTGAAGGATCTCAATTAGCCGTTTGGACGCGGCATTAAATTGTAAATCCTTTCATTCGCCCCGAAAATAAAAAACTCACACAAGGCCTAAGGGTCCCTACGGACCTGTTGCGCCAACTATTTATTTTATTTTATATAGTCGTGGAACGTGAAAAGCGAGAAAGAGTATGGTGCGGAAACATTTAACGGAGATATTGAAGGAAAATCTAATACCATCGCCATCTATGAAATAAGAACGGATACATTAAACCCAAGAGAGCATGAAAAACCGTCACACTCGTGCAGATGTTAAAAGTCTTGATCAACGTCCACGCCACGTAAACAAACGCCTAATTAAAATCGACATAAAAAATAACTTGGCTAACACGAAAGAAAAAAAAAAACAAGTAAAAGTGTTATCATCAGCCTGGCCGATGCTTTGATACCCTCCACTGCATACAAGTCATGCAAAACTGGTTTTGTATGGGAGGTACCAGAACTACTTGACCGACTTAGCCCATTTTTAATACCAATCTAACGACAATACAAGAAGTTCTTTCACAAAACTTCATTCGCCTAGGTTGATTCGTTTGGACGCTATCGTGTTTTCAACGGAAAGAGACACACATTGGTCTAATATTGATTTTGTATGGGAGGTAGCAGAACTACTTGACCGACAAAGCCCATTTTCAATACCAACCTGACGACAAAAAACATGCATTTCCAAATATTGGTTTTGTATGGGAGGTACCAGAACTACTTGACCGATATAGCCCAATTTCAATACCAACCTGACGACGATAATAATAAAGTGAATAAACCTTCCTGTGGAGGTTATAAAAAGCAAAAAACATATCCAGAACATAGCCTACAAAAAGCTAATTGTCTGTAAGCTGATATTACAAATTTTTGTTTTGTGGGTTAAGAAATCGTCTTTTTCTATACAGGCACGTTTGCGTTATTTATGATGCACTTTCTGAATTGAGATGATTTTCCTATGAATCCGTGTATATCTAGATAGAAATAGATAGTTCAATTTAAATCATATAAACATTCATGCAATATTTGAATTTTACATTGCAGTTTAGTTTAAAGATTTTTTTATAAAATAAAAACATATTAGGAGAAATATATACAAACTATATTACCTTATATGATTTTTTATTGCTGCGAATATTCTCATCATCGTCACTTTCAACATATCCACGATTGCCACGCTGATGTTTTTTTGTTGACTTTGTTTTTGTTTCTCTTCCTTGCGTGCCCCCACCGCCTTTACCTGAAGATGCTTTTTTACGACGCTCATCACGTTTATCAAGCTAACAAATAACAAAAGGTAATAGTTTCAAAAATGTTACATATTTTTCAAACAATGAACCTTTGAGTCATCATGACCATCTTGGCCCTCATTTTTGCTTGAGATCAATTGCTTCTCCGCCAGAAATTGTTGATAAAACCCACTTGCAATTGCTGTTTTTGCAGTCGCATTCGCTAAATCGTTGCAAGGTTGCAAAATATTAGCCAAAAAATGGTTGGAAAATACTTAAAAGAAAGACAAAAGTTTTAATTTTTTTATCGAAATCATTTCATTGATCAGAAGAGTATACCAACCTACAGTTTCTAAATAAACAAAATTATTGGGAATACTACGAGAAGTAAGAATAGATTGGAACAATTCCTCGATGTCATCGTTTGACATATTTGATGGTAAAATAGTAGATAGATCAACATAGCTCTTAGTTGCATTGCATTCATTTAAAGCTGACAAAAGCGTAAGATCAATTATTTTTGAGCCAACAGCACATCGCTTTAGGAACAGCATATCCTCATTTGGAAAATTTTTCTTAATGAATTGTTTAGCATCTGAAATGCCAAGTTTAGAAATTGCATCGTACTCCAAAAATCCATTTTGTTTGTAGAAAGAAACAACCCAGTTGACCTGCATTTTTGCATATATGTGTGGCACGTAGTGAGCATTTGAAAGTTTTGTGGTTACATTTCCAGGAGGAGCGACCTCATCCAGTAGGGAATGAAAAATTTTTTCCTGTACTCCTATTTGTTGTAGTATGGAAGCAATAGTTGTTGGCCTTGTGATAGCAGATAAGGCGCCTTTTATTTTAGCCTTACAACGCTGAATGTACGCCTGCGTAAAAAATATCCTAGAGTTTGAAGAATCCTGCCTTCCACGAATTATCCTTCCCAGATACTTTTCCATAACATTTTGTTGTAAAAAATCGGATGGTAGATCAAATTGAACTGTTAAATCAGAAACCGATATTTCGCCCTTCTGCGCTAATTTTTCATTGATCTCTTGTGCTATACGCATAATGTAATCCTCCTCAATAAGTTGTCCCAACATGAATTGAATCCGTTTGTTTTCGTCTGCGATTTTCGATGCAATGATTTCGACCTACTGATACGTTTAGAAGCAGGGCGATTATGAAAGGATTACCCTTACCTTCGAAAAATCAACATTTAATGATTTTGATATCTCTGTCAAGTTCACACGACCTCCATTAACATACAGCTCATCTAGGACTTCCTTCTCCAAATGTTCAGGAGTAATATATTCCTTACCATCATTAGTAAAAACTACATCAACAAATTCTTTTTGTAGCAGCAAGGAAACTATCTCCACACAATTTCTTTCAGAGAGCCTATATATTTCATGGATTAATAAATATATTGAAAACGTTAAAATAATCTTATAGATGAATTTAGTATCTATGGGATACGGAATTACTTTTGCAAAGTCGATGTCAGTTGTGCTTTCTGAAAATCTGCAGCCAAGCGTTTTATCTCATCCCAATCCGAACCCATTTTAGAATGCAAGATTTGGTTTCAATAATCTTATACTATTAGAATAAGATATCTTTAGGTATTTCAGTAATTTGTGAACCAAGTGAAGTCAGTCTAGTAGGAACAAAAAAAAATTAATGAAAGAAGCTAATTATATGACAATCGCAAAAATTGAAACGTCAACAAATTCTGGAGGTTACAGAGTTGAATGATTAAAAGAGATGGATACCTTTCGTCAAAGATACTGAATACAGAAATGGATAACTTTCCAGTGGAAAGGCGGCTGCCACAAGCTGTTTTCCCGAAAAATTCATAAAGTCACGCCCCTTTGCTCATTTCTTTTCAAGTGTTTGTGAGTTCATGAATTTGACTTTAATGAAAGAATTCGCTATTCCGAAATGTGTTTTTCACTATTTTCTTTATTTAAATCGAAGCCTTAACAAAAACCAAATCAGTTCACTACGAAACACAAAGCAATTGAACAGCGATATGCCCAGACGAGCAAAAGGAATGGTGGCCGGTCATTAGCAACATGTTTTTTTTATGTCACACGTATTCACAGACGGCGGTTGAAATTACAAAAACAATGATGTAAACAAATGGGTTTTGGGGGTATAGACGTACGAAAGATATCCATCTCTTTTATTCATTCATCTGTGCTTATGGAATACAGAGATCGAAAACTTTCCAGTGAAAAGACGGCTACCCACGAGCTGTTTTCCCGAAAAAATCATGAAGTCACACATATTTGCTCATTTCTTTTAATAGGCGTTTTTCTTTCTTAGTTCAGAACCCTAATTCTCAAAAATTCACGCATACGTTTATCTATCAAAATCTCTGATGCCATGCGAAAAAAAGGAAATTTGCAATTCTAGAAATCCGTATATGAGAATTTTTCTTTGAATTATACTCGTCTGCTTTTTCCATGCGGATTTGCGTCTCGCATACGGAATTATGAGTTTGACACTTCAATTAACGGTTTATGTCTTGATATATGTGAGATAAAATAAGAGTCAAATCGAAATAAGCACCTAAATTATAAATAAAATAAAATTAAAATGGAAGCAGCTTAACAAAAGAAGAATACTGGTCATGTCTCGGAAGAGCAGAAACAAGCATTGCTTGACTTTTTTGAAATGAATCCTGATATTGGACTGGAGAATATTCACAACATTTAAGTTATAAAGAAGCTAGTTTGATTCAATTCCCGGCTCTAAAAAAGATTGCCAAAGTTGGCGAAAGGTAATTTTATGGTTATTTATAAGCACTTGCTAACATAAATACTTGTTGAAATGCGTACACGCCTTCAGCATATTGATACTGTGTTTGCACCTTTTGAAGTCTGCACTTATAGTTTTGTGCACTTAACTCTTTCATTCATTCGTTCTATTTACATACGTTACCTACTTTTTAGCAAACAAGGATGAGGCATTCGCGAAATTTAAGGAGTTCAAAGTACGTGTTGAGAAGGAGACAGCATCCAAAATTAGAGCTATTCGTATTGACAATGGCAAGGAATTTGTCAACAATCAATTTGAAAACTTCTTGAGGGCGCATGGCATACAGCATCAAACCACAGTCCAATACAACCCGGAGCAAAATGGCGTTGCTGAGCGCGTCAATAGAACTCTAGTCGAAAAAGCGAGATCGATGTTATTTGGTGCGAATTTACCAAAGAAATATTGGGCAGAAACAGTAATAGAGCTTGTTACTTGAAGAATCCAACTGTTGCGGTAAACGAAAAGGCACCAGAAGAAGCCTGGACTGGAAAGAAACCAAATATATATCGTCTGAGAGTTTTCGGATCTAATGCCTGCGTTCATATTCCTCGAGAAAAACGTAAAAAGTGGGATGCTAAATCGCAAGAACAAATCGCGGGACATTATCTTCGATGAAAACAAAATAATAACATCTAATGGAAGCAAAGATAATGATAAGCCAGAAACAAACAGCGGATACCTGGACAACGAAACTTACAATATACTGGTGGATGTTGGAGAGCAGCTCCAAGTAAATGGTGACAAGGAAGCAGCTTGAGAAAACATTTCGATTCCAACCGAATGCGATACAGCGGAAGCAGCTGCAGATAAAATTTTGGTTCCAACAGAGATTGATGAAGAAGCTAGTGAAGACGAATTTTTTGATCCAAGCGACTATGAAGAAGAAAGAGTTCTGGATACAGCTGAAGTAGAAACAACTCGTGAACATGTCAAACGTAGATGTGGTTTTCCAACGCGATTTAAAGACTATGTTTTGTCTTCTGCACTGGATATTGTGTCTGATGGAGATCCGAAAAGTGTAAGAGATGCTCCTTCTCGCACCAATGCTGAAATGTGGAAGCAAGCCATGCGTGAAGAGTATGATGAGCTCATCAAAAAATAATGCGTGGGAGTTGGTTGACTTGCCTAAAGACCAGAAAGCGATTACATGCAACTGGGTTCTTCGTAAAAAGAAGAACGGGGTTGGTGAAACCGTACGCTACAAGGCATGTCTTGTTGTTTGAGGATGCATGCAGGTCAGTGGTATGGATTTTGATTAAAATTTTCACAAGTGGTTCGTGGTACAACACTTCGTTTCTTGATTGCGGTGGCTACACTTAAAAACTGGAACATCGAATAAATGGATGCGGTGGCGGCATTCCTGCAACCTGAGATAGATAAAGATATCTATATGACGCAACCCAAGTTATTCGAGAGTGAAGATAAATCTAATTCTAGAAAAGTTTGCCGGCTACGCAAAGCATTGTATGGCCTCAAACAATCTGGTTATTTATGGAACGAGAAGCTGGGCAATTACTTACGGTGACACCTCGATTGTTTTAACTTAGCTTATCTAAACATACTCCCCCCTTTTGAGGGTTTTCAACACTCTAAACCTTAATATCTAAACGTTGACCTCAAAACGCGACGCTCTCTATCTAGGTGCCGGCTTAGGCTTTCGTCGACGGTAGCAATAGACACCGGTCATCCCAATCATGACAGCCAGAAGGAGATAACTTAGTCCGTAGTGTTGATAGTCGTGTGCGTTTATTGTCGAATATGCTGGTCCAGCTGGTAACGCCTTTGCGTGCTTGATAACTTCGTCGATTCTGGTTTTAAGGACGTCGAATTGTGTATTGTCAATGGCATTAACCTCGGGTGGTACGGAATTCGTAGTTGTTTCATTTAGATTAAATATCCAATTGCTGATGTTAGCACTCGGAATGAATGAGTTGCTAATTGTGTTGTTATATGTTATACGTCCATCGATAATGGTGTTTGGCATTTTTAGTACGCAGGATCTCTGAAACTCCATTAGCCCGTTTTCACTTACGGCTATACTTCTGGTGTTCCCTTCGCACACAAGGTGACCGGTTGTACTGGATGCCATGGAAAAAATCCAGCCATTAGAGTTTTTTATAGATCTCCATTGGTCTTGAGTAGCAGTTGGTTTCAATACGCATTCCAATAAGGCGTTTTGTGCGTGATTTAGGAGATCCATCGCACATCCGTTTAACTTTCCTCGCTGCGTGTTGGTGGGATGTGGCTAAGTGCATAAATAGTTAAATAGTTTCAAGGCGGTACCAGTTTGCACGATGCTAAGTCAATTTCCGTTAGTGAGAAGAACTTATCTCTGGCTAATGAAACTGCCAGATACGGTGACGATATCTCCACTAAGTAGCTAACATTTCCATGTAATATTAGCACTTTAATCAAATTAAACACTTGAAATTCCTCGTTGTTTGTTAATGGCAGTCGCATTTCGAATATAAGAGAGTCGTTTAGACTGCGACCTTTGACAGAGGACATTCTGTACATGTCTACAATAGTTCCCTTTGGCAATCTTAAAGTCGAAGGTAAGTTGTTTCCAATCAATGGTTTTCGTCAGATATGTATGAAGTGCTTTACATTGCTTCTGAATTTCTAAAGTATTTCGATTTAATATGTTAACTGTAGAATCGGCTATGGAACTTTGTTTTTGCAAAAGCTCCTTCATATGACGCTCATTTTCCTTTACGTTAACTATTTGTTCGTTTATGCGCTTGGCGTTTTCTTAGTCTAGAACACCAAATAAACTATTTGCTAAGGTGCCAACAATATCAAATGGAGATCTAGCCATCCTTACCTTTTCATACTTTGGCTCATGCCAACTGTGAAGAAGTTCATTATTGTGCTGAATTACAGTGACTCTTTGTTGTGAAGAGTCTCCTATTGGTCTGCAGTATATTTGCTCAGCCATTTCCTTTCCACATATGTTTATTTGCTCAGCCATTTCCTTTCTAATAATTCAAGATGCAATTTTATTTCTTCAAA
Source organism: Cheilosia impressa (assembly GCA_948293265.1). NCBI lineage: Eukaryota > Metazoa > Arthropoda > Insecta > Diptera > Syrphidae > Cheilosia > Cheilosia impressa. The sequence goes on from OX411880.1 coordinate 42,732,295, forward strand.
CTCGTGCCAATATGTTGTTAAGTTGTAGTAAATATATATACTCCAAAATGTATTTACCACTTGAACTCTAACTATATCTTCGAAGTAGACTCCGCCGGCATTGTCTAAATTTTTCACAACAACTTGGTCGTTCGTCTGTGCCAAGGATCCTGCGACGGCAAAAAATATGAACAGTATTCTAGAAAGAAGAGCGACTTTTGATAATTTGCCGTTTCGGAGAGCTGTTTTATGCGATTGCGGCTTTCCAGTATCAGCAGCACCTGAATTAGGGCTTGGTTCTATCCCGCTATCATTTTCTTCAGCACTCGAATTCTCGATTGGCAAAGGACATAAATTATGTATTTATTATAATTTAGTAAGATTGCTCAATTTCGCATCAGTGACATCTGGCTCCGGCAGTGCTGTTAGTGGGGCACCTATCAAAAAATGTCCAAGAGTAAGAGCTTCAAAGTCGTTAGGATCTGAAGAGATAGGTGTTAAGGCCCGCGAGTTCAATATTGCCTCTACTTGATTGACTGCTGTTAGTAATTGCTCGTATGTCAACGAGGCTTCTCCAAGATAACGAATCAGAATTCCCTTTGCAGATTTAACGGCCGCCTCCCACAGTCCTCCAAAGTGCGGTGATATAGGTGGTATGAATTTCCAATTTATACTGTCTTGCAAGCATGCGGATTCGATGGTTGACTGCATTTGCTGTGAGGTGAAGGTATTTTTTAGCTCTATAAGCTAATTTTTTCCTCCAACGAAATTGGTAGCGTTTCTTAACGCTTCAGAAGTCAAATCTCCAACAACTTCAATATGTACCGCTTTGGTGGCGAAACAAACAAAAACTGCTAAATAGGATTTTGTTGGGGCTTTTCCTCTGATTTTATTGTGTGTTTTTACTGCCCCACAAAAATCAACTTATGTGTGATAAAATGGTCGAGATGGATTCACTCTTTCGCTCGGCAGATTGCCCATTAACTGCTCTATAGTTCTTGGCCTCGATCTGAAACATGTTATGCATTTACAAATTATTTGTTGAGCTATTCTGCCAACGCTCAAAATCCAATAACTTTGCCTTGAAATTGCAATCAATGATCTGTGCGACGCATGCATATACTTTTCATGCAACTGCATTAGCATCAGCTTAGTTACAATGTGGTTTTTGGCATCATTATGTGATGTTTAGCATCTGGCGAAATGTGGGAATTTTTTAGTCTTCCGCCAGCCCGAATTAATTTAGTTTCATTATCGATGTAAGGACTCAACGACGCAATACTCGAACTTTTGTGTAACGACTTGCCTTCCAATAACCGCTGATAGTCCTCTGCGAAGGCTGTTCTTTGCGTATAAATAAATATTAATCGACTCTCTTGTCGTAACTCTTCCACAGATAGTCGCCCTACGTTTCGCAAGGGTCTTGTCGCCCTGCAATTGCTATAAAATCTGTAGCAGAATGAAAATATTTTTTAAAGAACATAAAATGAATTTTCGTTATTAACAGACCCTACTAAATCCGTGCCCGAAGATAAACAAGCAGCTAACACCGATTTTGTTTTACGCGCTCCCGGAACTTCATCAGAGATTGTATAGGACTCCTTCGCTGCAGGAAATAGCCCCCCAACGAAATAGTCCCCCAAATGGAAAATGGAGGTACGCCGCTACCAGCCGCGACCCGCCGCCTTGAGGGCGCCCGCGCCAGTCCACGGGTCTGATATAAAATAAAGAAGTAACCAGTACATAAGATTAATGCCCCTATTATCGTTAGCGAGTCGAACAAAAAAAAAAGCGAATGTGACTTATTTGTATTATGGTTAGCGAATTGAACAAAATTAATTCGCCTGAACTGTCAAGCCGCTGGCGAATTTAAAGTCGCCTTATTGCGATTTGCGAATTTATGAAATATCATTCGCCTAAAACTTCAAATTTAGGCGAACAAAACTATTTGGTGAAACCTGAGGCGAATGTAATTTATGAATGAAAATTCAAGAAAAACCTATAAAACCCATTCAATTCATATTTCTACATACATATGGAACAAATCCCAGACATAGCCAAAGGGTTGATACAATTTGAAGCTTCAAAAAAATCCAATAAAGAATATTAAATATTTAAGGCACACAAATTTTTTATTTTGAATTCCTTTTTTGTTGACATAAATGTTCGAATTGTCGTTTTGGTGCTGTCATTTTCGTTTTTATTATATAGGTAGCCTTTGATTTCTAGGCGAATGAATTAATTCGCCGACAATAATCGTACAAGACGAATGTTTCGACAACTGACTCGATTTACGCGAATAATTCGACTCGCTAACGATAATAGGCCTATAAATTATTTAAAATTGTTTTCAAAACAATAAACATTACAGATATTTCCACTTCTCTTTGTTTTGATGACACATAAATCGAGGAGAAGCTACACCAACGTATTTGAATACATCTATTCTTGTATATTAGGCTGTCCCGTAATTTTTTTTTTTTTAGTATCTTAATGAAAGACCTCGCAAAAGTTGCGTATTGAATAGCATATAATGGAACAGAAAACCAAAAAAAAATAGGAGGGTACTTTTGGGCCTCTACCGCCCGCTGAAATCTTAAAAAAAAAACATTTTTTTCATTATTTTTATTTATTTTTTTTTTGTTTGTTTTTAAGACTAGCTTAACGAAAGGCCCCGCAAAAGTTGCGTATTCAATAACATATAACGTGAAAAAATAAAAAGAAATCGAGCAATACTTTTGGGTCTGAAATTATTAAAAAAAAAATATTTTTTTTCTTATTTTTTAGCATTTTTTTTAAGAATTAATTTAGTGCATTGAAGATGTAAACTTCAATAAATATCTATTGATCGCTTATATTTAAAAAAATATAGATATTCTATCAAAAATAGGTACCTACTTGACTAGATATTTTATCATTCTAGTTTATTAAAAAATCGTTGAAAAGCTTTTTGTTTTTGAATTCCTTACCTTTCCAAACATAATCGTATTATTCTTGTGTTTTGTGTCGTGTATTGTTGTTGCAACTACTCTCTAAAAAAAAACTGTTTTGTTTTGTGTTAAATTGTGTTTTTTCTCTGAAAAAAATTAAAAACGTAAAATCAAAATGAGTTCTGGACCTCGTCGACAAGAAACAATGTGTCCCTTTTTCGGCCCCTTTAGTGAACTAAATAAAAATAAGTTACCAACAGTAGAAGATGTAATTAAATATGTACTCTTCATACAAAGTGATCTCAAAACAAAATAAATACAATGGCAGAAATCCATCTAATTCCGAAGTTTTTGTAATTGTGAGTACAGAAATCGCAAAGATATGGAAGAATGCTTCGATTCCAATTGTGTGTCATACTCGAATAATACAAATAATGAAAATCCACTTTGATAAATATATGACACTTAAAAAATACCCAAATTCGAAAAAAAACAAGCTATCAGAACAGATTACAAGATTTTATTGCACTTTCAAACACAAAATTGTTTGACATTGCATCGTGTAAGTGTGATTCCTTTAATGACTGTCATTGTGTAAAGGATAAAAAAGTGCCTTTTAGTGAAAGATCTTTTTTAGTGGACCAGAGAAATGACAGGAAAATGGTGATTGGTGCTATTGACAAGGTTGAAACCAAAAAAATACAAAAGCGACTAGATAGAAAGCGTAGTGCATTAGGTATTCAAAAAACTCAATCTACTACTGTATCAACTTTTTCCGATAGATTAAATTCGAACGAAACGTTGGGGCAAGTCAATACAGTTCATCCAATGGAAGAAGTGAAGCCACAGCTATTTTTATCAGAGCCCTCAACGTCAACAGCATCAGGAAAGCGGAATTTACTTACTCTGCCATCTGTTGCAAGAGTTTGTGATCGATATGGGCTTTCCGTACGGTCTGCTGCAGCAGTTGCTTCAGCAGTACTCCTGGATGTTGGAATAATTGAAAACACCGATAAAAGTCTAGTTATTGATAAAAATAAAATACATCGAGCTTTGTCGAAATCCACAGAAAGCCTGTCAAACCAATGCGATAATGTCGTAATTCGCAGTATTTATTTTGATGGGCGAAAAGATAAAACTCTCACTTCCGAACAGAAAGATGGAGGATACTACCGGAAGGAGGTTCTTGAAGAGCATATTTCCATTCTTGCAGAACCAGAATCCATATTCTTAGGCCATATAACTCCTAAATCTGGTACAGGAAAGGAAATCAGTAACTCAATGCTTGATTTTTTCAAAAACAAGGGATTTGATTTGAAAAAAATTCTTTGCATTGGATGTGACGGCACTGCAACCAATACTGGCTGGAAGGGAGGGATAATACGCTATATAGTGTTGCATCCGCAATAAATAATTAGTTGGTATCACCGGGTTTTCAAGTTCGACCACCACTGAACGATCATCGCTCAGCTGTCATCGGTCTGTCATTCCTTTTTGTTCAACTTATTTGGTGCACGCTGCACTTTTCCTTTTTTTTGTATTAAATGTAATTTGGAATAGATTGATATTCTTTGATTAATAAATATTGCAACGAGACAAAGAGGGTTTCATTTATTCGCTCTCCACACCGAGGGTTGCAACAGTGGCGACGAGGATTACGGAAATAAGAAAGGATTATTTTCCACCGTGAGCAATGGCCAATCCACAACCTCAAATACCTCAGCATGTTCCGCAGGATTTTATTACATTTTTCCAAGCGTTAATGGCAAATCAATCAACACTGATTGATCGCTTATCTGCTAACGTATTGGACACGAAGAAGGAAAAATCATCTGTGGAATACACCATTGAAGTCCTATGCAAAAACATACAGGAATTTCACTTCGATGAAGAAAGCGGCATAACATTCGCTCACTGGTTCGAACGTTACTCCAGTCTATTCGACAAAGATGCAGACTCGTTGGACGACAATGCAAAAGTTCGTCTTCTCTTGAGAAAACTTGGAATCTCAGAGTATACTCGCTATGCAAACTTCATTTTGCCGTCCACGCCTGCTAGCTTCGATTTCAAAACCACAATCGACAAGCTAAGCAGTATATTTGGTAAGTCTGAATCAATGTTTAGTTTACGCTTCAGCTGCTTACAGACAACGAAGAGCAGCCTGGAAGACTTTACGACTTACGCCAGCAACGTCAATAAAAACTGTGAGCAATTTCAACTCAGTAAGCTCACAGCTGAACAGTTTAAGTGCTTGATCTTCGTTAAAGGTCTACAGTCAGCCAGCGACGCAGATGTTCGATCCAGATTGCTCTCTCTGCTCGAAACGGGAGAAGAATCAAAAATCACACTGGAAAACTTGTTGTTGGAGTGTCAGCGCGTGTCTAAGCTTAAGCAGGATACTAAATTGTTGGAATCAGCACCATCCAGGGCGCATGCTATTTCCGTCAGCAACAGGCAGAATAAGAAACATCATCATAACTCAAATAGTAACACCGATTCTGCAAGCCACAGTACTTCAGCGAAAACAACACCGAGGACTCCGTGTTGGGGTTGCGGTGATATGCATTTTTCCGCCAACTGCCCGTACAAAGACCACACATGCTCATCATGCCAGCTACGAGGTCACAAAGAGGGCTACTGTGATTGTTTTTCGAACAGGGCCAACAATAAAAAGAAAAGTGCAACGGCTACAACCCAGTCATTTCGTAGCAAACGCAAAATTCATCGAAGTCAACAGCGATCAAATTCAGTCAGTGTAAATTCAACCCACCAAGTCAATCGGAAATTCGTCCACGTCAAAATCAATGGTCAACGTATCAAGCTTCAAATAGACACCGCTTCAGACGTGACGATAATTTCCAGTGGGATATGGAAGCAGCTTGGCAAACCAACTCTAACAGCCGACGTACAAGACCAAACAGTGAAGGATGCTCAAGGTAATTTCATCAAAATGCTTGGATCTTTTAATGCAGATGTTGAACTTTTGGATACAAGAGCAAACCTGCCATGCCTTGTAGCAGACCTTCCATACCTATGCCTTTTCGGAATTAATTGGATGGACGAGTTTGGACTTTGGGATCAACCATTGAACAGCATTTGCCAATCAGTTCAAAAAAACAGAAGGCACATCAAGGGAACAAGAGATCAGAAACATTTGTAAGAAATTCGCAGACCTCTTTACTGCCACCCTTGGCCACTGTGCAAAGTTTAAACCCAAGATGTATCTAAAGGAAAATGTCACACCGATCTTTCGAGGTAAACGTCCAGTACCATATGCGTCTTTAACAGCAATCGATGAGGAACTTCAACGTCTAGAACTTTCCGGAATAATAACACCAATTGACTTTTCTGATTGGGCTGCGCCCATAGTAGCCGTCCGTAAAGCGAACGGATCAATCAGAATTTGTCCCGATTACTCAACTGGATTGAACGATGCCATCCAACCACATCAGTACCCGCTTCCAAGGCCAGAGGATATTTTCATAAAACACGGGGGTGGCAAAGTATTCAGTCACATCGATCTGTCTGATGCGTACCTTCAAGTGGAAGTGGATGACGAATGCAAAAACTGGCTCACTATCAACACACACCGGGGGCTTTTTCGTTTTAATCGCCTGCCACCTGGAGTGAAGTCAGCACCTGGTGCATTTCAGCAGCTTATGGACACAATGCTTTCCGGTCTCGATGGCGTCTCTGCTTACTTGGACGATATTCTGGTTTCCGGAGAATCAGCAGCGCAACACACACACAGACTTTATGCCGTTCTTTCGAAATTGCAAGAGTATGGTTTTCGCATAAAATTGGACAAATGTGCTTTCGTCACATCTTCGCTGCACTATTTAGGTCATGTTATCAGCTCTAGTGGATTAAAGCCTGACCCGGATAAGACCAAAGCCATTGCGTCAATGCCAGAACCGCAAAACATATCTCAACTTAGGTCCTTTCTGGGGGCTATCAATTACTATGGCCGTTTCATACCTAACATCAGCAACTTGAGCGGTCCACTTCACGCATTACTTTGCAAGGATACTCAGTGGAAATGGACAGCGAAATGCCAAGATGCCTTTAACCAATTCAAACGTATACTGTCTTCGGATCTGGGTCTCACTCATTACAACCCCGAATTACCGATAATAGTAGCAGCGGACGCATCCAATACAGGTATCGGCGCCTGCATTTCTCATCGGTTCGAAGATGGAAGTGTCAAACCGATCCAACATGCTTCGAGAACACTCAACCCAAGTGAGAAACATTACAGCCAGGTGGAGAAAGAGGGATTAGCACTTATTTTCGCCATCAAAAAGTTTCATCGAATGCTACTAGGACGTCACTTCATACTTCAAACTGATCATAAACCACTCCTATCTATATTTGGTTGTAAAAAGGGCATCCCAGTCTACACTGCCAATCGACTGCAACGTTGGGCGCTAATGCTACTCAGGTATGATTTTTCAATTGAATACGTATCAACTACAGATTTTGGTAATGCAGATGTCTTATCACGGTTAATTGGTGAACACTCGCAAACCACCACGGAAGAGTACGTCATCTGATTTGACACATACCATTCAACAACTGCCACTTACATTTCATATGGTGCGCAGTGAAACAATGAGATCCCCGGTCCTACTACAAGTAAGCAAATTCATCAGAACGACTTGGCCCAACAAAAATGAAATATCTCCAGCTGTGCTCCAGTACTTCAACAGACGCGAAGCTTTGTCGTTAGTTAATGACTGCATTATGTTCGGAGATAGACTTGTCGTTCCAGAACGCTTCCGAACCAAGATTCTTCACCAAGTACATCGTGGACACCCCGGCGTCGAGAAGATGAAGGCTATCGCTAGAGGGTATATTTACTGGCCGCAAATCGACAAGGACATTGAGCAGTATGTGAAGCGATGCACAGATTGCCAATTGGTAGCAAAGTCACCAGTCAAAACCAGACTTCAGTCGTGGCCTTTAGGATCACAACCTTGGGAACGAGTTCACATAGATTACGCCGGACCTGTACAGAACACCTATTTCCTGCTGATCATAGATGCTTACTCGAAGTGGCCTGAAATCATTGCCACTACCTCAACAACTACAACTTCAACCATCAACATATTGAGGGAAATTTTTTCAAGGCACGATTATCCAAAAACACTTGTATCGGACAACGGAACGCAGTTTTGTAGTCATCAGTTCAAAATTTTCTGCGATTCTGTTGGCATTGATCACATTAAAACTGCGCCATTCCACCCCCAATCCAACGGACAAGCAGAGAGATTCGTCGACACACTCAAACGGTCTCTTCAAAAGTTGAAAAGGGAGGGGACCACACAAGAGATTCTTCAACAATTCTTGTTCATGTATAGAACAACACCTAACCGAAGCACACCAAACGGAGCATCTCCAGCCGAACTTATATACGGGCGCAAGATAAGAACGTCGATGGACTTACTTCACCAATCCTGCCCTCCGGTTAAAGGCCTTACCAATGATAAACAAAATCAACAGTTTAACCGCCATCACGGAGCGAAGGAAAGGAACTTCAGTCCAGGGGAAAAGATCTTCGTAAAGATCTACAAGTTCAACAAAAGCAGTTGGGTTCCCGGCGAGATAATCGAAAGAATCGGAGCTGTTAACTATAACGTCATGGTCAACACAAGAGCCAAACTTGTTCGGGCGCACGCAAATCAACTCAGACGTAGATGTTCGGCTGGGCAGAGCAGTCAGTCGCACGATGATCGACTGCCTATCGAGATACTTATGGCAGACTTTGAATTGCCATCAACTCCGGATAAGACATCAACATCTACTAATCCAACAACAACTATCATAAATCGAAGTCTAGGTAACTACGAGGGTTTAACTAACGAAAGATTGCTGACGCCGCAGATACAGACCCGAAGGTCAGGTAGAAAACGCCGTGCACCTGAGAGGTATAGCCCACCTTCGCCTCCATCTAAAAGGGGAGGTGTTGCATCCGCAATAAATAATTAGTTGGTATCACCGGGTTTTCAAGTTCGACCACCACTGAACGATCATCGCTCAGCTGTCATCGGTCTGTCATTCCTTTTTGTTCAACTTATTTGGTGCACGCTGCACTTTTCCTTTTTTTTGTATTAAATGTAATTTGGAATAGATTGATATTCTTTGATTAATAAATATTGCAACGAGACAAAGAGGGTTTCATTTATTCGCTCTCCACACCGAGGGTTGCAACATATAGAAATGGAATTAGGTCGACCATTACAGTGGGCAATATGCTTACTTCATGCGAATGAATTGCCACTGCGACATCTCTTCACGAAATTGGATGGATCTACTTCGGGACCTCGTGAATATTCTGGCCTGATCGGAAAGTCACTAACCAATTGCGAACTTAATGATGTAGCTCAATTTTCACCTGTGACCGGAAATGTACCGGAAATCGAGCAAAAAATCGTTGATCAATTGAGTACAGAACAGAAATATCTTTTCGAAATATGTCAAGCTATTAAAACAGGTTACTGTTCTCCCGGACTAGCAAATCGACAGCCTGGGAAAATGGCACATTCAAGATGGGTTACAACTGCAAATAGATTACTTAGGCTCTACATTAGTTCCAGTAACCCATCTGAAAATCTGAAAATTCTTGTAGAGTACATAATGAAAGTGTATGCACCAGTGTGGTTTTCGATAAAAAAAAAAACCTTTATTAGATGGACCGCAACATGTTTTTCAACTCATCTCTTTTTCAAGATGGTTGCCAGACAACTTAAAATCAATCGTCGATCCTGTCATTGAGAGAAACGCTTTTTTCGCACATCCTGAAAACGTTTTAGTGGCAATGCTCTTGGATGAAAGGGTCTATATCAGAGAGCTTGCTCTTAAACGAGTTATAAAAGCAAGGCAAACCAATCCATCAAACCGAATATTTAAGCCGCCAAGCATTAAATTTAACGCTACGGACTACATGGACATAATTTTTTGGAATGAATGTCAAATTACTCCACCACCTTGCCTAGCTGAATTTACCGATGATGAACTTTCGTTGCTGGTACAAACAAGAGAACTAAAAATACCGGAATTTCCTTGTCACACGCAAAGTGTCGAGAGATGTATCAAATCTGTGACCGAAGCAAGCCAATGTGTTATCGGAGCAAAGTCCAGGGACGGACTTATAAGAAATAAAATAGAATCACGAATCAAAATGCCTGCTTTTAATTTCAAAAGTGAATTTTCAACGTAAATATATTTTTTTAAACTTTTTTTGCAATATAAATATTTTTTTTAATTATTTTTTAATTTTTTTTAAAAGACACTAAATTATGTTTCACCTACTTAATCTTAACTTTAATTTAATAAATCAAATCAATGAATTGACATAATAAAATAAAATAAAACAAAGGAAAAAAGGGTTTCTTACTTTCTTTTAAGACCTTTAAGACTCGGTAGAACCCTAAAAGTCATGTCCAAATAAAAAAGTAAGTACATATTCAGAATCTACTCGTTAATACGCAACTTTTTATACCCCTTTCGATACAAAATTCGAGAATTTTTTTTTCTTCATATAACAACGGGACACCCTATTGTAAAGGGTGATTTTTTAGCTGGTTTGGTTTTGGCAACACTGGTTTTGACAGCTGACGTGTGTTTAGTACCTTGTGTCACTGTCAAACAGCTTCAGTTTGGTTTGCAATTTAACCATGGATCGTCTTACAAATGAACAACGCTTGCAAATTATTGAATTTTACTATCAAAATTCGTGCTCGGTTCGAAATGTTCATCGCGCGCTTTTTTATCGAAAAATTGTGTTCAGCGATGAGGCTCATTTTTGGTTGAATGGGTACGTAAATAAGCAAAATTGCCGCATTTGGAGTGAAGATCAGCCAGAAGCATTGCAACAGCTACCAATGCATCCCGAAAAAGCCACTGTTTGGTGCGGTTTATGGGCCGGCGGCATTATTGGGCTATATTTCTTCAAAGATGATGCGAATCGCAGCGTTACTGTCAATGGTGAACGCTACCGAGCGATGATAACAAATGGAAGTTCTTGACTTGCATGATATGTGGTTTCAACAAGACGGTGCCACATGCCACACAGCACGCGAAACAATGGCGCAATTGCGAGGCGAGTTTGGTGAACAGTTAATTTCACGTTTCGGGCCGGTCAATTGGCCGCCTAGATCGTGCGATTTGACACCATTAGATTATTTTTTGTGGGGGTATGCCAAGGCTAATGTGTATAGGGACAAGCCCGCTTCGATTGACGCACTGGAAGCCAACATCCATGCATTCATTCGTGAGATACCGGCCGATATGTGTGAAAGAGTATGCCAAAATTGGACTCAGCGGATGGGCTACCTGAGACGCAGCCGCGGTCAACATTTGCATGAAATTATCTTTAAACATTAAATTGCAAGGTTCAAACTATCGATTCAAATAAATATTTCATTCATTTTTTCGAATTTTTTGTGTTTTTTTTTTAAAAAAAGTTCTAAACCTCTTAAAAAATCACCCTTTATATACATAAAACTATGTACATATATAGGTACATTAAAAAATGTACATAGTTACTACATATATTAGTATAGAAACCTATTATATAATATACATTTACTTCCTTTAATGTAATAAAAATATAAAAATAATCAAAAAATCGTGGACTTATTTCTTACTTATTTGGGGACTTATTTCATGTTCGATTTGGGGTATAATTTCACAGTGAAATTATTCCCCAAATTTGGGGGGTTATTTCATTTTCCATTTGGGTGGTTATTTCGTTGGGGGGTTATTTCCTGGAGCCGTGCATGCCGTGGTATTCGCAACTCGTTCAAGGCTGAAAATTGCTTCATATAGTTATTCCATTTTTTCAATTGGTCTTCTCAAAGATTATCATCCCCCGATAGGTTTGTCTTCCATAGCTCTTGAAGAAAAAGTTTGCCGAGTACTATCACCGGTCCAAGCAGTCCCAAAAGATCGAACAATCTAGCCAGATCAGCAAGAACAGTTCTCTTACATATCTGCATTTCTAACTTTTCGGGCTTATCAACTTTAAAGCTATATTTGAAACTATCAAAGACCGGTGTTTTAGGCTAAGTTGCTGCCCAAAGCGAATTACGTCCTTGCTTTGTTGGAGCAAAGGACAAAGGAAAGGAACAAAGAAAAAAAACTAAACGTTTTCACAACGTTATAAATGATGGTTTATTGTAATATGCTTTACAAAGATGTTGCAGAGTGGTTGATGAACGAGCAGTGAATTAATCGAGATTAGGTTGCCTCCTACCAAGAAATCTCTGTTTTCATTTGTTTAGCCCAGCTGATCCCGCCTTCCAGGGTCAGTGAACCTTCTTGTTGAAGTTTGCTTTTGGTGTGCATGTATTCTTACAATACATTTTCAATTAATTCCAACAAACATGCACACACACTGCTAGACGGTGTTACATTTTGTGCTTTCGGTTGTTGGCTGGAGTGTGATGCACTCATATAACCCAAAGCTTACGGTCCTGCTTTGCCAATTCGGCCATGACTTATTACCGATTTTCGGAACACTGAGTAAGCTGCTTGCAACTTCTTTGTGCTGGAGGGAGATAGCATGCCTTACAATGTTTTTGCACGTTGCACCTCTGACGTTTTAGTTTTTCTCGTGTTTTCCTCTTGTCCTGGTCGTTGTTGGTTTTCGTTTCGTGTAAATTATTTATGTTTTTTTTTAAGTGTGTGATTGGTGTGTTAATTTTGAAGTACGCATTGAGCTAGACATTGATTATGTGCAAGCTGTGATTGTCGCATCATTGTTGGGAACCAACATGCTCCCCACCTCAGGGCGTCGGGTCCTGGCTCAGAAATCAAGATTAAGATGCGTTGTTGCCTTCTTGTGTGTTCTGCATCTAGTGTTGTTGTTGCTGGTTGCATCGGTGTATTCCCTGATGTTTGAATCTGCGCCTTTGCGTGGATTTGTTGTCCATGATCCAAGGTCGTGCGTGCCAAAAAATACAAAACAATGATTAATAATTTGGTCTTGTCAAATTACAAATAAAAAAATTATGTCATATTTAGCTGCAAATGAGGATTTTCGTATCAGAACTTGGAAGTGCCTATAGGGTGAGTTGGTCAATGGTTGGGTTTGTTGTTTTAAGAGTTTATTTTAAATTATTATATGATGTGATGTGTGTTGATGTGTTGAGAGGTTACATGTAATTTTGATTTTATTCAGACATGGGTGGATAATTCATGGGTATTATATTCAATGGGTAGTTTATGGGATTATGTTTAAGAATTCATGGGCTTTATATTTTATGGAATAGTCTTGTGTAGGGTTCGTTACGATTCGTTCGAGGGGGTGCATACCGGCAAGGGGGATAGTTTAGCGATCGGGCGTTTAAGTGTCGATTTTTCGGTTTTAATGGTCACTACGCGCGTCAGACCATCCGAGCCGGGATGCAATTCTATCACACGAGCAAGTAACCAAGCTGTTGGTGGTAGATTGTCTTCTTTCACAAGGACAATGTCTCCTACCTTGATATTTGGCTCTTGTTGAAGCCATTTCGGTCGTTGTTGTAGCTGATGGAGGTATGTCGTACTCCACTGCTTCCAAAAGTCTTGAGTCAAACGCTGCAGATATTTCCACCTGTCTAAACAGTTGATATTTCGTTCACTCAGATTTCGGTCGGGCATTGTTCGAAGAGGTGCTCCAATGAGGAAGTGGCCGGGTGTTAATACCGTCATATCGTCGGGATCGGACGTAATGGGACACAAAGGCCTTGAATTGAGGCATGCTTCAACCTGTGAGAGAAGCGTCGCGTATTCTTCAAAGGTCAACTTGGATGCCCCGATTGTTCTTTTCAGGTGGTGCTTTATCGACTTGACCCCTGCTTCCCAAAGGCCTCCAAAATGCGGTGATGACGGAGGATTGAAGTGCCACGTCGTACCATGAGAGGCAAGGGAGTCTGCGACTTCCGCTGACCATTCGGAAGATATAAATCTGCTGTCCTTACTTAGTTCATTGTGTGCGCCCTTAAAGTTGGTGCCACAATCGCTGAACATATTAGCGCAGCTTCCTCGTCTTGCCACAAATCTCCTAAATGCTGCAATGAAGGCTGCTGCGCTCAGATCGCTCACTAGCTCTATATGTAGTGCTTTCGTGGCTAGACAAAGAAATACAGCAATGTATCCTTTCGTAGATTTGTTGCATCTACCCTTCCATAGCTTTATCTCGACAGGCCCCGCGTAGTCCACGCCAGTATTGGTGAATGGCCTAGAGACCAGGACTCGTTCCGTTGGTAGACTTCCCATTAGTTGCTGCTGCATTCTTGCATTGTAGCGATGGCATCGCACGCATTTGTGGATTGTGGCTTTCACCAGTTTCTTCAGGTTGGTTACCCAGTAAGTGCTCCTGATTTCAGCCATCATCATTTGCTGGCCGCCATGAAGAGTGCGTTGATGCACATCGCTTACAATCAATTTCGAAAAATGATGTGATTCCTTTAATATTATGGGATGTCGCTGACTAAAGGGGAGTGGTGCTTTCGTTAAGCGACCTCCTACACGTAATACTTCATCGACATCTAGGAACGGATTCAAGTTGCGAATCAAGCTTCCCTTTGGTAATGATTTGTTGTCCCAGAGAGCCTTGATGTCGTCGGAAAACAATTCCTTTTGGACGATCTTGATGAGTTGACGATGAGATGATAGCAACTCCTCAGCCGTAAGTGGATAAACAGTTACGACCCTCCTTTTCTCTACGCACCTTACATTGTCGATGTATCGCCGCCATAAGGCTACGCAGCGAATGAGGCGCCTTAAGGATGAGTACTTTTGAAAAAAGTTGTTGACGATGACGCAGTGCGACACCACTTGAGCAAGGGTTGTCACAGAGGTCGATAGATTTCTTTCGTAAAACGATGACTTCCTTGCGATCGTCTTGTTTGCCTTCGTTTCACACTCCGTTTCACTTAAAGTTTCTGCTGGAAAATTTGTTAAGGAGAAGTTTTGAAGAAAGGACGGTCCATACCACCACAGTCCGTTTCCGATGAGCTCTTCCGGTAGTAGTCCTCGCGATCCAATATCTGCCGGGTTTTCTTTACTACCAACGTGTCTCCAGATAGTTGCATCGGTGAGAGCTTGGATTTCGGTGATCCTGTTAGCTACAAAGGTGGTTCGCGTGAGTGGGTTTCCTCTGATCCATGCTAAGGTGATCATGGAGTCAGACCACGCAAATGTCTCCAACTGCTTGAAGGGCATAGCATTCGACATTCTGTGTAGGAGTTTCGCCAATAAGAGTGCTGCGCAGAGCTCCAAGCGTGGAAGAGATACGCACTTGATCGGAGCGACTCTTGTTTTTGACGCAATCAACGAAATGTACTCCTGGCCGTTTTTTACTACTCTTGCATAGATAACTGCTGCATATGCCTTCTCCGACGCGTCACTGAAGCCATGTAGTTGGACTTGAGACGAGTTCTCGTATTGGACCCAACGAGGTACTTCGATGGCCTCAAGTTTTACCAAACTGTTGCGTAATGCTCCCCAAGTCTCTTCTATTTCCGGAGTTACTGATGAATCCCAGGACAGTTCTTTCATCCAGAGTTGTTGCATTATCAACTTCGCCTTGATAATACACGGGGCGATCCATCCAAGAGGGTCAAACAGGCGAGCGATGTCTGCTAGAATGGTGCGCTTGGTGTATTTTTCCACCTGGGGTAAGTGGATTTTGAATGTAAATACATCCTTTGCTGGATGCCATTGAATCCCCAACGTTTTAATGGCATCCAGTGAATCAAAATTAAGCGGGAGATTCATTTCCCTTTCAGTTTCAGGTATCTGCTCCAAAATTGTTAATGTGTTGCTAGCCCATTTTCTAAGAGGGAAACCAGCAAACTTTAAAGCCGCTAGAACATCTCTTTGTAACATGATGGCGTCCTTTTCGTTGTCGGACCCATATAAAAAATCGTCCACATAAAACCCCTCGGTCAGCGCCTTGGCAACATGAGGATGAGTATCCGCCACATCTATAGCAGCTTGATGTAAAGCGCGAACTGCCAAGTATGGTGCTGATGCCGTACCAAACGTAACCGTGTTGAGTGCGTACGTTTTTATGGACTCTTCCGTGGATGGTCTCCACAAAATAAGTTGGTACACCGTATCCTGTGGTGCCATCCAAATTTGGCGGTACATCATACTGATGTCAGCTGCCATAGCCACCTTGAAAACTCTCCACTGAGCAATGATATCAATGATGTCCCTTTGCAAACGGGGGCCCACCATTAGATGATCATTTAAGGAAGCTCCAGTTGAGGTTTTACAAGAGGCGTCGAAGACAACGCGGAGTTTTGTTGTGCTGCTTGACTCCTTAAAAACAGCATGATGTGGTAAAAAATAGTGTTGTCCACCTCGATGATCCGCGTCCAGCGTGACTTCTTGCATGTGTCCCATTGTTGCATATTCGTTGATGCAAGCAGTGTATGCGTCCCTTAGTTTTCGGCTTAATGCCAAGCGTTTTTCAATCTGGAAGAATCTTGCCATTGCTGTTCTTTTGGAATTCCCGAGGTTTGGTCGAAGGTTCCCCTTGAAGGGCAGCTGGACTTCGAATCTGCCATCGCTTCTTCGTCGAGATGTCTCCTGAAAGTGTTGTTGACACTTCTGCTCCTCCGCCGTTAGCTTCCTGTCATCCAGGTTTTCTTCCAACTCCCAGAAATCCTTAAGCTGCAAGTCTAACGAATTGTGATGGTTCTGAACTGTTATGGTGGTGGATTGTGAATCCGATTTAGTGATTCCGGTCAGAATCCACCCAAGTTCAGTCAGTTGAGCCACTGGAGATCCGTTTTGACCCTTAACCAGACCCTCAAGAATAATGGACGCATATA
The DNA here is from genome assembly GCA_948293265.1 of Cheilosia impressa. NCBI lineage: Eukaryota > Metazoa > Arthropoda > Insecta > Diptera > Syrphidae > Cheilosia > Cheilosia impressa. Next base: position 42,749,033 of record OX411880.1, read on the forward strand.
CGTCGGCGCCTATCAGAAGGTCAATCTTCCCGGGAACGTTGTACGAAGGATCTGCCAACGATAGTTTTGCAAAGTGTTGCAACGTTGAAGAGGAAAACTGATGGGTTGGTAACAGAGAGGTCAGTTGAGGAAAGACAAACGCCCTGACATCAAGAGAGAATAAGGGATTGGTAAAAGAAAAAATCGTAAGTTCGACCTGATGGTTTGCGATACCCGTTGATGTTTGTCCCAAGCCAGTTACATTTGCTAATGTTCGTTGCTTCCTCAAATTGAGAAGCTGAACCGCATTCTCGGTAACAAATGTAACTGGCTTGGGACAAACATCAACGTTCTGAGAGCTCTAATCGATCCTGGCTCAGAGGCAACATGATGAGATCCATTTGATGCAAACACCTTGACTAGCGCTGTGGCCAGCAAAGCTTTGGATCGCATTTGGTTGAGATGCGAATTAAAGTGCTGAGATGTTGTAGCGCACTGTTGCTCACTGCTCCAATTATTCGACGAAATATGATGATTCGGATTTTGAACCAAATGAGCGTTGTATTGAGAGTTGTTATATTGATATGGTGCAGTAAGAGATGTGTTATGCTGACTGCTGTTGGCATTGTGCACGTTCTGTGGTTCGAAATGCAACATGGTGTGGTGCTTTAAACCACATTTACAGCATCGGTTGCTGCTATTGCAAGTGGATGCATGGTGTTCATATCCTAAACAATTTGAACAAATTCCGTTCTTCTTAATTACCTCACCCCGTGATTTAACGTCCATTTTCGCAAAAAGTTTGCAATGCCGAATGCCATGAGAGGCCTTACACAGGCGGCAAAGGAATTGCTTGTTCGGGGATGGAGTTTTAATGTGATAGGAATTCGTTGATTTTCGAAAAGATGTCGACGGCGCTTGCTGCTTCAAGGGTCCATTTACTTCCAACATATTCTCTAAAGAGCTGAACCGACCTTCAATAAATGAGGAAAATGTCTTCCAATCTGGGAGAGTCTTAGACGTCCCTAACTTCTCTTCCCAATCCCTTTGTGTCTGAGGAGGAAGCTTCTGATAGATGACGTAAATGAGAATGCAGTCCCATGCTTCGATTGCAATCCCCAGGTTCGAGAGTGCGTGAATGCATTCGACTGTTGTATCATGCAGCGCTTTCAGACGGGCTGCTGATTCATGTGTGAGCTTTTGCTGTTGCATTAAAATTCGCAACTGCGTATTAACCAGCTTGCGCTTGTTTTGAAATCTTTCGGTTAAGATCGACCAAGCGGATGAATAATTTTTTCCATCAATTGGAAGGTGCTGAATTAACCGCGCAGCATCACCAGAAACCGATGTTTTTGAATATTGGAGCTTTTGTATGTCAGATAAATCGACATTTCGATCTATCATGCTCTCAAATAAGTTGTGAAATTCACACCATTTGTCGAATTTGCCGGAAAATGGTTTTATTTGAATGGTCGGCAAGCGAATATCACACACTGATGATTTTGTCGTGTCTAATCGGGAAATTTCCAAATTTGCATTGCGGTTCTCTGCAAATTTGTCCATTTCGTCGTTCAACATACCAAAAAAAATAAAATATACTCGTTTTATTTTGGCAAACGTTTCATCTTTAAAATATTCGTCTTTGAGTGGATCGACACCACTGTTAATTATGGACTCGTGGTCGCGTTTCGCCCTTTTAAAAGCATCTTCAATGTCGTTAAGACACGCGTTCACGTATCCCCTTGATTTTCGCGCCGCGATTTCTTTTTTAAACTCCTCGAAATCAGTTTCGAGTTCGGTTAAAACAAGACCTTGTCTTTCAATGTATTTCGATAGTTTAGACATGTTTAAAGGGTATCACTAGCACTTTTAGAATTTTATTTTAGTTAAAGAGTGTGTATGGGTTTATGTTTTTATATTAAAAAAAAATTTCATGTGATTTAATATATAAATATATTCAAATTGAATTGTAAGAAGGAAAATAAGGTGAAATTCCTACCTTAAAGATCCTTTACTTGATGGTGATAATGTATTGTTGAATTTGATGCTTATCCGATGGTGGTTTTCCGTTGTGATCGCTTGAAACTGTGTTCCTTCTTTACTGGTCACTGTAGATCCGTTGTGTGATCTTCACCGTTTGATGGTTTCGCTGCTGGAGATTCGTTGGGTACTGTGGCCGATAAACTGTTATTCGGAGATCGGAAATGTATATTTGCACTGGTAGGAACTAACCAGCTATACTTAATCCACAGTACACTTGTTACAAATAAGAAAAAAAAAAAAACGTTGGGTGCTGTGGCCGATAGACTGATCGTCAGATATCGGAGACGTATATTTGCACTGGATATATATGATATTATCCAGCTATACTTGGCCCACAGCACACTTAAACACTCGTTGGGTGTTATGGCAAGGTTTAAAAAAAAAAAAAAAAATATGTATGAATATACACGAATTGCAGAAAAAAGGCGATAATTAGGAACAATATTCCTACCTTAATTTGCTTGTGCAACTGCAACTTCAGTTATTTAAACTCTCAGTTACAGTTGCAGAAGGCTTTGCGTTGCACAGCTCCTTGCTGTGATTGTTGACCGTTTTTTTTACAGACCGCTTGTCGATCCACTTGTTGTGTCGGTTATAACCGCAATTTGTGGATTCTTCACCGCTGGTATCCGTTGATTTGATATTCAATGATGTCTAGTTGAGACAATACCAGTTACTTCACTTTCACTTTAAAATTATATGCACTGTCCTTTTAAAGGACTCGAAGGACCAATGTTTTAGGCTAAGTTGCTGCCCAAAGCGAATTACGTCCTTGCTTTGTTGGAGCAAAGGACAAAGGAAAGGAACAAAGAAAAAAAACTAAACGTTTTCACAACGTTATAAATGATGGTTTATTGTAATATGCTTTACAAAGATGTTGCAGAGTGGTTGATGAACGAGCAGTGAATTAATCGAGATTAGGTTGCCTCCTACCAAGAAATCTCTGTTTTCATTTGTTTAGCCCAGCTGATCGCGCCTTCCAGGGTCAGTGAACCTTCTTGTTGAAGTTTGCTTTTGGTGTGCATGTATTCTTACAATACATTTTCAATTAATTCCAACAAACATGCACACACACTGCTAGACGGTGTTACATTTTGTGCTTTCGGTTGTTGGCTGGAGTGTGATGCACTCATATAACCCAAAGCTTACGGTCCTGCTTTGCCAATTCGGCCATGACTTATTACCGATTTTCGGAACACTGAGTAAGCTGCTTGCAACTTCTTTGTGCTGGAGGGAGATAGCATGCCTTACAATGTTTTTGCACGTTGCACCTCTGACGTTTTAGTTTTTCTCGTGTTTTCCTCTTGTCCTGGTCGTTGTTGGTTTTCGTTTCGTGTAAATTATTTATGTTTTTTTTTAAGTGTGTGATTGGTGTGTTAATTTTGAAGTACGCATTGAGCTAGACATTGATTATGTGCAAGCTGTGATTGCAGCTAAAACAGGATGCATATCAATGTCTATATCAATGTACAACTTCGATAGCGCTGGCCACCAATATGCCTAAATCGTCGCATCATTGTTGGGAACCAACAACCGGATCCCTAATAAATCCGAGTGTTTTGATAACTTTTGATTGATGAAATGAGACTAACTTTTTCTTGTGCTCTTCAGGAATTTTCTCCAAAATCGATGGATTGTTACCACAAAACTTTCTTAGTTCAAAGCTGGTATGTCTGTAATGGCCGATCATGTTCCGATCTCCATAGTATTAGCTGAAGCGCACTGTCTTCAGGACTTACTAGTATCTGCCTATACATCTTGCTGATGTCAGCAGTGAATGCATATCTGTGCATTCGAAAATCTGCTATGAAAGAGAATAAATCTGGTTGAACTGTGGGACCAACCATTAAGATATCATTAAGTGACCGACCGGATGTGCTTCTTGCTGATGCGTCGAATACTACCCTGAGCTTTGTTGTTGAGCTTTCAGCTTTCATGATGCAATGATGAGGAAGAAAATAGTGGACTTCAGGTATCATATATGTTCAGATATGTCAGTCCCATGTGACCCAACGACACATACTCTTTTATAAATTCTGCGTACAAGTCCTTTAGCTGTGCGTCGTTTTCAAGCTTTCGTTCTAGTGATAGGAATCGTTTTCTCGCTATCTCATGGGATTCTCCTAGAAGCGTTCCTGGATCGCCTTTGAAAGGCAATTTCACCTTGAATTGACCATTTTCACTAACCGTCATGTTGTTTCTAAAATGCTTCTCGCACTCATGCTCTTCCTCGCTCATAGTGTTGACGGGAGTGTCATGTCCTTCTGTCTCCCAAAAACTTCGTACAAGTTTTTCCAATGTATTTAGTGACGGCTTGGTCGCAATATGGGTATACGAACATGACTTCTTATTAGTTACATGGGCTTCCGGAGCACTGCCAGCCACAATCCAACCCAAACTAGTATTCCGTAGTATCGGGAGATCATCCGACACTTTGAACTCCCCTGGTATGAGCAATTCGAAAAAGATGTCCGCTCCTAGCAGCATATCAATGTGAGGAGTCTTTGTAAAGGAGGGATCAGCTAGTTTCATGTTTGATGGTATGTTCCAATGTGGTATGTCCACCTCGTGGCTTGGCCTATAATCGCTGATTCGTGACATGATACCGGCTTCAATGGTTGCTTTTTAAAAAGAATTTCTTGGCTCAAATGTTAAAGTGGTTATAAATTCAGCCCAGCAATGTTGTGCCCCTATCCCGCTTATTGCAATATGTCTCCGATGTTTCTTGGCACCCACTTCTTGTGCGAATGCTGCTGTTAGAAAATGCAGCGGGGATCCAGAATCCAACAGTACCCGGCAGGGCACTCGCGTACCACACGAGGAAATGACATTTACTATTGCCGTAGCAAGATACACCTGATGCCTTTTTGTACGTCCTGCTACTGTAGCACTGGTCGACGCCGAATCTGCTGCCCTATCACTGTTATCAACATCAGTTTTAAATGGCTTACCTAAGCTCTGTGTAGCTCCTTCTATTGTGATTTGCTGTTGTTGATTGTTGACAGCATCTCCTCTCTTGAATGGCTGACGTGGGCCATGTCCTTGTTGCTGATTCCCCTTCGGATGGTAACCAGTTTGACGCTGCCGTTTGACCTGATGTAGCAGCGTGTTGTGTTTGCCATCACATTTCTGGCAACCTCGAGACTGGCATGATTGAGAGTAATGACCCGCCCACAAACAGTTTCTGCACAGCTGCATCCTGCGTACAAGTTTATCTCGCTCTTCGTCTGAAAGAGAGAGAAATTTAGAGCAGCTGTAAATTTATGCTTACCAGAATTGCACACAGTGCAATTAAATTTATCCATTGTGTTCGATACAACCACTACCGACTGCTTCTTTCTTTCGTCTCGGCTGCTGATGGCCTCCAGAGTCTGAAATCGTGACTCCACGAACTTGTAGAAGCTCTTCATGGTTGGACTGCTTCTCAGATCATCTAGCGACTACTCGAAAAGGGTTCTGATCTCCTTGTCCATCTTCTGCAGCATAAGGTGGACGATCAAAGGGTCCCATTCATCAACCTCAAAGCCAAGATTGGTTACCGCTTGCAATGCCTCCTTTGTTGTGTCTTGCAACTTCCGAAGGCTTGCCGCTGTTCCAGTAGATGAACTCTGCCCCAACAATCTGCTGAACTGCGCGGTCAGAAGTAATCGCTTATTATCATAGCGATCTACCAATGTCTCCCAGGCGACTTCGTAGTTGTCATCGGTTGTTTGAAAATGTTGGATCAATCTATGTGCCTCTCCTGTAACATTTGCTCGCAAGAAGTACAGCTTTTGAGTGGGCGGTATGGGCTGATCATGAATAAGTTGCTTAAAGAGATCATAGAACTGCCGCCAATTCAAATATTCCCCATCGAATTTAGGGAGTTCTATTTTTGGAAGCTAGTAACTGAATTTGCTTGTGGAACCTTTATGTCCTCATAGAGGTCAAGTAACGCCTTTTCCACACGCTCCTGCATGTCAACATAATTGACCACATCTTCAACAGTTACCTGGTCCAATCTCATTTAAATCATGGATATCTCATCCCAATTCTGTTGTATTGTTTTTCTTTTGATTATGCAAAACTGCTCCGCAAGTCTTTGCTGCTGCTCCAATACGACCTTATCCAAAGACTTCTGCAGAATATTTATTAGAAGTCGGAACCTTTCTCTCGCCCCCATCGTCCTTGGTGTCGCCATCGGTTGACTTTCGGGTATGCTCTTCGTTGCCACCTGCTTGGGTGCAACTGAGCGATCCAACCCTTTTGATAATGCACCTGATCGATCCAAGCCCTTTGGTATTGCGCCCGTTTTAGCTGCTCCACCTGTCGCACCAACATCTTCCGATCCTTCCCAATTAGAGTCATTTAATCGAAGCACGATATCGTTGCGCAATTGCTCTGCGACCCTACGTACGCCTTTGAAGTAATCCTTTTTGAAGTAAGGATGCTCTAATTCCTTAGGAAACTCATCTCTGATGCTGGTATCGGTCTTGTCGAATTGTTCCCACTTTTTCTCCAATTCTTCCAACCGACTCTCCTGTCCTATCACGGTCGCCAAATGTTCAGCTAAATTTGTCTTAGAAAGAAAAATCACTAAGAAGCCTGTCGTAAGAGGCGACTAAAATCTAACGTCAGAGGGAGTAGCCTTAGTGATGCTATAAGCTATGCTGTCGGGAGTGTATTCTCCTGGTAGGGCCACCCAAGACAGCCAGGTTATAATTGAAGGGTAAAACCGACGGCAAACCCAAATCCAAGAGCGTCTGATCTATAGTAGGCGGCTTCCTGGTCTGCGGCTGATCCTAGAAGGTCGGCAGTGCCAAAACCTGGTAGAAGGTATAAAATAAATACAACAACGAAAAGATGCAATGGAACAAACACATGGAATTATTACCCCAGGTGGCAGACCAGTTACACTGGAAAATCCACCTTCTACGGAGGTCGGTCCCTCGGATTCTAGGGAGGACCAACTATTGCTTCTAAGAGACGCTTTCAGAGCGAAAAATAGTATGCTAATAGCACCACCGATAGCGTCAAGGACGACTTCAACAATATTGCCTGTAAATCCCTCTGAAAAAAGAAAGAAAATATATCGATCTCCACCTGGATCGCATGTCTCCGTGAAAAGAAGTCCTCCGGTTAATCAGGACACAGTGAAAACACAATGCTTCGTAAAAGAGAACAAAGCGACTCTTCTATGAGCTTAAGAAGGAAGTAGATTCTCTGCGAAGAGAAAACGAGGATCTTAAAAACCTTCGTGTGCCGAAAGATCTCGAGACAACGTCGAACTGTCCAGCAACGGAATATTTCACGGACGCAGAAAAACTTGCCCGCGAAACTAATCCGGCCGTTAAAAAACGACCTAGCAAAAAGCGTAAGGCTGCAACCTCACCCGAAGTCTTACAGGAAAAATATAAGGCCACTGTAACAAACAAGACGAAAACTCAAGCGAAACCTCGCCCTCCACCCGCAATAAATGTCGTCGGGATAGAGGACTACGGAAAACTTGGTAACCTTCTCAAAAATACGCTGAAGACGAAGTACAATATAATCTCACACCGAAACAACATGTGGAAAATCAACGTAGAGGATTCTGATTCTTATCGAGCACTATCTCTTAAATTAAACACAGAGAATATCCAATGGTTTACTTATGAAAATAAGTACGAAAAACCGATGCGAGTCATTGTTAGGGGACTCCACCCGACCTGCATAAAAGAAGATATTATGGAAGACGTGCTAACACAACGCCTAAAAATTATTGACGCCGTGAATATTATCAAGAAGGAAAAGCAATGCACGGAAGGAGACAAAGATATCGTTATCAAACGCGGCCTTCCACTCTTTATGCTAACCTTTGATAGGAGTGAGAATGTGGAGGATATTTTCAAAATCAAGACAATCCTAAACATAAAGGTCAAAATCGAGCCAATGCGTAAGGGAAGGAGAACGGTACCTTAGTGCAAACGTTGCCAAGGTTTTAACCACACGAAGGCATACTGCCAGAAAGAACCACGGTGCGTTAAATGTGCCGGCAAACATCTCTCGGAAGAGTGCGAAAAAACCAAGCAGGTCCCAGCGGTCTGCGCAAATTGTACGAAAAACCACCCAGCGAATTATAGAGGTTGCGAAATCGCGAAGAACTACAAAAAAGACGCGACACTCTCAAGAAACCGGTACACCCAGACCCAAGCTTAAATTATCGTAAAACCGATAATCCGAAAACCGCTAGGGCAGTCAAAAGGACGAAACCTATAGAGGAAAATAAAGAAGTTGCACAACAGAATGTCGCTGGACCAAGTACAAAGCAAAATCCGGCGTTGGTCGATGCGAGATCATACGCGCAAGTCGCGATACATGGAGACCAGATAAGATCAGATACAACAGATCCGATCCGCCAATTATTAACTGTGATATTAGAAAAACTTGAGCAGCAAAGCAAGATTAATCAAGTTATATTTGACAAATTGAGCAAGCCCGAGTTCAAACCTCGCAAGACTAATAACAAAACATGAATATGAGTTTCCTAAAATACTGACATGGAACGGCCTCCTTAACAAAATTAACGAACTAGAAATATTTCTATGGAAAAACAATATTGATATATGCTTGATATGGGAAACCCAATTAAAAAAGGGACATGGACCCAAAATACAAAGTTACAGAGATTATCACGCGCATCATCCTTCGGAAAATGCCAGAGGCGGATCCTCCCTTTACATCAAAAATTGTATTAAGCACTCAACAGGCATAAAAATAGAACTCGATTCTATGCAAATAAGTTCAGTGTCCGTAAAAGTAAACCATTTACACTATCTTATCAGATCTTGCTACTTCCCACCAGGACATAGACTGGCAGAGGACGACCTTGACCACCTCTTTGACTCATCTGGGTCTAATTTTATTATCGGTGGGGACTTTAATGCTAAACATACTATTTGGGGTTCAAGATGCAACTCAACGAAAGGCAGACTACTGTACAAAGCCAGTATGAAGCGTGGTGTGGACTTTTATTCGACGGGAAAGTCAACTATTGGCCAACTGACAAAAATAAAATCCCTGACCTCGTCGACTTCTTCATTGCAAAAGGGCTAAACAAAACTCTGACGAAAGTCGAAGAATGCTACGATCTAAGCTCAGACCACTCAGCAGTCGTCCTGAAAATGGGTGGAAGTGTAGCAACAAATGTAGGACCGCCCAAGTTAAGTAGTAACAAAACCAACTGGGACGTTTTCCGAAAAGAGTCACTTAAAATGTGACACTAAAGACACCGCTCGATGTAGAAGATGAAGTTGACAGTCTTGTGGAGACCATTCAGAGCGCAGCGTGGAAAAACACTCCCCTCCGGAGGACAGCTACACGGAACATTAAAGTCAAGTACATGCCTGAAATAGAAGACCTCATACGAGAAAAGAGGAGAGCGCGTAAGAGATGGCAACAATCCCGCGCAACCCCTGATAAAACTTATCTGAACCATCTTTGCAACAAACTTAAAAATGAAGGTGCCAGCGTAAGAACCGGACAACTCCATTTATTCAAATTGTTGGGAAAACTGAAAAAAACGATTGAAAATTCGAAAAAAAGTATTTTGACAAAACAAAAATTTATTTCACATAAAACCAAAACAAACGTATTTTTCAGCATAAAAACATTTTAAAAATTTGTATTTTAAAGTACAAAAAAAACATATTTAAATTTTGGAGTTGTCTCATTTTTGCACCGTTTTTGGTAAAAAAAAACTAGTCAAAATCTTCCAACTCGGAGTCTTCACTTTCTCGAACGACATCTTGAGACCTCAAATTACTGTAAAAGGCCATATCGGCTTGAGGAACATATTTTTGCGCCAAAACCATCACGTCGTCGTACTTTTTGGAGTTTAATGGAAGACTGTTAGAGTGTAGCAGATCAGGCCTGAAAGGATCACCTTGCAAATTTGATTTTTTTTCGATATCGTAAGTTGTAAGTTCTCCAAAGTGAGAAATCGAAGCAGATAATTTTGCTAGATTTACTTCTTTTTCATACTTAAATCGTCGGTATTTGGAAATCGTCCATTTAACTTTATCTTTGTTGGTAACAGTTTTTTTGTAAAATGGAGCTAAGCTGCTATTAAAGTCAAATATCGCTTGATTAGTCACCGGCACAACGTGAAATCTGCTGGAGCACTTGTCCACTAAATTTCTCCAATCTTTTGGTAAATACATGCGTTCCACTCGTCGTTTTTGTTTTTCAATAACACCAAAAGATCTATCGCATGGTAAAAGACTGTGTCCCGGTTCAGGCAAGTGATGTACAATGAGGTTTATATTTGTCTGTTTTACACGAGCATAGAGGTATTGGACGATAGTGTTGTTTTTATTTTGGGCCCCGCAGTTATCGGAAAATAAATACATTTTTGTAGCAGCTTTACTTAAAAAGTTTTCAATGAAGTGTTGTAAAAAGCTAATTACATACTTCATTTGGACCCTTCTTTCCGATAGTCTCGTCATACATGTACATGTAGCTCTTTTTTGTACTGCATTGGAAGATGCAGAAATTAAATACCCATAGCTGCCTCTTATATAATACGTCACTGGATGGTATTAAAGGAAGGGGATGACAGGACAGGGGTTAGTGTGCGCACTTCAATAATGAGTTTGCTCCTATTTTCTACGACTCTGCCATGTACAGAGGTGTCTGCATGAGTATAATCATTAGGCACACATACTCAGAAAACAAAAACATTTGCATGCCCCGACAAATTTGATAATTTTTACGGAGCAAACACCGGACAACTCCGGGAGTTGTCTTATTCATGCTCCGTATCAAGGTATACGCTAACTCCAAAAGTGTATTACCCTTACGTACAATCAGCGTAGATGTCTTGTTATTGCACCAAACGATGCGGAATTTTTTTATTAACAATTTTGCATTTAAAAACATATTTTGAGGAAAAATGGAGTTGTCCGGTTCTTACGCTGGCACCTTCATAATGAGCTACAGGATCTAAGAAATCTCGAAACTTGAACTTACCTACAAGGCTTGACTGCTGAAAAGAGCTCAAACTACTCACTTTGGAAAGCCTTGAAGTCCATAAGGAAACCAAAAATGCACTCGCCACCAATAAGAAAAGATAACGGCGAATGGGCAAAAGGAGACAAAGAGAAAGCGGATTTATTTGCCGAGCATCTAGAAGAAACATTCAGGCCGTTCGATGGACGACCTTTAAACGAAGAACCGAATGCTAATACGCGATCCGACAACTATAAAGTAAAAGCCGTTTCTCTGTCCGACCTTCGAATGCCAATAAGAAAGTTGGAAAATAAGAAAGCTCCAGGATACGATCTAATCACTAGCGAAGTTCTGAAGGAGCTACCGAAAAGAGCACTAGTTAAGCTGCTGTACATTATAATTGCTTCTCTGAGACTTCCATATGTTCCAAGACAATGGAAAGTAGCCGAAGTCATTATGATTCCGAAGCCAGGGAAGCATACAAATGATAAGAAATCATATAGACCTATTTCGCTACTGCCGATAATATCTAAGGTTTATGAGAAAAATTATGCAAAATATTGAAATCCTACCTTGAAAACAGACTCTTTCGTGTTAGACATGAGACTGAATTCTCGGAATTCAAGGAAATCCACGCCGGTGTTCCGCAAGGAAGCGTTCTCGGCCCAATATTATTCCTGCTCTACACAAGAGATATACCACAAGATGAAGCGACCATCGTAGCAACGTTCGCAGATGATACCGCTATCCTCGCAATGGATGAGTCAGTCGAATCATCAACTGGAAAACTTCAACGGGCTCTTAATAAAGTATGCGAGTGGACAAAGACCTAGTGAATTGCCCTTAACGAGACCAAGTCGACGCATGTCAATTTCACGTACAAAAGGATAAACAACTTACCTGTTTTCATTAACTCGGCACAAATACCATACGCAACCGAGGCAAAATATCTAGGAATGACCCTAGACGCAAAACTTAAGTGGAAGCCACACGTTAAGAAAAAGCGCGACGAGCTCGCAATCAGACTTAGAGAAATGTATTGGCTACTCGGAAGATATTCGAAGACAAGCGTATACAACAAACTGCTCCTGTATAAGCAAGTGTTAAAACCTTCTTGGACATACGGTATACAACTTTGGGGTTGTACCAAACCAAGCAACATTGCTATAATACAAACATTCCAAAACAAAACGCTAAGAGCAATCGTAAATGCTTCATGGTATATAAGGAATAGTGATATTCACATAGATCTAGGAATTGCTACCGTGAGTAGCGAAGTAACAAATTTTCCTCGCAAACTTCGAACTTGCATTAACGGTCTTTTTTTTTTGTCGGAGGTTGTTACTATCCGATGGAGCACTCAGACACAAACTACAGGTCCATTGTACTGCCAAACAGACACCTTACATTACTGTACTTAGTTTTCTCGTCTTTCGAAGAAAGATGAGAAGGAGCTTCAGTGATGAAGAGCTTAGATGTTCGGCACTCACCACATCAGCCCCAAAGATCCGCCACCTGATGCGAGCAAAGGCGGGACAGCTACAGAGGAAGTGCTCCGCTGTATCATCGTCCTCTCCACAAGCAGGACAGATAGTGGTGTTGCTCAAGCCCAACACATTTAAGTGTTTGGCAAAAGCTTGGTGGCCCGAAAGGACGCCCACAAGCAGCCTGCAGTCCATTCTCCTAAGGGATAGAAGGAAAGACGCGGACCTTTTGCAGATGTCCGGACGCAGTCGTTTGGTCTGCCTACATCCAGCACAGTCTCGCCACCGACGCTCGTGTTCACGAGAAACCCAAGTATCAATGGATGACCTAACGACAGAAGCAGGCAGACCCAACGCAGGTTCAGGTCCTGAGAAAGCCTCTTCTGAACCCTGTCTGGCAAGCTCATCAGCGATCTCATTTCCCTGGATACCAGTGTGACCTGGGACCCAGACAAGATTCACGGTGTTGAGCCTTCCGACTAAGTTCAGAGAAAGCTTGAGTTCGAGCACTAACTTGGACGAGGTAAGAGGGTTAAGCAATGCTTTTAATGCAGCTTGGCTATCACTGCAAACGCATATGCTTCTAGCCCTCCACCTGTTTGTCACGATGTAGCGCATAGCCATAAGGATAGCGAAAATCTCCGTTTGGAAGACAGACGCATGGTTACCTAAGGGGTAGTGTAGTCTAATGTTCTCGCTTTCCACAAAGACACCAGAACCAGACCCTTGTCCAGTTCTGGAGCCATCCGTGAATACAAGATGACATTCTTTCCCAGGCTCAGAGTCTGACCGAAGCCATTCCTTTTCCTGAGGAAAGTTGACATGGTAGTTTTGTCGCAGTAGGATTTCTGGGGTCATTGCGTCAGACGGCATGTACATAAGACAGGGGTCAAAGGACAATTCTCGCACAAGTTCCTCAAAATTCCAATGCGCGTGGTACCAAAAGCCACCTCTCTTTAACCGAGAAATGGTTTTCAGTGTACACCCCATGATAAAAATATCAAGAGGGGGGAGGTTCATCATAGCATCTAGAGCAGAGCCCGGAGTGCTAGGGAAGGCCCCTGTGCATCCAAGACAAACCGTTCTTTGAAGTTTGGCAAGAGAGGCAGTAACACGTTTCCGCGAAAGCCTGTTCCACCATACAACCGATGCATATGAGAGAAGTGGTCTTATCATTGCCCTATAGATCCAAAGGACCCTTTTAGGAGATAAGCCCCATGTCTTGCCAAAAGCGCCTTTGCACTGCCAGAAAGTTGACAGCGCTTTATCGGTTTTTGATTCAACATGCTTGGACCAAAGAAGCTTTCTATCGAGGATTACTCCCAGATATTTAACTTCATCGGATATCGGGATAGTGACGCCTTTTAGCACAAGCTGAGTCAGACCAGTGATCTTTCTCCTTCTCGTGAAGAGAACAACCGTAGTTTTAAGAGGATTCACTGAAAGCCCATTTCTTCAAAAGTCGCATTATCAAAAGCACCCTCGATATCGACGAAAATACCCAGCGCGTACTCCTTCCGATCAAGAGCACTTTCAATCCTACCAACAAGGTTTTGAAGCGCGGTTTCACAGGATTTTCCACGCTGATAGGCATGTTGCATCAAAGAAAGAGGATGCGATCGAAGAGCAACATTGCGCACGTGCAGTTCAACCAGTCTCTCCAAGCTTTTTAGCAGGAAGGAAGACAGACTTATGGGTCTGAAACTTTTGGCGAGAGTGTAGTCGGTCTTACCTATCTTTGGTATAAACACGACTTTAACCATACGCCAAGGGGAAGGTATGTAGGCCAAGGCCAAACTAGCGGTGAAAATTCTTTTCAGCGTCGGCATCAGCTGACTAAAACCTTGTTTCAGCATAGCCGGATAAATTCCATCCGGACCCGGTGACTTGAAACTCTCAAAAGATGCAATTGCATATTTGATAGCTTCGTCCGTCACCACTCTGGATGCAACATACCAACTACGCCGCGTAGTGTTTGATAGTTCAGAAGTGGCCACCATAGGCGGTACCACTGAAGAGCACGTAATGACCTGATTTCCCGGGAAGTGAGTCTCCAGCAGGAGACTAAAAGTCTCCGCCTTTGTCTCAGTGTAGGTACCATCAGATTTTTGGAGCGATTCCAGTTTACTTGGTCTGTCCCTATTAAGGACTTTAACAAGCCTACTGGTTGCACTTAGTGAAGCGACCTCCTCACAAAATTTCCTATAAGAGTCGGTTTTCGATTTACGAATTAGTCTCTTAAATTCTTTTTGTTTCGATCGATACAGATTCTAAAAGAGCAGTAGCAGCCTTGCAGTGTTGTAGGTTTATCTGAGTAAACAAAATGGTTGTAGACTCTGGGTTTCGTCCTCTAATTGCACTATTTGGCATTGAAATGGAAATGAATCCTACCAAGATGCAGATAGGGACGCATGTTGTACCTAGACTTAATGATCTCGGCAGAAACCATGTCAATGCTCACAACCAGAGAGCTACCATCTTCATCGTGACGGTTTCTACTCTGCCTGTGAGAACGGACAATCCAGGCTTTTGTGTCGAGACCAGGGTTCTGGGCATTCAGACGCTTAAGCACATCCGCCGATTTCTCCAGTTTCCCAGGGATCCAGCAGACGGCACGCGTGAGCTTGGGTGGCTTGTAGACCTCAAAAACTTTGGTCCCAAGGGGAGGGATCTTCGGCACCATGCTGCTAACCCATTCAGAGGTTTGCTGCGAGGAGGTCTTCACCACGAAGGTTCCGTCCTTGAACTCACAGCCCTCAACCTGGATACAAGCATTCGTAGCCGCGACAAGCTCCAAAAGATGGGCTTTGCAGTGTTTGCACTCTGCATCACTCGTGCTATTATCATTGCCTGCTTTCCCTATACGAACGGCTAAAGAAGAAACAGCAGCATCCTTATAGGACAGCCTACTATCTCGTGCCTTAGCTGTTCTGCGTTCAAAAGAACGGTCACTGCAATAATGAAATAATTCGTACTGTAGACGTGACATACCTTGAGCGCCGACTACAAAGAACAAGACCGTTCGACCTAGCGCCATAAGGACAAACCACATGTAATGACGGTATTAGTAGGTGAGTTCGCTGGAAAGCTACCTAGCAAACGCGATTAACACTACAGAAGCGTAAACTACTTGTTAAGGTAACTTAGTCGTAGTCATCACTAACATGAAAAAATTAGAGTAACAAATTTCTTACTACTATGAGCGCGCGCGACCGGATCTCATAGTGCCTCTCTGAGGGGTGAGGTTTATCCCGTAGGCAGACTAGATATATCTGAATCGGGCATAACCATCGGTACCGGCCATTGGTATCTTCTGAAGATTACTAACCTCCAGGCGCAACGACAAAAAAAAAAAAAAAAAATAAGAAGCGCAATCAAATTTAATTACAAGTTTATGCCCCGAAGGTTCGAATGAGACTCAGCCCAAAAAATAAAATATTAAATCGACTATAACTAGATACATACAGGTGAGCCTGAGACCAAACATTAACCGAAATGTAATACGCGTGAAGCGCGAATTCTATATTTATATTTATTTATATACTTATTTCGTCTTACAAGTTTATCTTATTTTAGACTACTTCTAATATCAATACAGAAATTCATATTTTATACACATATTTTATTATTAGATTACAGTGAATTCATTATAGCAGTTTTACAAAGTGTTTGTAAGTTGGTATTTATTAGTCGCCACAGTAAAAAGCACGAAGAGAAAAGAAAACACTTTGTTTTTTAAACGATGGTGCTAGCGCAGAACGCCGCCATATAAAAAGATTTTATTTCTTTATACTAGATGAAAAACACGAGTTAACAGGCCGAAACCTCACAACGAAAAGAAAGTACGCACTTAAAAATATATACCTTTTCTTTCGAGAGGCGAAAAATATTAAAAAAGATGGCTGACTGGGTAGTTTCAGTCATGTTGTTAGTCAAATGATCGCTCGCACCGTCGCTTTGTGCCATGTGGAACAAAACAGGGTAGTCGTTGTGGGAAAGCCGCATAGTGTTCGCGGCGCCATCTAGGGGCAACTGGCTGAGGCTCAAAAGGAGTCAACACCCATGTGAACATTACCGCCCGCCTTGCAGTGCTGGCTGCAAAAACAAAATGAAATAAGACCACAATGGTAGGAAAACGAGATGCGAGAGATCATGAACCTAAGTTGTAAAACCAAATTCAATTAAAAAATATATTACATTATTTCAGTTGGGATGTTCTTAACAATTTAGTGATTCGAAATAACATTTCAATTTTTCGATTAATCTAGACACAGCGTTGTACTGCTGAACAGGTTGTTCCTTTCGATTTCTGTACAGGCAAAAAAATCTTAGTTTACATTCTTAAATGTTGTAAGAGACTAAAAGAGACAATATGTATATATTTATATATATATAAAGAGATCCCCATTGTAAAGGATATACGAAACGTTTGTGAACACAACCATCTGGTAGCTAGAAGTATTCTTGCTTCATAATGTTTGCAAGTAATGAATTCCTTTTGGTTTTCTTTTCGAAAATTGCGATATCGAGTGATCTGGTAGTTATTGAGGTAATAGGACGCAGAGTTTGGCTTTTGAACGGGTGATAATTCCTCGCTGAGTCTTGACATCAGCCACTCGTACTCTTTGGTCACAACCGGGGTACACTTTAAGAACTCGTCCCAATCTCCATTCATTGGGCGGCAAGTTCTCATTCCTTATGATAACCAAATCATCAACCTGGAGATCCCTCTGGGGATACTTCCACTTGTTTCGCTTATGCAGCTCTTTAAGGTATTCCTCCTTCCAACGGGTACTGAACTGATGATGTAGAATTTTCAATTGCCGCCCCCGATTCATGATGCTCAACGATTGATCGGAGTATGGAGGCTCAGGAGGAGTCAACAATGCGTTGCCCGTAAGAAAATGACCGGGGGTAAGTGGAACTATATCCGCCACATTATCTGACATTGGAGACAACGGTCGGGAATTCAGACTCGATTCTATACGGGCTAGGAGGGTCGTGAACTCCTCCAAGGTAAATTTATGATTTCCAGCAACCTTTCGAAAGTGGAGTTTAAAACTTTTTACACCCGCTTCCCAAAGGCCTCCCATATGGAGGGAGCCGGGGGGGATAAAGTTTCATTTCATCTGGATGAAATGATGCGAATTTTCGCCAGAGTAGTGATTTAGGGCCTTTTGACATTCTTGGAAAAGTAACTTTTTGGATCCCACAAAATTGGTCCCCTGATCCGAGAACACTTGTTCAGGAGTGCCGCGCCGTGCAACGAAGCGAGTAAAGGCGGCTAGGAAAGCTTGGGCGGTCAGGTCACTGACAGCCTCCAAATGGAAAGCACGAGTCGAGAAACAGACAAATAGACAGACGTAGCCTTTATCGAGGCGGCATCTTCGTCCAAAATAGGTCTTTATGAGAAATGGGCCGGCGAAATCAATGCCGGTGTTCGTGAAAGGGCGGCTGAGTGTGGTACGCTCTTTAAGCAACGTACCCATTAATTGGGTTAAGAGTGGTTTTTTATATCGGGTGCACACCTGACACTCACGAATACTCTTTATGACTAAGTTTTTAAGCCTAGGGATCCAATATTTAGACCGTATCATACGAGTCATGAGCTGAATTTCACCATGTAGCGACAACTGGTGAATATAGGAGACGAAAAGTCGTGTGAACACACAGTTATAGGGAAGAAGAATGGGGAATCGCTCTCGGAGGGATAGGGTGGATGACGATAATCTACCATGCGACCGAACGAGGCCTTTGGAGTCAATAAAGGCGTTGAAGCTCACCAGCCAGCTTTTGGCTGACAATTGTTGCCCACATGACAATGATTGATACTCAACCGAAAAGTATTTTTGTTGAGTTAAACGAATAAGTCTATCTCTCGTGCGGAGAATTTCTTGATGAGAGAGGGTGTGCGTTAAACAGTTAATTCGTACAGTAGCATCACGTAAAGAGTCGATAAAACGATAAATATAGGCTAGAACACGAATGGCGCGATGCCAGGACGAAAAGTTCCCAAGGATCGTTTCAAAATCGGGGGGCACTTGGTTAACGAGGACTCGGATCGGTCTCTGCTCCAGAAGAGACTCATCCGCAGGGCTCGGGTTTGACGAAGGCCAATCGGGTTTTTAAGCCAGTAAGGTCCTTCCCACCATAGCGGACGGTTTTTTAATTCGAGAGGAGTTAACCCCCGGGTTGCCAAATCCGCAGGGTTGTCATACGAAGCCACGTGACGCCAATCAAGAGCAGAGGTATTACGGAGGATCTCAGACGTCCGATTAGCGATAAAAGTTTTCCACGAACTCGGGTGCTTGTTAAGCCATGCCAAGACAAGGTCCATAGGCGTATTTCTGAACCTTGGAGAAAAGTAAGACCTTCCAAAGTTATTCGGATCATCTTCGAAAGCAGGACTGCACCTTGAAGCTCCAACCGTGGCAAAGAAATGGGATTGACCGGGGCGACTTTGGATTTGGCCCACAGCAGGCTTGACGTAAAGGAGGTCGAGCTATGTTGTACCCGAAGATATACACACGCAGCGTAGGCCATTTCCGAGGCGTCACAGAAACCAGTCACGAGCAAGGGAGCACAGGGAGCATACTCTACCCACCTAGGAATCCGGATAGTTTCGATATCTGGAAGCGCTAATAAAAAACGTTTCCACCGTTGCTCTGTAGAGGATAAAAGGCTGTTATCCCAATCAGTTTGATCCTTCCATATTTGCTGCATGAGAATCTTTGCTGTGACAACGACCGGTGCTAGCCATCCGGCGGGGTCGAAGAGTTTGGCAATGACAGACAGCACTGAGCGTTTGGTGAACGACTCGGTATTGGGTGGGGGTTGGACTGAGAAAGAGAATTGGTCAGAAATTGCATTCCACTTGATGCCGAGCATTTTCAACGGGCTCTTATCTTCGAATTTGAGAAAGTCCTGATTAAGAAGGAACTCTTTCGGGAGATGTTCCAACAATTCAGGCGAGTTCGAAGTCCATTTCCGTAAATGGAAGCCGGCGGATTTCAGGGCAGCAATCAATTCACGCTGCGACCGTTGCGCAGTGGGTAAGTCGTGAGCTCCAGAAAGAACATCATCGACATAAATTTCACTGTTGAGGATTTTTGCTGCTAAGGGATGGGACACTTTGACTTCATCTGCCAATTGTCGTATCGTACGGATCGCCAGATACGGAGCGCACGTAACGCCGAACGTTACCGTTTTAAGTTCATAGTCGGAAATACCTTCGTCTGGTGATTCACGAAAAAGAATGCGTTGATAGCTAGTCTGATCGGGGTGTATCAGAATCTGTCGGTACATCTTCTCGATGTCGCTGTTAAAAACGTATTTATAGAAACGCCAATTCATCATTAATAAAGTGATATCAGATTGCAGAATAGGTCCAGGATACAACAAATCATTTAGGCTCTTTCCATTAGAGGATGCCTGCGTGGCATTAGAGACAACTCTCACCTTAATCGTGAGACTGTGAGGTTTAATAACTGCATGATGTGGCAGATATTATGAGTTGAAACTCGTATCTGAAACATTCTCAGAAGGAGTCGTGCGTTGCATGTGACCAAGCGACCGGTATTCGTTGAGAACCGAATCGTATTCTTTCTTCAAGCTTGGCTTGTTGAGAAGTCGTGATTCGTTGCGAACAAATTGTCTCATGGCAATAGCTCGCGAAGATCCAAGCTGGGCTTGATCCGAAAATTCCGCTTTAAAGGGCAAGCGAACAACATAACGTCCAGAAGGGTCACGGTAGGTGGACTCTGCAAATAAGGTCTCACAAAACTCCTCTGCTGAGGAAAGTATTGGTGTTTGGGGAAGTTCTTCCTGTCTCCAGAACTTTTGCAGATCCTGTTCTAAAGTCACTTCGTTGAAGAACGATACCACAGCTGGGTATGATGAGATTTCAGGCGAAGATACAGGCATGAGGGGGCCAAGAAGGACCCACCCAAAAACGGTGTTCTGAGCCATGAGGGAATTCAGTACGTTATGTCTTAAGCCTTCACGAATAATGAAGGGATACAAATCCGCTCCAATGAGCATATCGATGCGAGAGCTCTTGCTAAAGAAGGGATCGGCTAATGACAAGCCAATGGTACGTTGATGAATTGGAAGAAATGTCTGGGGTGGACTGTATACCAGATGAAAGCGATTGAGCTGGGCGGGTTGTTGTAGAATGAAGAAGCGTATGGTGCTTGCCTTGGCACTTGAAACAGGTGTTCGTGCTTTTGCAAGTCGCTACTGTATGTGTGACTGCAAGGCAATTGTAGCAATACTTAAGCTTTCGCACTGTCTCTCGTTTGGCCTCGACATCCATTTTTAGAAAGTCAGGGCAAAGTCGGAGTGGGTGGTGTTCTTGACAAAGCTTACACCCAAGTTACCTCGTTTGACTTTAATGCAAGCAACGCGTCATTGATGCTCCTCTGCAATTCCTTTATTGCTTTAGCTGATTCAAAAGAAATGGGCGTCTGGTTTAGTAAAACTTTAAGATGGTTATTGACCAGAACCCGTTTATTTTCAAAGTGATCTTTTAAAGCCGTCCAGGCTAAACGAAAATTCTCGTCTGTTAAAGAGAATTTGTTGACAATATTTAAGGCATCGCCCTTTGTCTTCGCTCGAAGATGAAAAAGTTTTTGTACGGGGCTTATGTTTAGATGGTTAATGTAAACGGCTGTAGACATGTCCCTAAAAGTGGGCCACTCCACATAGTTTCCGTGAAAAATCTCGGTATCGCATGGGGGGAGCTTGATGCTGTGATTCGGTGACGGTATTGAAAGATGTTCACCCGAAATGGGGCTGGGAGGGGAAACTATCGCAGTGGACGTGGTGGAACGAGACTCAAGCTGTTTAGTGAATTCGATGATTTCGCTCAGGCATGTGACGTACGTATCGGATGAGGACTGATACTTGGCCTTTACCTCACTGAGAGACTCTCTAAGATCCTCATCAGTGTTTGCGTTACTAACAAACAAAGTGTATGCTGTTTTCACTTGCCGCCATAAATCAGTCAGTTCAAGGCGGTATGCCTCTAGAATAGAAAGCGTAAATGTGGTATGTCGTTTCTTCTCTCGAAAAGAAGCGTGGAATTCCACCAGCGTATCGCTAGCCAAAATTATGTCGTCCAAACTCATTTTTACGGGGTCACTCGTAGCTTTACCGAAAAGGATCGAATGTTATTGATTTTATACCGACCCACTAACTACAAAATGGCTGTGCACTTGATAATTATTAAAGGGAATGAGTACAATGGGTACCTGTACAATGTAGATATAATAGGGTATTTTACTACGTACTACTAACTACAAATAAAACTCTAATAGTACCTGTACAGATAAAATATCTTGAGCAAAAAAACCTTAGGATGACGATATGACGATCGGTGAATGTTGATTGATGATAAATCCGATGCTGCTGGATGATAGCGACACGATGTTACTTCTGAGGTGTGATGAGATATGTGATGAGTACAGATGAGATGCTGCGATGTTGCGTGACTGCTGACGTGTGTAGTGCTTGGTCGTTGCGGTGCTGAGAACACAGTGTATGGGGACACGTGTGATACTTGGGGTGAACACTTTGGGTACGCGTGTTTCACTTGGTTTGGGGCAGAATCCGTGAGACTCTAGATTGCGGCGGCCGCGTGGTTTTGTACTGCACTCAGTGTCTCAGGCAGAGACTCTCCACGGGTCGGGAGCCCGTTAAGTAAGTATACGTCTTATGTGCGACGCGATGGGAATGCAACGTGGCTGTGCTTGGTCGTTGCGGTGCTGAGAACACAGTGTATGGGGACACGTGTGATACTTGGGGTGAACACTTTGGGTACGCGTGTTTCACTTGGTTTGGGGCAGAATCCGTGAGACTCTAGATTGCGGCGGCAGCGTGGTTTTGTACTGCACTATACGTCTTATGTAGAGGATGGAAGGCTGCAGTGTCTCAGGCAGAGACTCTCCACGGGTCGGGAGCCCGTTAAGTAAGTATACGTCTTATGTGCGACGCGATGGGAATGCAACGTGGCTGTGCTTGGTCGTTGCGGTGCTGAGAACACAGTGTATGGGGACACGTGTGATATTTGGGGTGAACACTTTGGGTACGCGTGTTTCACTTGGTAATTTCGAGCACCATCCGCGATTCGAGGCAATATGGATGATTTTGTTTTTGGGGCGGCGGCGTAGTTGATGAATTATCCCGGAAAAAATTGGATTTTAAGCAGGAACTGTCGGGAGACGATGTGCGAGCTATCGTCAAGATTTTCGTTTTGGCACGTGGTGTTGCGATGTGCTTTTGGTAGCTGATGGCGGCGATAAAAAAGGCAGATTGCACGTATTTTTTTTTTTTTTTTTTTATATATTTATCCGGCTCGATTGGACCAAATGTTTGTAAGTTGGTATTTATTAGTCGCCACAGTAAAAAGCACGAAGAGAAAAGAAAACACTTTGTTTTTTAAACGATGGTGCTAGCGCAGAACGCCGCCATATAAAAAGGTTTTATTTCTTTATACTAAATGAAAAACACGAGTTAACAGGCCGAAAAAATGAAAAAAGATGGCTGACTGGGTAGTTTCAGTCATGTTGTTAGTCAAATGATCGCTCGCACCGTCGCTTTGTGCCTTGTGGAACAAAACAGGGTAGTGGTTGTGGGAAAGCCGCATAGTGTTCGCGGCGCCATCTAGGGGCAACTGGCTGAGGCTCAAAAGGAGTCAACACCCATGTGAACACAAAGTATTCTACTCATATTGAAGTCAATTGAATTATTATATAAATTATAATTGACACAAGCTTTAGTTATAGGATCATTTTGACCATAATTAGTTCTGTGCCGAGAAACATAAAAAAATACAGTTCTCTAGGCCGAAGAATGCGAAAAGGAGTGTATATACTAAACAATGATAATAAAAGCGAACAATCAATATGAGCGGTAATTACATCATATGCAAAAAGTACTGAGTAATAGGTTCTTCTTTTTGCCAGAGGTTTTAAACTCATAAGCGCACATCTTGCTTCATAAGGAGGAATATCATTATTCCAGTTTATTTTTCTGAGAGCATATTTTGTGAATCGCTTTTGAATTTTTTCAATCCGAGCTTCAGCATTGTGGTAGTAGGGATTCCAAACTACGCAACCATATTCTAATATAGAACGAATTAATGAATTGAAAAGTGATTTAAGAGTGTAGGGATCGTTAAAGTCTTTAGAATTTCGACACAGAAAACCCAGCATACAATTAGTCTTGCTTATTATGTAATCTATGTGTAACGCAAAGTGTAATTCAGGATCAAATATAACACCTAGATCTTTTTGATCAGTAATATGAACGGAGATTTGATTCTATTGAAAGTCATAACAGAGCATTTTGTTATGTTAAAATATAACCCATTCATAGTACACCAGGCATTAACTTGGTTAGGATTTGTTTGCAATTGAATCGCATCAGAAAGCGAGTTTACAGATTTAAATATTTTTAAATCATCAGCATATAAAAGGGAATTGGATTCAGATATAAAAGATGGTAAGTCGTTTATGAAAAGAGAGAAGAGGAGCGGACCAATATGGCTTCCCTGGGGGACACCTGAGAAATTTAAAATTTCATTAGACAGAGCGGATCCTATCTTAACATATTGTTTCCGATTTCGCAGATAACTGCCGATCCAATTTAAAATACTAGAATGGAATCCAAACATCTCAAGTTTCTTTAACAGAACATTGTGTTGGACCCTGTCAAAAGCCTTCGAAAAATCTGGGGTCTAATCGCGTAAGCACAAAACGATAGAACGATATCGTCTCGACGATTCTTCTACTTCGTGTAACAACCAGAAAACGATAATCGTCGAAACGATTGGACGAGCATCGTTTTTTGTTGCTTCACGTTACTAATTTAAACGTCAAGTACTCTCGTCGAAACGATTCGATTGAACGATGGCTATTTTGCTATCGTTTCATCGTTTTTGCTGCATTTTTCACTTTAAATTAGTTCTGAGAGAAGTATAAAAATATTAAAGGAAAACACACACATTATATTCTCTTTGGAGGCGACTTGCACTTATCCGAACTGTAAAAAAAATGCATTCTTTGCCAAAAAAAAAAATGGTTATTGCACTTATTGGGAATATCGAATGAATTTCAGCTATTTGTTTTTTTAATTTATGCATTTTTAATGCAATCAGAAAAAAATCCAATCATAAAATTGCATTCATTGATTTCTTTTTACAATTCGCCCTTTACCAATAAAAATTCTACTACCAAGCTATCTATTTTTGCATAAAATACCCAATTCCATGACAACGAAGAAAAAAAAACAAATTTATTCAAGAAAAGAAAAAAAAAAATCCATCCCTTTTTTCAGTTCTTTAGGTGTCAAAGTTTGTTTACAGTCATGCTCAAACTGCTGAAAACGAGGACGATGAACGATTCGATTGAACGATGCGACGATGATGTTATATGAAGCAAACTAAAAACGATCTCGTTTAGTTCAATCGTTTTGACGACAATCGTTTCATAAATTACGCGATTAGAGCCCAGTGCACATTTCAAAACTCATTGTTATAAAATTCGTAAAAGAATATACGCACAGAAAACGAAATATAGAATGCAAATACCAACAATTAACGAAACAATATGTATTTTTACGTTCGATTGAATAGACGAAATACCAAAGTAACATTATTCAACACTGTTCAGTGTTATTAAACTACAGAATTTCCAATCATATTTTGAATTTGTACAAATTATGGTGTTAAATAAACGAATTTGAAAATATTCACCAAACCTTATAGAAATTTATTGAATGTTTATGAACATTTTAGAAAATTCAGCTTGGGTTTACTTGCATGTTGTTACCTCATTTTTGGAACAACCCCTTTTATGCAGCAGCATGAATTTTGCTGTCAAAAAAAGAATTCATGCAAATAAAATTAAAAAAAACTGAAATGTGAATGGATGAACAGTTTTTGGTGACGAAAATGTGTAGAGAAAAAATTATGCTATTTAAAAAAACCATAATCAACATTTGCTTTTTTACATTTATTGTTATAAATCTATTTACAAATTGTTTGTTTTTGGAAATAGTTCCACCCGGCGGCCATTAATACACGTATTCACAGACAGGAAAAAAAGAGCGCGCGAGAGAGGGCTGTCATTCAAAATTTGCGGGGAAAATCGGGTAGGTGTGCTGAAAGTCGGCCCTCTAGTTTAGTTCCTCTATGATTATCGCATTGACAGAGACCTGGTTGCATAAGAAAATTGATTCTATCGAATTATTTGCCGACAACAACGACGTCAACAACTTTGAGGTGTGCCGGAACGATAGATGTTCTATTCAAACTGGCTTTGAAAGAGGCGGTGGTGTATTATTTGCTGTTCGAAAGTGTTACAAGAGTATAGAAATTCCATTATCTGATTCTTCTGGTCTGATTGAACAAATTTGTATGCGCGTTGATTTCTATTTGTCTGGATATGCTGATCTAATTCATGTATATTTTTTCGTTTCTTATATTCCTCCGAATGCAGATAATGGAATTTACATAGCTCATATTAAAAATATAACTAATATTGTTAACTGCTTAGATAGATCATCATATGCAATTGTATTAGGTGATTGTAATTCAACTGATGTTGCTTGGGTTTTTTCTGAAAATGACAAATATGTTCTTCCATTTAATGTCTCAAAAGAGAAGGAAATTCAAGTAATTGACACAATGCTTGCCACGAATTTCCGTCAATTGAATGGATTTCCCAACGCTATTGGTAATGTGTTAGATTTAATTTTTATAAACGAAGAGATCGAAGCTTCTGTAAGCCGAGTTGATTTTCCATTACTGAATAATAGTACTTTCAATGATGCGTTGGAAGTTTCATTTGACTTGTCGGTTTTAAAATCATTGTTTGTTGATATTAAAAGTGATAAGTTGGATTTCGCTAGAGCAGATTATAATGCTATAAACAATTTTTTATGCTCTATAAACTGGCAAAGCAGTCTTGGCTCTGCTAATTTAAACACTGCTTTTACAGAATTTAGAAAAATAATTGATCATACGATTTCTACATTAGTGCCAACTAAACGAATAATCTGTTCTAATAAACCTCTTTGGTATAACAACAGTTTATCGAGACTGAAGAATGCTATGAATAAAGCCTATAAGTTGAGTAAATTAAATTTAAATGCGCGCAAAGATTTTTTGTGACTGCGAAAGGAGTATGAATTTTTAAAGAAATTTGTTTATAAGCAATACGTTTCAGCAATGGAAACTAGCATTAAACGTGATGCTAAAGCCTTTTGGTCATTTATAAACACAAAGCGAAAATCAATTGGTATACCATCAATTATGTCGTATAACGGAGTCAATAGTGATAACCTTAGTGAAATATGTAACATGTTTGCATCATTTTTCCAATCAAATTTCGTGAATGAGGTAATTGATTGTAATTCATTACCCAATTGTGATCGTATCACTAACATAGGCTCTATTTCTCTTACTGAGGATGATATTCTTCTTGAATTATCATCGCTTGATTCGAGTACGAGTATTGCGCCTGACAACTTCCCCCCCTTGTTTTTTAAGGCATGCAAATGTAGTTTAGTTCAACCGCTTCAGATTATATTTAACAAGTCTCTAAAGGCAGGGCTCTAATCGCGTAATTTATGAAACGATTGTCGTCGAAACGATTGAACTAAACGAGATTGTGTTTAGTTTGCTTCATATAACATCATCGTCGCATCGTTCAATCGAATCGTTCAACGTCCTCGTTTTCAACAGTTTGAGCATGACTGTAAACAAACTTTGACACCTAAAGAACTGAAAAAAGGGATGGAATTTTCTTTTTTTTTTCTTTTCTTGAATAAATTTGTTTTGTTTTTCTTCGTTGTCATGGAATTGGGTATTTTATGCAAAAATAGATAGCTAGGTAGTAGAACTTTTATTTTTAAAGGGCGAATTGTAAAAAGAAATCAATGAATGCAATTTTATGATTGCATTTTTTTCTGATTGCATTAAAAATGCATAAATTAAAAAAAACAAATAGCTGAAATTCATTTGATATTCCCAATAAGTGCAATAAGCATTTTTTTTTTTCGGCAAAGAATGCATTTTTTTTACAGTTCGGATAAGTGCAAGTCGCCTCCAAAGAGAATATAATGTGTGTGTTTTCCTTTAATATTTTTATACTTCTCTCAGAACTAATTTAAAGTGAAAAATGCAGCAAAAACGATGAAACGATAGCAAAATAGCCATCGTTCAATCGAATCGTTTCGACGAGAGTACTTGACGTTTAAATTAGTAACGTGAAGCAACAAAAAACGATGCTCGTCCAATCGTTTCGACGATTATCGTTTTTTGGTTGTTACACGAAGTAGAAGCATCTTCGAGACGATATCGTTCTATCGTTTTGTGCTTACGCGATTAGACCCCAGAAGAATCAGATAATGGAATTTCTATACTCTTGTAACACTTTCGAACAGCAAATAATACACCACCGCCTCTTTCAAAGCCAGTTTGAATAGAACATCTATCGTTCCGGCACACCTCAAAGTTGTTGACGTCGTTGTTGTCGGCAAATAATTCGATAGAATCAATTTTCTTATGCAACCAGGTCTCTGTCAATGCGATAATCATAGAGGAACTAAACTAGAGGGCCGACTTTCAGCACACCTACCCGATTTTCCCCGCAAATTTTGAATGACAGCCCTCTCTCGCGCGCTCTTTTTTTCCTGTCTGTGAATACGTGTATTAATGGCCGCCGGGTGGAACTATTTCCAAAAACAAACAATTTGTAAATAGATTTATAACAATAAATGTAAAAAAGCAAATGTTGATTATGGTTTTTTTAAATAGCATAATTTTTTCTCTACACATTTTCGTCACCAAAAACTGTTCATCCATTCACATTTCAGTTTTTTTTAATTTTATTTGCATGAATTCTTTTTTTGACAGCAAAATTCATGCTGCTGCATAAAAGGGGTTGTTCCAAAAATGAGGTAACAACATGCAAGTAAACCCAAGCTGAATTTTCTAAAATGTTCATAAACATTCAATAAATTTCTATAAGGTTTGGTGAATATTTTCAAATTCGTTTATTTAACACCATAATTTGTACAAATTCAAAATATGATTGGAAATTCTGTAGTTTAATAACACTGAACAGTGTTGAATAATGTTACTTTGGTATTTCGTCTATTCAATCGAACGTAAAAATACATATTGTTTCGTTAATTGTTGGTATTTGCATTCTATATTTCGTTTTCTGTGCGTATATTCTTTTACGAATTTTATAACAATGAGTTTTGAAATGTGCACTGGGCTCTAATCGCGTAATTTATGAAACGATTGTCGTCAAAACGATTGAACTAAACGAGATCGTTTTTAGTTTGCTTCATATAACATCATCGTCGCATCGTTCAATCGAATCGTTCATCGTCCTCGTTTTCAGCAGTTTGAGCATGACTGTAAACAAACTTTGACACCTAAAGAACTGAAAAAAGGGATGGATTTTTTTTTTTTCTTTTCTTGAATAAATTTGTTTTTTTTTCTTCGTTGTCATGGAATTGGGTATTTTATGCAAAAATAGATAGCTTGGTAGTAGAATTTTTATTGGTAAAGGGCGAATTGTAAAAAGAAATCAATGAATGCAATTTTATGATTGGATTTTTTTCTGATTGCATTAAAAATGCATAAATTAAAAAAACAAATAGCTGAAATTCATTCGATATTCCCAATAAGTGCAATAACCATTTTTTTTTTTTGGCAAAGAATGCATTTTTTTTACAGTTCGGATAAGTGCAAGTCGCCTCCAAAGAGAATATAATGTGTGTGTTTTCCTTTAATATTTTTATACTTCTCTCAGAACTAATTTAAAGTGAAAAATGCAGCAAAAACGATGAAACGATAGCAAAATAGCCATCGTTCAATCGAATCGTTTCGACGAGAGTACTTGACGTTTAAATTAGTAACGTGAAGCAACAAAAAACGATGCTCGTCCAATCGTTTCAACGATTATCGTTTTTGGTTGCTACACGAAGGAGAAGCATCGTCGAGACGATATCGTTCTATCGTTTTGTGCTTACGCGATTAGACCCCTGATTTTTTTACAAACCTCTTTAAATTATAAATTAACAAAAACAAGTGCGTTCTTTGTGTTTTTGGAATACAAAAAGTGATCAAAACATTTTTTTATTGTTCCGAGTTTTTCTTAGGTATAAATAAAGGGCGATGTACAAGGAAAAAGCCGAGCGCATACATAGTTAAATTTGAAAGCAATATAAGGCGTGTTTTTTTGAGCTTCGATCTCAGCAAAGCAAAGTAAAGTAGGATTTTCAGCACACTTATTACAACAACTACTGCGAGTCTCGAAGTGTCAAGTAGAGCGTAGTTGTTGTAATTGCGTGCTGAAAATCCTACTTTACTTTGCTTTGCTGAGATCGAAGCTCAAAAAAACAGGGCTATAGTATAAAAAAATAAAAAAATATTGAACTTATTTTTTAATTTAGCATTATGCATACTTGGATATAATTACTGTACAAGTATGCATTTGCTAAAACTAAAAAATCGTTTTCACGAAAAAAAAATAAACGATTTTCTTAAACGGTGTTCAAATATTTTGTTTCGATATGATTTCGAAATTAAAACCATTAAAATGAACGAAAAAAATGTTCTTTCCTTAAAATATACAAAAAAAACTCGAATTTACAAAATCTCTTTTAACAAAAGTGAAGAAAACGTGATAGTTAATTTTTCTCTGATTGTTATTATGAGATAGATTTCTGCAAGATATTGACAAATTGTTATTTTATTGTAACGAAATTATAAAAGGAATTTCATTTCCAACAAGTTCATAGACATTAAAAACTCTTAAATTCAACTGTTATGTGAACGCCGTGTAACTAAATGGCACAAAATATGACGAACACAGTCGCCCAATGGCGGCTCGATTGACATAAAGTTGTAACCTTAAATTGTATAAGTATGCGTGCGGCATTAATGGCGCTCCTTTGATTTGTACAGGCACGAACACTTATGCAATTTGCTGTTACACAGGCAGCTTGTAGGCAGATTTCCCGTTTCTGCTCTCAGTTGGCCCTCTAGTTTAGTTCCTCTATGGCGATAATGTCATACGAACAATCAGCAGCAGCGAAGAAGAAATCAGCGATTTTGGTTCTCATTCCCCCAACATTTTGATAGTATAGAGAGAGAGAGCGAAAATCACAAGACAACGAACAATCGATAGCATCAGCGGCATCAGCATCAGCAACAGCGTGTATTACGTGAGTATGTTTAGGCTTGGAATGCGCATTTCGTTTTTTGGAAGAAATTTAAATAAGCGAACTCGAACACTATTGAGCCACATATTGGAGTTAAGAAATATGTCAATCAAATCTTCCGGCACACCCAGTTTAAAGTTAATATGATTAAGAGCGTTTTCATCAGTACCTTCTTTAAGCAGCTTGTGGCATTTCAATTTAGATATGTCCAAATTAAATTCAGACGAAACGCACGTAAGTATAGACTGACATGTTGTAGAAGGTTTGAATGACGACAAGTGCAACCATTTGAATTGAGTAACAATCGCCAGATCTAGGCCTGTTGTAGAGTTGTTGTTGTTAGTTCCAACTATTGCTGTATCACGCTTATGAGAATGTTTGGGTTTTATTGTTTGCCAAACATTTGGATTATTTTCCAAAGAATTAGCGGATGAGGGTATATATTTGGCAGCAACGCAAGTAGCAGAAGACGATCCAGCAGACGTAACAGGATCAGCAGCAGCAGTTGTTGAATTTATTGTAGCAGCATTAGTAACTATAGCCGAGGCTACAGCCTCAGCCCGAACAGAGTCATTGATGATCGAGAAAATCGCGTCTGAGTCTGGCGGTAGAGCCGAGGCAGCATTGGCAGCGGATGATGAGTTTTTTTATATTTAACTTTGTATTAGCAGCAGCCGCAACAGTTCGGGGAGTGCGCGGACTATTACGAGATGTAGAAAGTTGCGCGTTGGACACTTTGGCTCGAGAGGGTGCATTGACCCTACCGGTTGTTTGCGAACGCGTAACCACTTGAGACTTCGTGCAATTGTTATTATTTGATGAAGAGCGTAAAACAAAATCTTTCAATTCAATAATTTCTTTATGCATTTGATCAATTTTGGCAATTAAAAAGTCATTGTCAGCTAAATTTACGCGACAACTAGGGCACTGTAATGTAACCATAGTGGGACACTTAGTGTGGTATTAACGCAAGGGAGTAAAACACGTGCTGTACGTTCGGCTGACTGTAGTGTTCTGGCCTTGCCTTTATTACCTAATGTGACAGTTTAAATGACATTTGACAATAGGGGGACACACTTCATTTGAGGACATGTTTACATCTATACTACATCTTCCTTTTTTTATAATGTAGCCCGAATTGTAGAAGATCATGCCAGTGAGTTTTGCCTTATCTCCATGTCTGCAGTTGAGAACGAACTTTACTTTAAATTTAAAATTCCTAACTTCATTCATTTTTCTAACGTCGTTCATTTAAATTTTTTTTTTTTTTTTTTTTACTATGTTTGTACTTCATTAATTCATTATTGATATTTTTTTTTTGTTATATATATATTTATATATTTGGCATTGCGAAATTGAGAGTTATGATAGTAGTTATTCATTATCAATTATTAGTATTTGATTTATTGATTTATGGTAGGTATTTACGGTTGATAAAAGTCTGTTTGCTTAACCTCACGGCCATATCGTGTTCGGTATTGACATTGCTTGTTAACACGTGACCCCGACGGCAAAGGAACCTGTTGGACGTGTTGACTATCATTGAAATCACTTACAGGTATTGCAGATTGGTTGTCGTTAACATTTCTATCTTGATTGATCAATTTGATACCGGTTCCCAGATCAATATTTTCGTTAGCCCCTAATGTTTGAAAGCTTGGAAAGTTTTGTGATCTTCTGAGATGCTCTGTATTTCGTCTAACCATTCTGTTTTCTTCGTTTCTAATCACATAGGACCTAGGCATATCAGTTTTTTCAACGACTACTCCGGGCACCCACTTGCCCTCTCGCCTGTATACTACAGGATTACCTGGACTTAACAAAAGTTCTTTTCGGTGTGCGTTCTTGTTGTAGACAGTTTGTTGCTGAATCTTTGCCCTTTCCATACTACACCTAGCCTTATCACTAACAAGGTGTGGTGTTAACATGCTTTTCTGAATAGGATGCTTGGTTCTTAGATTCCTGCTAGATAGTAGCTGGCATGGCGTGTAGCCAATCGATGGAATAATTGAGCTCCTGTATTCTAACAGTGAAAGCAAAAAGTCATTAGAACCTTCCTTTGATTTTCTGAGCATATTCTTTACGATTTGGACTGCTTTTTCAGCTAACCCGTTGGATTTAGGGTAGAATGGGCTTGAATACCTGAATTTAAACTCCCATGCAGATGCAAACTCTCGGCATTCATAAGAGTTGAAAGGCTGATTATCACAGACGACCTCTTCAGGTATTCCATTTGAAGAAAGTGTAGTTTTTAGTGCTGCAATTACACTTTTCGCGGACTTGTCTACTATTTCATGCACATCAAGCCACTTAGAGTAATAGTCAACTATGACGATGTATTGTTTAGCTTTAAAATCAAAAATGTCACATGCAACTCTTTGATAAGGGTACTCCGGGATAGGACGAATCCACATCTCATGCTTATTGTTAGCTGCTCTAAATTTTTCACATACCTGGCATCTATTGACTATACTCTCTATGTCCCTTACCATGTAGGGCCAATACAGGAGGGTCTTAGCTCTAGCTATTGTTTTTGTCAGACCAAAATGATTTTCGTGCAATTTTCTTAACGCGTCCTGCCTGAGGCTCTTGGGAACAAATATCCTCCCCTCAAAAAAAACAAGACCATCTTCTTCGTACAAGCTGTCTTTTATGTTCCAGTAAAATTTCAAGTTCTCATCTAGCTTACTCTTGGCATTTGGCCAACCTTCCTTATAAAATTTCTTTAAAACCGTCAAAATATTGTCCTTGTTTGTTTCTATGAGATACCTTTCCCTGGCATTATCGCTCATACTAATGCTATGCACTACATCTTGCAGAAATGTTTGCAATTCAATACCATTGTCCATTGCTGCGTTACTTGACAGTAAATCTGGTATGTGTAAGTCTTTTCCCGGGACATACTTTGGGATAATGTCGTATTTTAACAATTTGATTTTCATTCTTTGTATGCGGATGGAGTAACTTGAACGAAGAGATTTGTTCAGTATTGGAATTAGCGCCTTATGATCGGTGTGAACTGTGATCTTTTTGCCATAAATATAATCATGAAACTTTGTGCATGCATACACTATTGCCAACAGTTCTTTTTCGATCTGCGCATAGTGGACCTCTGTTTCTGACAGACTTTTTGACGCATAGCAAATAGGCTTTCCGTCTTGCAGCAGGCAACAACCTAATCCAAACTTCGATGCATCCGCTTGAATAATGATCGGGCAATTCGGTATAAAATTATGTACCATTGTGGAAGTCGAGATCGAATTTTTGATTGTGTTCAAGCAATCATCGTGTTTTGATGTCCAAACAAAGCACCTATTCTTTCGTAACAGTTCTCTTAATGGTTGTGATAGTTCAGCTAAATTTGGGATAAAGTCCCTGAGATAATTTATAGTACCTAATATTGCTTGGAGCTCTTTTTGGTTTTTTTTTTTTTTTTTTTTTTTTTTTTTGTCGGAGGTTGTTACTATCCGATGGAGCACTCAGACACAAACTACAGGTCCATTGTACTGCCAAACAGACACCTTACATTACTGTACTTAGTTTTCCCGTCTTTCGAAGAAAGATGAGAAGGAGCTTCAGTGATGAAGAGCTTAGATGTTCGGCACTCACCACATCAGCCCCAAAGATCCGCCACCTGATGCGAGCAAAGGCGGGACAGCTACAGAGGAAGTGTTCCGCTGTATCATCGTCCTCTCCACAAGCAGGACAGATAGTGGTGTTGCTCAAGCCCAACACATTTAAGTGTTTGGCAAAAGCTTGGTGGCCCGAAAGGACGCCCACAAGCAGTCTGCAGTCGATTCTCCTAAGAGATAGAAGGAAAGACGCGGACCTTTTGCAAATGTCCGGACGCAGTCGTTTGGCCTGCCTACACCCAGCACAGTCACGCCACCGACGCTCATGTTCACGAGAAACCCAAGTATCAATGGATGACCTAACCATAGAAGCAGGCAGACCCAACGCAGGTTCAGGTCCTGAGAAAGCCTCTTCTGAACCCCGTCTGGCAAGCTCATCAGCAATCTCATTTCCCTGGATACCAGTGTGACCTGGGACCCAAACAAGATTCACGGTGTTGAGCCTTCCGACTAAGTTCAGAGAAAGCTTGAGTTCGAGCACTAACTTGGACGAGGTAAGAGGGTTAAGCAGCGCTTTTAAAGCAGCTTGGCTATCACTGCAAACGCATATGCTTCTAGCCCTCCACCTGTTTGTCACAATATAGCGCATAGCCATAAGGATAGCGAAAATCTCCGCTTGGAAGACAGACGCATGGTTACCTAAGGGGTAGTGTAGTCTAATGTTCTCGCTTTCCACAAAGACACCAGAACCAGACCCTTGTCCGGTTTTGGAGCCATCCGTGAATACACGATGGCATTCTTTCCCAGGCTCAGAGTCTGACCGAAGCCATTCCGTTTCCTGAGGAAAGTTGACATGGTAGTTTTGTCGCAGTAGGATTTCTGGGGTCATTGCGTCAGACGGCATGTCCATAAGACAGGGGTCAAAGGACAATTCTCGCACAAGTTCCTCAAAATTCCAATGCGCGTGGTACCAAAAGCCACCTCTCTTTAACCGAGAAATGGTTTTCAGCGTACACCCCATGATAAAAATATCAAGAGGGGGGAGGTTCATCATAGCATCTAGAGCAGAGCCCGGAGTGCTAGGGAAGGCCCCTGTGCATCCAAGACAAACCGTTCTTTGAAGTCTGGCAAGAGAGGCAGTAACACGTTTCCGCGAAAGCCTGTTCCACCATACAACCGATGCGTATGAGAGAAGTGGTCTTATCATTGCCGTATAGATCCAAAGGACCCTTTTAGGAGATAAACCCCATGTCTTGCCAAAAGCGCCTTTGCACTGCCAGAAAGTTGACAGCGCCTTATCGGTTTTTGATTCGACATGCTTGGACCAAAGAAGCTTTCTATCGAGGATTACTCCCAGATATTTGACTTCATCGGATATCGGGATAGTGACGCCTTTTAGCACAAGCTGAGTCAGACCAGTGATCTTCCTCCTTCTCGTGAAGAGAACAACCGTAGTTTTAAGAGGATTCACTGAAAGCCCATTTCTTGTGCACCAATCATCGATTAGGCCCAAAGATCTCTGCGCCCGAGAGCAGACGGTCTTTAGGTCTGAACCGACGGACAGAACGGCGACATCATCCGCATAGGCTTGTGTGTAGGTTCCAGGAAGATCGAGAGCCGTTAGCAGAGAGTCCACTACCATACACCATAAAAGGGGAGACAGAACACCACCTTGAGGGCAGCCCCTGTTTACCCCAGTCATGACGCATTTGCCACAATCCGCCTCGGCAACCAACGTCCTGAACATTAGCATTGCTTTAATCCACAAAACCAATGTTTCATCTACACCATGATGTCTGGCTGCATTGCACATGCTATCAAACGTCGCATTATCAAAAGCACCCTCGATATCGACGAAAATACCCAGCGCGTACTCCTTCCGATCAAGAGCACTTTCCTACCAACAAGGTTTTGAAGCGCAGTTTCACAGGATTTTCCACGCTGATAGGCATGTTGCATCAAAGAAAGAGGATGCGATCGAAGAGCAACATTGCGCACGTGCAGCTCAACCAGTCTCTCCAAACTTTTCAGCAGGAAGGAAGACAGACTTATGGGTCTGAAACTTTTGGCGAGAGTGTAGTCGGTCTTACCTATCTTTGGTATAAACACGACTTTAACCATACGCCAAGGGGAAGGTATGTAGGCCAAGGCCAAGCTGGCGGTGAAAATTCTTTTCAGCGTCGGCATCAGCTGACTAAAACCTTTTTTCAGCATAGCCGGATAGATTCCATCCGGACCCGGTGACTTAAAACTCTCAAAAGATGAAATTGCATAATTGATAGCGTCATCCGTCACCACTCTGGATGCAATATACCAACTACGCCGCGTAGTGTTTGATAGTTCAGAAGTGGCCACCATAGGCGGTACCACTGAAGAACACGTAGTGACCTGATTTCCCAGGAAGTGAGTCTCCAGCAGGAGACTAAAAGTCTCCGCCTTTGTCTCAGTGTAGGTACCATCAGATTTTTGGAGCGATTCCAGTTTACTTGGTCTGTCCCTTTTGAGGACTTTAACAAGCCTACTGGTTGCACTTAGTGAAGCGACCTCCTCACAAAATTTCCTATAAGAGTCACTTTTCGATTTACGAATTAGTCTCTTAAATTCTTTTTGTTTTTTGTTGGTTTTTAAAGACCTATTTAGGAGCTTCCTGGTTTCTCTGCGAATACACTGCAGTTCGGTATTCCACCAAGGTACCGGTTTTCTACAGGAGTTTTTTGAAACTGGACACGCTAGTTCAAAACAACGGGTAATGACGCTGCTCAGATACTGAGCAGACTTCTCCACCCCCTGTATTGATCTCAGCTTGAGTGGTGCTTTAACAGAATTGCCAAGCTCCTCCTCAAACCGAGCCCAATTTGTTTTCCTCGGATTTCTCCTCTCCAGCGAAGGTGAAACTTCACAGCAGATTTGAAATTCGATGTATCTGTGATCTGACAAAGTGCTATCTGGCGATACTCTCCAATTTATGATAGTCTTACAATGCCTGTTGGACAGGGTAACATCAATTACTTGCTGTCTCATGGCTGTAACAAATGTAGGTCGACAACCTACATTGTTGATGGTGATGTCAGACGATAGGATGAAGTCCAGAAGACGATCTCCCCGTGTATTAAACTTGCTGCTGCCCCAAACAGTGTTTTGAGCATTAGCATCGCAACATAAGATAAGACCTATCTTTTTGGACTCGCAGTACTCTACGAGCTCAACAACAGCCTTTGGTGGTGGAGGAGTTAAAGAGTCGTAGGGAAAGTAGGCCGATGCAATGACAAAGGTTTCCCAATTGCCGTTTGCATGGTAAGTAATAGTTGCAGCAACCAGATCCTGGCAACAGAACCGTTTGATTGTAACTGCCGTGAGGGATTTCGATACAACAAGACATGTCCTAGGTCTCTCGGACAGCTTATCGTAAAGAACGTTGTGCGAACCGCTTAACCCACCAAGGCCACAGATGCGATTTTTCCACACCCACGGTTCTTGGATGGATGTTATGCAGTTCTTTGTTCTACGTACCGCAAGCCTACTACTTAAGAGAGCAGTAGCAGCCTTGCAGTGTTGTAGGTTAATCTGAGTAAACAAAATGGATGTAGACTCTGGGTTACGTCCTCTATTTGCACTATTTGGCATTGAAATGGAAATGAATCCTACCAAGATGCAGATAGGGACGCATATTATACCTAGACTTAATGATCTCGGCAGAAACCATGTCTATGCTCACAACCAGAGAGCTACCATCTTCATCGTGACGGTTTCTGCTCTGCCTGTGAGAACGGACAATCCAGGCTTTTGTGTCGAGACCAGGGTTCTGGGCATTCAAACGCTTGAGCACATCCGCCGATTTCTCCAGTTTCCCAGGGATCCTTGAACTCACAGCCCTCTACCTGGATACAAGCACTTGTTGCCGCGACAAGCTCCAAAAGATGGGCTTTGCAGTGTTTGCACTCTGCATCGCTATTGTCATTGCCTGCTTTCCCTATACGAACTGCTAAAGAAGAAACTGCAGCATCCTTATAGGACAGCCTACTATCTCGTTCCTTAGCTGTTCTGCGTTCAAAGGAGGCACGCAACTTCTTGCTTTGTGGTTCGGCAGAAGAGGAGGTAGCGCCCAGTCCAAGGGGTTGGTCTGCTTCAGTTTGTGAAACCTCCACCGACCTGTTCCTTTTCAAAGGCACCGCCGAAGAGCTGATAGAAGAGCTTGCGCCTTCAGCCGGTAAAGCTTCTTTGCGCCGCAGATCTAACAGCTTCTTCCTTTTCCTTTTCCGCTGTCCCTTAGACAGGCGCCGCTCAGAGACCGCCTCTTCAGGAGCCCGTTCAACCATAGAGGTATCCCGAGTCTGACCGTCAGTGGCAGTGCAGTGGGCAGCAGCTAGTCCCATGCTCAAATTGCCGAGTGAATCGGGCGTAGAGCCACAAGGGTCGCATGCGGGTTTTGAGCTCAAGTCCGTAGGTGCGATCGCAACATCCGGTTTCCGTTCACCAGTACTGCCTCCATTTCTGGTAGCAGCACCGGTTTCATTCGGAGACCGTGCACGGGCGGACTCACAGACTTGAGCGGGTTTTGTTCTCTTTACGAGCTTGGGTCGCTTCTTCTTACTTTTCGGTTCGGCAGAAGAGGAGGCGGAGCCCAATCCAAGGGGTTGGTTAGCTTCAGTTGGTGAGACCTCCACTGACCTATTCCTTTTCAAAGGCACCGCCGAAGAGCTGAGAGAAGAGCTCGCGCCTTCAGCCGGTAAAGCATCTTTGCGCCGCAGATCCGACAGCTTCTTCCTTTCCCTCTTCCGCTGTCCCTTAGACGAGCGCCGCTCAGAGCCCGCCTCTTCAGGAGCCCGTTCAACCATAGAGGTTTCCCGAGTCAGGCCGTCAGTGGCAGTGCAGTGGGCAGCAGCTTGTCTCATGCTCAATTTGCCGAGGAAATCGGACATAGAGCCGCAAGAGTCGCTTGTGGGTTCGGGTATGAATGTTGAGGCCTCCAGAATCCGTGCCCCGGCCGTAGTCGAGAAGACTACGGGTGGATTTTGGCTATTGCCATTACCACCTGGAGTAGACAATTCCTTTTGTTTCTCCATTCATAGCGTTGTTGAGTGTTATCCACTGGCTCCTGTGGGTTAGAATACACTAACAGTTTGATCTTTACTGAGGATAGGCTAAAAAGCTGTTACCTCAAACCATCCTCCTTTACCCGGGCTTTGGACCGGCATGCTACTTTCGTAACAAGGCGGGGTTGGATTTTAGTCGACTCTTACGACAGGCATGCCTACCTCGGGTATATTCTTTCCCCTACCCGAAGGGGGTTAGTAGGAGACGAAATATTGTGAATTGCTTGAACTCTTTGAGGATCTGGTTTTACACCTTGCGCAGAAAAAATGTGTCCTAGATACTTCACTTCCTCCGTTTTGTACTGCAGCTTACGTGGGTTGAACTTAATATTAAATTGCCTAGCCCGTTCAACAACTGCTTTTAAATTTTCGTCATGTTCATTGATTGTTTTTCCACCCACAATAAGATCGTCGATATAGACGAAAACGCCTCTTAGGCTACCGAAATATTTTGTATTGAGCTTTTGAAAATGTTCAGGTGCCGTTTTTATGCCAAAGGGCAGAACATTGAACTGCCAATTTCCAAAAGGCGTGCTGAAAATCGTTAGCTTTTTTGACTTATCGGTCAATTCGACTTGCCAAAACCCATCGGTCAGGTCAAGAACCGTGAAGAACCGCATGCCACTCATTGCTGTTCTAAATTCCTCGAATGTTGGAATTATGCAGTGCTCATCTAATATGCATTCATTTAATTCCTTAGGGTCAATACAAATTCGCAAGGTCTTATCTTTTTTCTCGACTACTACCATATTGTGTGCCCAATCGGAGGGCTCCTCCACCTTTGCAATTATGTTTCTCTTCTCCATCTGTTCTAGTGTACTCTTTACCCTATCTCTAATACTAAGCGGTAACCTTCGAGGGGGTTTACTTACCGCTTGTGCCCCTTCCTTCAGCTTTATTGTGCATTTGTCGGGAAATCTACCTACCCCAGAGAATACGAACTTATTCTTTGATATGAAATCTGATGACTCTACCGAGTTGACACGTTTTAAAAGGCCTAAATCTAGACATGATTGTAGACCTAATAGTGGTTGCGACGACGAGTTGACCACTATGCATTTCAGACTGTAAGATTGTCCCTTATACTTCGCATCTAACCTAACCTCTCCTAAAACCTTTAGATTAAAGCCCCCATAGGCCTCTAAAACGACTTCAGATGGAAACAGTTTTGGTAACGGCTTCAGGTTATTGTAAACGCTCTTAGGCAAAATATTTACTTGGGCTCCGGTATCAAGTTTAAATGTTGTTGAGACATTTTGGATCACTAAATTTTCTAACCAGTATGAATTATTGGTGCATGCACTTTTAACAGAGTCAACAAAAAAAACATCTTCACTACCATCAGAGTCACGTGCTAGCACAATATCACTAACCTGCTTTGACTTTTGGCAGACCGCAGCAAAATGATTTAAATGACCACACGACAGACATTTCTTTCCGTAAGCTGGGCATCGGCCTTGTGGATGTGTATAACTACAGTACTTGCATGATCTCCTACTATTCTTCTCAAATGAATGTGTGCCTTCCTTTACAAATCTGGAATTATGAGCGTTATTATTTCGATTATTAACAAATTTATTGGAACTAATGCTACCCTCCCTGTTCCCCACAGCATCCACCACTCCTTTAGCGTTTATAGGACTGTCGTTCTGCATTACTTTGCTTTGCGCACTTGTCACCTCCGCTACTCGGCATGCTTCTACCGCCTGTGCAAAAGTTAAATCGCCTTGCTTCAGCAACTGAGTTTGTATCGATCTATCTTCTATGCCAATTACAATTCGGTCACGCAACATGGACTCTTTTTCAGAGCCAAAACTGCAGCTCTCCACCAGCGCACAAATATCCTTAAGGAAGTGATCGAAAGGCTCTCCTTCTCTTTGATTCCTGGTGTAGAATAAATACCTTTCGTAGACAATGTTTGTGCGGGGACTACAGTATTCTTCAAATTTTTCGACGACTTTTGTGTAATTTTTTTTTTCCTCCGCATTCAGTGCAAACGTGTGAAATAACTCGATTGCTTCACTTCCAGCACAGCTTAAGAATCGCGCGACCTGAATAGGGTCATCTTCTTTGTCCGTTTTCGTTGCGGTCGCATACACCGCAAAATGCGACTTAAAGCGCTTCCAATTTTCCCGCAGGTTTCCATCAAGGCTGAGCTGCTGTGGTTTAGGAAAATCCATGATTTTGTCCGCTTTTCACTTAATCACCTGCCGTTTTTTTTTTTGTGCGATTTTGTCTGCTCTCTTATTTTTTGTTAACCGACTGCGCCATGTGGTATTAGCGCAAGGGAGTAAAACACGTGCTGTACGTTCGGCTGACTGTAGTGTTCTGGCCTTGCCTTTATTACCTAATGTGACAGTTTAAATGACATTTGACAATAGGGGGACACACTTCATTTGAGGACATGTTTACATCTATACTACACTTAGAAATAAAATAGCAAAACTGTAAGATTTTACACAGTAGCAGGTAAACACGTCCGATCACTCTTGTAGTCGGGTATCAAGCTTGAATAACGTTTTAAAAGACTAGAACTTGAACCTACTTAGCTGTTTTGAATGGTTTCTACCTCGAAACCATAAATACGCGAGGGAAAAATAGGTTAGGTTCAGAATGATTGTGAGATAGTCACAAAAGAATTGGCACCACAACGAGGCCCAAATGAACTGCAAATTAATTTCAAATTCTCCGATTCTATGTCTGGTCTTACGCTGAAACTTAAATAATGCAAGTTCTGATAAGACATTTTAGACATTAAACAATGCGTGGAAACAGACATTGGGTCAGTACATCTGATATAAATATATACAGAATAGCATTAATACGGTGACACCTTCATGTCTGGTTGCACGCCTGACTTTATGTAATATTAATACTTTACATTGTTTCAACTTAGCTTATCTTAACAGAAGCCATGCATCATATTCCTTATCAAATGGCGATCGGAGGTCTTTTGTATGCAGCTCAAACAACACGTCCTAGCATTTCATTCGCAGTGGGGGTTATGCGAGCTATGTGATATCTTCGAGGAACGGCAGGAGTTAAAATTACCTATAAAATTACAGAAAATGACAAAATTGTGGGATACACAGATGCAGACTATGCTGATGACCCTGATGACAGAGTTTCTGTGAGTGGTTATACTTTCAAGTTGGCGGATGGCATTATTAGTTGGTCTAGTAAAAAACAACAAACAGTCGCACGTTCAACAACCGAAGCAGAGTATATGGCTCTCGCCTATGCTACACAAGAGGCTTTGTGTCTCAGGATGATGGCAATCTCATCGAGTGCAATCATAATCAATAGGATGTGACAACCAAAGTGCTCTTGATCTTTCAAAAAATTCTCTTCATCATGCACGGACGAAGCATATTGATGTGCAGCATCATTTTCTTCGAGAAGCAGCAAAGAAAAAGGGGGTTGAGTTCTTCAAAGTAATGGTTGCAGATTCGTTAACGAAGCCAGTTAACCGTCAAAAGCACGAATGGTGCAGATCAGCTATGGAAATTCAAGTCAATTAAATCATCGTTAGCAGACTAGCACAGTATCAAGTGGGGGTGCTGAAATGCGTATACGCCTTAAGCATAATTATACAGTGTTTGCACCTTTTAAAGTCTGCACTTACAGTTTTGTGCACTGAACTCTTTCATTCATTCGTTCTACATACGTTATAATAAAATGACCATTTTTATATTTCTTAAATTAAATCTGCATTTTATTTCAATACCACTTCTAGTGTTGGCACGATTAAAAAAATTATGTACGATCAAAAGCCTCAAAAATAAAATCCTACGGGATTGGTGTTAGACTGAACGACATCTAACACTTGGTGTAAGCTTCTGCTTACTGACGATTGCCTCATAGCAATGTTGCGGTTATCTCCAATGCAGTTTTGGTAATTCCAACTGCAAAAAATCGAAGGGAACACAAAGTCTGAAAACACATCAAATAAGCTATATTATATTTACCTTTCCTTGGGCTGTTAAATCGTTTGATTTAAATTGGAGCCAAGAAATCAATGAATTCCTGTGACAATCGCTTATTTAGCCGAAATGGTGGACGAACCTTGTTGTTTTGGAACTTAAAATTAACCAATTTAATAAATAACAATTAAAAAACATTAATTTATGATAAAAAAGAAAAACGCCTAATATGCGTTCTTTTAAGTTCAGAGCACAACCTGAACTGTTATACAAAAAGTTCGTGTTACTTTTTTAGCTCAGATACAACAGAGCTCAGATGCTCGAGCTCAGTTGAGAACTAAAAAAGAAAAACGCCTAATGTTGAAAAGTCAGTGGGGAGTAAAAGAGACTAAAAGTGTATTACGAAAGGGGTAGCAATTGTTTGCTAAGCAACCGCAAATTTTCAAACTTTAATTTTCAAATAATCTTGATAATGTGGAAAAACAAAAGCTCCCAGCAGCTGAAAAATTTGATTTGAATACATTTTTAATGCTTTTTTTTATGTTTCTACATTAATAAAGTTGATGTGTACACACTCACTCTTATCGGAAATTTTCGTTCTATTTATATTCGTACTTCTCTAGTTTCATTTTGTAAGCAGAAAAAAAGCAAAAAAATGTAGTAAGTCGTTTTCGATTTTAATCTGAGTTTTCAGATTTCTGCTGCCAAATCGAACATAAAATCCGAATTTTATTGGTTCTTGTGTGTATTGCACTGTGTTGTGCGCACACAACAATATCATGGTGGGAAGCTACTATTTCTGCAAGCGCTGCATTTGGCAATATCAAATGACTATCTCCAACACACGCCATTCGCTTTCGTTCTGAGCATACGTATCGAATTCTGAGTACGCATGCGAAACGAACGCGAATGGCAAATTATAAATTTTGTAAATTCAGCAGTAATTTAGTATATAAGGTAGTTCAATAAATAAAAATAGCGAGTTACGATAGCAACTTCGAAGTGTATTTTTTTTTTTTTGTTGACTTCCCCCCACCCGAGGTAAGGGGTCAATAGAATTATTAAAACTCATTTTTTCACACTGGAAATCCATTTCAATTGATTTTTACGCATTTATAATAACTCATTTCGAAATAATTTAATATAAAAATATTTTTCAACAAAGTGGAAAAAAAAATGTTAAGTAATTTTTCTGAGATTAATATTATAAGATGGAGATATTATTATTATTATTATTATTATTATTATTATTATGTGAAAGGGGTTGTTGTACTGCGACCTTTTGGTCTATGGTACCCCCTGCTTACGCCTCAGTGAGGTATCTGCCCTCATAAGAGTTCCCTTCACATTGTAATTCCTTTCGGAATCATTTTAAAGGTTCTTGTACTCTCGTTTCTCCTTGGCGGAAGAAATTCGTCCTATAGCACTCTCTCTAGTCCAGTTTCCTTCAAAAATCTTAGGATGAGAGC
Organism: Cheilosia impressa; assembly: GCA_948293265.1. Lineage (NCBI taxonomy): Eukaryota > Metazoa > Arthropoda > Insecta > Diptera > Syrphidae > Cheilosia > Cheilosia impressa. Next base: position 42,793,806 of record OX411880.1, read on the forward strand.
TGGCTCTAGTGACAGTATTTCCTCATCAGATAGTTGGTACTTGCCCAAGTATTTTAGTCTTTTGTGGGCCACACGACCCCAGCACGTGTTCTGGGGTTTCACTGGACTCATCGCAGAATCTGCAGAGACCTTCTTCCGATATACCCAGTTTCCTGAGGTGTTCCTTGAGTCTACAATGCTCCTGCCTCATGCCTTGAGTGTTATGCCAAGTTCTTACCCTGTTTTCTTTCTCTAGTTTCCTAAATTCTTCTCTGAGGGTGTGATCCCCTATTCCGCAGAATGGTTCAGGACCTATGAAACCTTCTGATGCTCCCTTTCTTGCTAGGGAGTCGGCCATTTCATTACCCCCTATATTCCCATGTGGCCAGGCACCCAGCAGAGGGTTATTTTGTTTATCCTACCCAGTTCATTTATTTTTTGTAGTAATTCCCCTACAAATTTGGATTTAATGATGTAGGAACTAAGTGCCATAATTGCAGTCTGACATTATAGCTATTTCACAGTTGGTTATGTTTCTGTCAAGGTTGATTTGGACGCATCTATCTATGGCATAGATTTCAGCCTGAAAGATGCTGGTACTTTTGTCCATCGGTTCAGAGTGTTTGGTTCTACGCCTAAAAACTCCCACTCCAGTTCCCTCATCAGTTCTTGACCCATCTGTGTACCACTTTGTTGTGTTATTGCTTAGTCTGTGAATTATGGATTCGTTGCTCCAGTTCTTCTTGTTGCTGAGCTTTGTAACAAAGTTCTTTTGGAAATCATTTTTTTGACAATATCGTCTCTAGGAAGGGCCAATAATGGGTGTTCACGAAAGTTAAAGTTTAAATTGCTAATCAGTTCTGAACTATAAATTACTTGTTATTGCCCATCTGGCAGCCCCATTTTCTAAACTTGTCAATAAAATTTTGTATGCCCTTCCGGCAGTACCAAGTGAAAGAGTTGTACAGCATAAACGTATTGTCTCTTTCTTTAAAATAAAATCACTTTTCCTGTTGACTTCAAACTCGCTGGTTGTGGCTTATTTCTTTATCGCGTAATAAATCGCAATTATCTTTCGACATCGTTGGCCATTGATACAATTGCGAACAAAAAATTGGTGACCCCGATGTGATTTCTTAAGTTTAATACGATTCTGAATAAGTCACCGCGAATATAAGCTAACTTCGTCAACCACTCGCACGCGCAGCGGAAATGCTGACCTAGCATCTGGGGTAAGAAACGAATTTCCAGGGAAATTCTTATTGGGAAATAAAATGCAAGCTAAGGAAATCAATATTGTAATAAATGAAAATGCAAGCTTTGATAATTTAACTTGTAGGAGTCTTCTCTATTCTTTAAGTTAGTCTTAATCGATTCTTCCAACAATAAAGGACAGGGTAATCTGCCCTGAAAAATATTTTTTTAACAATTTCGGCATAAATTCTATTAACTGGCCCCCGAGCAGGGACCGTGCGGTTTTACTAAACAGTCAATACGCGTACGAATAATAAACGCACTTATAAACTAAACTAATCGTGGAAATAGTGCTAGTGGAAAAAAAATATTGTGGACACCAAGCCGCGAAATCATCGCTAGTGCGTGAAACAAAACAGTGGACACCAAGCCGCAAGTTTCATAGTGGACACCAAACCGCGAAATTTTCACTATAGTGCGTGTAATCAACAAAAGTGGACACCAAGCCGCAAGTTGTGTAAATTGGACACCAAGCCACGAAATTATTGATAGTGCCTGTAAAAACAAGGTGGACACCAAGCCACAAGTTTCGTAACGTGGACACCAGGCCACGAGACTGATTAGTAATTGTGTAGGGGAAAAGAGGCCCCCAAGTAATCCTGTTAAACAGGGATAAAAAGGAGTTCTGGAATAGCGAACAGCCGCCCCAACCAACAGCCACGGTCCAGAACCCATCTACGTTATGAGAATTGAAGCCGTTATATTTCTGTAAGAATATTTTTCCTTTGTAATTTTTAATCGATTTCGTAACAACCTAAGACTCAACTAGAATAAGATCCAATTTTAATTTCTGTAAGAATATTTTTTTTGCTTTTGTAATTAGTAATTATTTGTGTAACAACTTAAGACTTATCTAGATTAAGACCCATTTTAATTATTTTTGACTCAATTTCAATTGTGAATCTCGGTTCCCACATTCATTGACTTAATTTCAATCACAAAAATTTCAAAATTTCAAAATGTCGAACCCAAGTAATTTAATCAGACCAGCCCGCTTAGAAATACCAGGAGAAAATGCTGCTCCTCCTGCTCCTCCTGCCCCCTCCTTTACAAACCAAAAAGACGATAACTTGGTACATCTCATAACCAGACTCGTAACCGAAACACTACACCATAGACAAACCATACTGAGACCCCCAACTCACAATCCTTTTGCCGCTGGCCCCCTCAGTTTTTTTTTCAAATTCGCCATTTTGTATTCCTATCGGTGTTATGTCAAATATGAATCCGTGTGACATGCAAAAAGATACAAAAAATACAAAAATAACTGCTGCCAACCTAGACAACCGTGGGTAAATGTGAAAGAGTTCGGGAATACCACTTTTTAGCATAACTGAATGCCATTGGTTAGTAATTATAAATTTTTTGAAGGTGAATAATTTGATAATTTGATAATCTGATAAAACTATCTAAAGGAGATGTTTTATATACTAGAAATATATTAGGACAATTATGGTCGTGTATTTCCCCGCTTTTGGATATAATTAACTTCGATTTCGTGTGTAAATTTTTCTTAAATAATAAGGAAAATTTGCTCAAAATGTTTTTATTTTCCCTCAACCAACCTACATTCTTAGGTTAGGTTAGGTTTAGGGGTTGATAGAGCAGGGTAAACCCTACTATACCACACTTAGGTCCTCGTGGACCCATTGTGATGCCCATTGGGGGTTAACCTTGGTGTCTATGGTTACTCATATATATTCTTCCTCTTCTTCTCTTCTTCCTCTTGTGCTACCCAATGCCGTCCAGCCATCCTGATGTCCTCAAGAACCTGCAAAGATTAGAAAGTGTGACATCTGAAAGTTCTTGTAAGTCGTTGAAGTAATAGCTTCCAAGTGTTCTGTTTCTCAAGTGACACAGGCTCGGGCAATGACAGAGGAAATGAGGTGTGACCTCATGGACCTCTTCGTCTCCGCAGCCTCTACATATATCGTCATCTTTGAGATTTAGTTTCATCATGTGGTTTCTTAGGAAGTTATGACCAGTTAGGGCCCCTACCAGCTTAGATAGCGATGACCTGTCAAACTGTAAAAGTTTGGTGGTTCGACCTCTGTCAAATGTTGGCCATAGCTTCCTAGATATTTCACAGGTAGTTAGTTCTTTCCACCTGTTATTAATTTTCATACGAATTTTGTTTTCCACTCGCTCTCTGAGATTACAGAGTGGAGGCTTAATCGACTGTAGTGCTCTATCATGATCCATTGCAGATCCCTTTCTCGCCAGTTCGTCAGCTGTCTCATTGCCAGTTTTGTCACTGTGTCCAGGGACCCAGCAGAGATTCGTAGAGTGCTGCGAGCAAAGAACCTTAAGTTCTTCGCGACAGCGGTGTACTAGCTTGGATTTTATTTCGATGGCAGAAATTGCTTTTATAGCCGCCTGGCTATCAATGAAAATGGTAATATCATTACGTGGTATTGCCAACAATGACACCATTCGGGCCGCTTCCGCGATTGCCAGAACCTCCGCTTGGAAGACACTACTATTATCAGGTAGCCTGATGGAGCAGTGTATATTTAATTCCTTACAGAATATACCGGCACCGGTTCCACAGTCCATCTTAGATCCATCTGTGTAGATGGAAACCGATTTCCGCTTTGTGGGTTCATCTGTGTTCCATTCATTCCTACTCGGGAAGGAGAAGGTGAATGGTCTATCAGAGTTCAGATGGGGATACATATAGTCAGATATGACATCTTTCCCAACGTATTTCTCTAGAATTAGTGCGTGGCCAAAATTACATGTTCTCCAGGAATTAGTTTGGCTAATCCTTAAGGCACTTTTGGCAGCAGATTCTTCCATATATAGGTCCAGTGGAGTCAGATTGAGGATTGCCTCCAGTCCAGCAGTATTAGTAGTTTTCAACGCGCTGGTTGTCCCTATACATGCTAGTCTTTGTATCTTTGTCATTGACTTGAGATTGGTCGCCTTGCTCGCAGCTTGCCACCAGACTATGCTGCCCTATGTGAGTATAGGCCGCACGATTGCCGTGTACATCCACAAGATTAATTTGGGGTTTGGTCCCCACTTCTTGCCAAAGATGCGGTTACATGCGTAGAAAGCATTAGCTGCTTTCTTCACTCTTTCATTGACGTTCGGTTTCCAAGTAAGTTTTCTATCAAGAATCATACCTAGGTATTTCGCTCTATCCGTCACCTTTAGAGGTATTCCCTCAAGAGTTGGTGCCACAAATTGTGGTATTATTCTTTTGTTTGTAAAGAGGACAAGCTCGGTTTTTTGGGGATTGACCCCAAGGCCACATTGTTTTGTCCAAGTACTGAGTATTCTTAGTGAGTTCCCTAACAGGTCGCTAATGGTTTGTAAGAATCTTCCTCTTGCAAGCAAGACTACATCATCTGCGTAAGCAGTTACAGTGACCCCCATGTTCCTTAACTTCATTAGAATCTCATTGATGACAAGTACCCAGAGTAAGGGGGAGATGACCCCTCCTTGCGGAGTGCCTCTTGCAGCAGTAACTCTGAGTTCAGTGTCACCTATTTTCGCGTTGATGTACCTTTCGCTTAGTAGATTTATAATCACATTAGTGAGAGATTGGTCAACATTTGAGTTCTGTAATGCTCTCTTTACTGCGCACGTTTTAACATTATTGAAGGCACCTTCAATATCAAGGAACGCCGCCAGTGTGTATTCTTTATCTTTTAGTGATTTCTCTATAGTGCTAACGACTTCGTGCAATGCTGTATCCACCCCTTTGCCTTTGATATAAGCATGTTGGGCGGAGGAGATCGCATTTTCATTTAGCCGATCACGTATAAAGACGTTCATTAGTTTTTCAAACGTTTTTAGAATAAATGATGTCAGACTAATCGGTCTGTAGTCTTTGGCAGTAGTGTGGCTAGATTTCCCTGCCTTCGGAATGAAGACGACCCTAACCTCACGCCATGTCTTAGGAATGTATCCGCATTCCAGACTGCGACTGAAGAGCCTTTTAAGGACCGGTGTAATAATGGTCTTAGCTTTCTGGAGCATGATAGGAAAAATGCCGTCGCATCCAGGGGATTTGAACGGGGAGAATGTATCAATTGCCCAGTTTAATTTACCGTCGGTTACAAGTTCTGCTGGAGTTGTAGCTACTGTGAAATTGAGATTAGGTGGACTAGTCTGATTCGTAGTACAACCCGGAAAGTGAGTCTGTAGTAACAGACTGAGAGTCTCTTCGCATGATTGAGTCCAAGTGCCGTTATTATCTTTGAGATATCCGGGCGCTGTAGTTTCTTTGCACAGGATTCTACGAAGCCTGGCTGATTCCGTGGTGCTTTCGATCTCACTACAGAACGTGCGCCAGGTTGTGCGTTTAGCAATAGTTATGGCCTTTTTGAATTTCCGCTGGCCGACCTTATATGCATCCCAGTCTGTTTGGGAGTTAGTGGACTTTGCCAAGTTGAAGAGAGCTCTGGTTCTCTTCCTGATTTCACGGAGATCTTTAGTCCCACCATGGTGGAGACTTCCTGTTCTTTATTTTCCGTAAAGGACAGGCCTTGTCATATGCTTTAATAAGAACTATGTTTAACAATTCTGCAGCCGCATCGACATCATCTAACGTTACCATCTTCTGAGATTCCAATTTCCGACCATTTTTTGCTACCTCTGATAAGAATGTATCCCAGTTTGTTTTTCTAGGATTCCTGTATTTGCCTAAAGGGGAAATTTTTTCCTCAATGAGGAATTCTATAATTCTATGATCTGAGAAGGATGGTTTTGTGGAAACTTTCCAATTCCGTAGAGTAAGGGTTAGTGAGTTACTATAGAGAGTTATATCTAAGACCTCACGCCTATTTCTAGTTATAAAGGTTGGTTCATTGCCGGCATTGGCTAAAAGTAAGTTATTTTCTATAATAAATTCTAAGAGAGACTCACCTCGGTCATTGATGTCGGTACTTCCCCAGAGGGAGTGGTGGGAGTTTGCATCGCAGCCTAAGATTATGTCCCATTTGTAACGCTCCGCTTCCCTAACCAACGAGTTGGTTAATTCGGAAGGAGGGTTGGCTGATTCATATGGCATGTATATTGCCGCCAGCACCAAAGGATTTTTTCCTACTCTGTCCCATTTGACCGTAGTTTGGTCATTATCGCTCAGGCTAGGTAAGAGAAAAAATTTGATTTGTTTATTGGCGACGATGCATGTTCGAGACTTACCATTGTCTGTTGTGGTGTTATAGACAAGCAGGTCTTTTGAGCCTAACCCTTGTATTTTCCCCCGGATGATCCAGGGTTCTTGTACTAAGGCGACATCAATTTTCATGGTCTCCATGAGAAGAACCAGATTAGCGGAAGCCGCCTTACTGTGATGAAGATTTATTTGTATTATCTTCATCACGGGCGACTTCTTCTCCTACGCTCCTTTGCCTTTCCGCTACCAACCTAAGCTTGCATCGTGTAATGCCTACCCGGACCTTAAAGTCATGCTTGCGGAGTAGCGGCAGCGATTTGTGACTTAGGAGTACCGTCACTTCCATACCATTCTCGGTGTACTCACCCGTTTCCAGGATTTTCCACTCCCTGCTGTGCAGTTCCGGGTTAAGGAATTGCAGGTTGCGTTCTATCCTTTCTGCGGAAAGGTACGGTCCTCGAATGTGTATTCGGCCCTTTTGGTCTGGTAATGTTAAGGATCTCCTTCCTATCAACAACACGCAGATCGGCGTTTGGCCAAGGTGCTTTGGTGTTGCTGACGAAGTTCCTTAACCATACCATTGTTTCTTTGTCATCGCATTCCATAACTTTGAAACCTTTGAAGGTGGTAAGCTGTCCAAAGAGTGGGAGCTTTTCCTCAGCCTTCACGATAGCATCATTGACGCCATCTAGGATTCTCTGTTCAATCAGTTCCCATTGGTAAGCGGTAAGTCTTCGATTTGGATTACCAAGGTCGATGATAGCGACACGAAGACTTTCCTTCACCTTATCTGCGAGTTTCAATTTTTTGGCCTGCCTACCTACAACCGGGGAGATTGTGTCGTCGTGCCTGCCTCTTTTGGAGATTCCAGGGGCGTTCCCAGATTTGGACGTATCCTTGTCTGTGGCAGCACCCGGCGGCTTGGGATCGGTCACATTCGAAGTGAAAGGCAAGCGGCATTTCGCCCCCGCTGCGACCAATTCCACGCCGGCTCCTCCAGAGACACGCGCCCTAGGCTTCCTAATCTCTAATCTGTTGCTAATAGGCAGAACCTTCCTAGAACAGCCAGGTGTCTCCTCAGTCTTGGACGAATCCTTAACTGAGTCAACGCCTGGTTTTTCGGGTTTTGACCTTTTCAAGGCGGAAGGCAAAAGGCATTCCTCCCTTGGTCCAGTCATCTTCCCTGTCCCAGTTAGGTTCGGCTTCCTACTCTTCTGGCTGCTGCGCCACGCACCTTCCGTTGACTTCATGGTTTCGCGAGCCCTAGCTAACTGTGCCGTTTCCCTTTCCGTAAGGGAATTGGGGTCGCGGTACTTTAACCTACCAAGCAACCTTCGTGCATTTCTGCGCATTCTAAGTGGATCGGTCTGGTTTACTTTTGTATTGGACAGCTTGTTGTCTTCCACCAGGCTCGCCGCGGTGACAACTGAGGCTTCGGTTAGGTCCAAACATTCAGTGTCCTTTGGCTTACTTGGCTTGTCGACAACAGTAACTGCACTGTCCAAAGTCGAGTTAGCCTCTCCCGGTGAAACAGTCTTGTCCATTTTGTCTGCTTCATCTTTTGCGGGGTCAGATGCAACACACCCTTGCCCCGATAGGCTAAGGCATATCACAGGCAAAGGTGATTGCATCAGAACGCCCTTGCCCGAGCTTTCAGGGAAGCCGACCTTCGGTGGGCTATAAGCGCAAGGCTCATCGCGTTCCAAAGACTGACTTCCCAGAAAGTCAAGAGCATTTTGAAGTCGCCGTTTGTCATTGTCTCCTAGGTGTTGTCTTTTCTGCAGCTTTTTAATCGTCATCTTGCAATTAATAACTTTTTTCCTGATCGATGCAGTTGACGATATGGAGAATTTGGCTGAGCTGGCGATGGAACGAGTGTCATCCTCCTCAAGAAAAAGCTTCTCAAGTCTGAGGTCGACTGTTCCCTCGCTTCCCACAACCGAAGCAGCCCTGTTT